>OX336389.2:1308019691-1308619691 GCA_946902985.2 Meconema thalassinum | reverse complement strand
GAGCAAGTATGGGAGCATATGTGAAAGCAAAAGTGAGAGAAAAAAGTGGGAGCAAAAAGTTTAAGCAAAAGTAAGAGCAAATATGAGAGCAACAAAGTAGGAGCAAGTATGGGAGCAAATGTGAAAGCAAAAGTGGGAGCAAAAAGTAAAAGAAAAAAGTCGAAGCAAAAGCTGTAAGCAAAAGTGGGAGCAAATATGAGAGCAAAAAAAGTGTGAACAAATATGGGAGCAAAAATTGGGAGCAAAAAGTGGGAGCAAAAGTGGGAGCAAAAATTGAGAGCAAAAAGTGGGAGCAAAAAAAAAGTAGGAGCATGTATGGGAGCAAATGTGAAAGCAAAAGTGGGAGCAAGTATGGGAGCATATGTGAAAGCAAAAGTGGGAGCAAAAAGTGAGAGAAAAAAGTGAGAGCAAAAAGTGTAAGCAAAAGTGGGAGCAAATATGAGAGCAAAAACAGTAGGAGCAAGTATGGGAGCAAATGTGAAAGCAAAAGTGGGAGCAAAAAGTGAGAGAAAAAAGTGGGAGCAAAAAGTGGGAGCAAATATGAGAGCAAAAAAGAAAGTGTGAGCAAATGAGGGAGCAAATGGTGAGAGAAAAAAGTGGGACCAAAAAGTGTAAGCAAAAGTGGGAGCAAATATGAGAGCAAAAAATAGGGGGAGCAAAAATGTGGGAGAAAAAGTGGGAGCAATATGTGTAAGCAGAAGTGGGAGCAAACAAGTGTGAGCAAATATGGGAGCAGAAAGTGGGAGCAAATGTGAAAGCAAAAGTAGGAGCAAAAAGAGCGAGCAAAAGTGAGTGCACAAAGTGGGAGCAAAATGTGTGAGTAAAAAGTGGGGGCAAATGTGGTGTTTTACTAAAACAATCTCCCCTAACCTAACCTAACCTAACCTAACTTCACCTAACCTAACTTCACCTAACCTAACCTTCCAACTCTCAGATCAAAAATTAAATTCTGGCCATAGTCGAGTTGGACCCCAAAACCTCTGGGATAACACCCAAGTATACTAGCCACTTCACCGCGAAATGGGCAAATTATCATGCAACACAACACAAAAATAAAAAGTTCCCTGTAGTGTAACTCATTGGCTGACAACCATAATTGAGAATTCAAACCCAAGACCTCAGGACTTTTGTTTTGAACAATATCAGAAATATTATTCCATTTACATTTTGCTGTTGCTTATAGTTATAAGAGTTGGCATTAATATGGGAGCAAAAGTGAAAGCAAAAAGTGGGTGCAAGCATGGCTGGTTGTAGAGACTTTCATATCAACTAATACACATAAATTAATTTTTAGTAAAGTGACTTGGCAATAATAATAATAATAATAATAATAATAATAACTGTTTAAAAAATCAAGGGGATTGATATTTTTCAGGGTGTAATTTCCAAAGTACTGTCAAGAATAATAATTACATGAACAGATTCCAAGAGCTCTAAAGTGCTTTTAAGTTTAATGATTGGCTAGGAGTGAGATGGAGCTAGCTAACCTAAGTTAACCTCAGCTCAGTAAACCTAACCTTGTCACATGACATGTTCTACAAGTATAGACTTGCTTTGAGACTGGCTATGACGTCACAGATGAATGGCGGTGGGAGGCTGGACATGACTTTTTATTACACAAAAACATTTTCCTTTTTGCTCCCATATTTATTCACACTTTTTTTGCTCTCATATTTGCTCCCACTTTTCCTTACAATTTTTGCTCCGACTTTTTTTTCTCTCACTTTTTGCTCCCACTTTTGCTTTCACTTTTGTTCCCATGCTTGCTCCTACTCTTTTTGCTCTCATATTTGCTCCCACTTTTGCTTACACTTTTTGCTCCCACTTTTTTTCTCTCACTTTTGCTTTCACATATGCTCCCATACTTGCTCCCACTTTTGCTTTCACATTTGCTCCCATACTTGCTCCTACTTTTTTTTGCTCCCACTTTTTGCTCTCAATGTTTGCTTCCACTTTTTGCTCCCACTTTTTGCTCCCAATTTTTTCTCCCACTTTTTGCTCCCACTTTTTTGCTCCCACATTTGCACCCTTATATGCTCGCACATTAAACTATTGTTCTTATTACCAAGTTGTCTTTACTAGAGCTTAGTCTATGCTTGACAGTTGATATGGAAGTATCTGTGACTAGGTATGGTAAGCCTCATGCATTCTATAACGGATATTCATATATTGTGAAACGAACCAATAAAAATGGAACTGTTATTTGGCGTTGTTCAAAGCAACGTTCAAAACAATGTCGCAGTGAGCTAAAAAGTAAAAATAGTGAGGTTTTAAGTGTCAGTGAACATCAATGTAGTGTACTGCATGAAACACTGTTGCTGTCAACAGAAAATCATGAAAATGTTAAAAAGCGAGTACAAGAAAATAATATTGCTGCTCAAAATAGTTCAATGTTCAAAAAACCCTTAACATTATCAAAAGCCACGTAGACTCTACATGAGGACACTGTAGAGGAAGAGGAAGAAGAACAGGAAGAGGCCCAAGAATATTTAACTGGTTTTAGTAATGTTGAGGATAATGTTGAGGATAATTATAGTGATTATAATAATAGTGATATAGATCATGCTGCTTATGATTATGATAGTGATAATGATCCAAAACAAGACAATAACGTTTTCAAGCCTATTGTTCATCGTGGAAGAAAAAAGATCTACAACAAGCTTTGTTTTTAAAACTATAACACACTATCGTAAAGGCAAAGACTTGTATTAAGTGTGCTTTTTATTGTCATAATCATGTATACTCTGCAATGTTAAATATTCTGACTTCTATAGAAAATAAAACAACATTGTACCATTATTTTCATTTATTTACAAACTTTATATACATTTTGTTTTGTTTCATGATAATATTTTTAAGACAATACTAAAAACTAAAACATTATTATCTATACACATGTTTTTCTTTCAGTCCATTGTCATGACTTATATCTTCCATTATTATTTGACATTTTTATTTATTTAATTAAAACGAACCATGCACCTATTGTTTTTAAAACCTTCATAAATTAAGTGTACAGGTTGTACAGCATTATTGACTTCATCAAAAACACTCTCCGACATATCATTAAACCGTGTAGGCAGAAATGTCTCAAAGTTTTCACATACACAAAGTACACGATCACCATATGCTGTTTTCAATTTTCGAATCTTGATAATGCCGAATGGAATATGCGTTGGCAATTCGCTGAGCTTCTTTGTCTCTAAGCCACATGCTTGACCCACAGCATTCAAAACATTCATTGTAGTAGTCTATAAACAAAAGAAAAGCATATCTATTACACTCTAAAACAGCTTTAATAATATTGTGCAATTAGGGATTTTGCACTATGCATGGCTGATAAATTTTACTATTTATGCAAGAAATGCCCTAACTGTAGCAGATACTGCTTTTCTGCATATAGCACAAGTGTTGAGTTCTAATGCACACTTGACACAGGCTATCATGTGTCCACAAGGCAAAAATACAACACCTAGTTCATCTTGATAACAAATTTTACATAATTGTTGGTCACACTTTTGTATCTGTTCGTGAGACAAGTCTTTTCTTTCAGCCTCGTGTATTTGCTCCGCGTGTTCTATCTCTTAAGGCACTTTTAAGTCTTGTGCTGCAATCATGTTTTCTATACGAATAGTGTTCACAAATTCCTGACCTTTAAGCAACACCATGTATTTGCAGTTAGGTAACCAACGAGCGTGTTGCACAAAAGGGTCATCAGTCATTTGCCAATCCTTTAAAGCAAATCCGCAATAAAAACATATTGTTTTATCCCCTTCACCAGTATAAAAAATCCAGCTTCACTTAGTTGTTTGGTAAGGTGTTTTAATATTAATGGCCAAATATTTTTATAAGATTCTAAACGTTCTTCAACAGAGCTGTACTCTGGGTGTGCTAGTGCTTTAGTCTTGAAAACTCCCAATTTTTCAAAAGCACATGCCAATTCAACACTGTCTATGGCATATGGACCACATATATCGACACTACCGTTGTTGGCTGGTAATACATCATTATTATGTATTTGGGATTCAGCAACGTAAGTAGCGGCCAATGGTCTTGTGGTTCGGTAAAATGAATACACAGGTATGTTACCCACTTGTTTTCCAAGCATGTAAGGACAACAAGGAGACCATCGCAAATGGTCTCTAAAGGGATCATCCCCTTCTTCCCAGTGTGAAAGTTCAATACGACAAAACACACAGCGCACCACATCTTCTCGGTTCAAGTAAAAAAAAACGGCTTTTGCAAGTTCATGTGTCGACAAAAAGCCTACAGGCCAGGATTCAAATGTTAACCAACGGTCATGTTCTGATTTTAAATTTAACCCACGCGGTAAACCAACTTGCTCACTTGTTGTATTTGGTACTAACGCCATGTGTTATAATAAAATTTTTCCTTATTGTAAGTTATTAACGTTGCACAGAGTACTTTAAAGCACAATGTTCACTGTCTGTTCATTACGTTAATGGCGCATGACGAGACCTAAAAGCAAACAAAATAACCAATCACTCAATCAATCAAGCAATCAATCAATACTTGTAAATAAAACTTTAATGTTAATTGGCATTAATATATCAAAACACCATAAAAATTATAATAAACTGTATGTCGGCACTAACAGTAACCCATGTACTTATTTTCTTTTTATAAAGCTGCAGTCATTTACATTCCCCTTGAACCAATACATAAACAAAAAATAATAATGTCATGTCATTTTGTTCAGATTATCATGTTCAAACCTGTGAATATTCGTTGAGTTCATAAGGTACAAAGTTCCTAATTTTTCTACTAGAAAGCGCTATAGAGTTTAAGGAGATTAGATATCTAACATCTAACCTCCTTGACTTTCATAGTCAAGGAACAACTAAATTCGACATGCAAGCTACCCTCTGTGTGTCAAATAACAAAGCTTGCACCCTGCACCCGAGGCCATACGATATTAATATTATTATTAATATTATATTATTATTATTATTATTATTATTATTATTATTATTATTATTATTATTATTATAGGGAACGACCTGTCAGTTAAATTACAATTTTTGTTTTTTACAAAATCCAATATGGCCTTGTAATTTCCCGGTAAACAACCAATATGGTCTTGTACCGGTTGCCAATACATAGTCATTAATCAAGAAAGCAATCATCGTCCTAGTCATGTACAGTTAATGAATTTTTTGTCTACGAGTTTTCAATAGTGGTAAAATGGAATAGCATTTTATGTTAGGCTTACCTGAGTTTTAAATAATTCACTGCCTGGAAACAATGGTTGCACTTTACTGCGTCTCGAGTTTCAGCGACTGCTACGGCGGTAAGGCTTTTCTTTCCAAGTTTCTAAAAATAAATAAAATAAACCGTTATAAATATCTACATTCAGTAATACATGCATTTCATTTAAAAAAATGAAACAAAAAAATTAAACACGTTAGTTTAAAAAAATAATCCCACCTTCACTTGCAGTGGCTTCTTGCTGTTTCCTTCTAGTGGGCTCAAAAGTGCAATGGTTTCTTCTCTCTCAGACATATAAGGTATACCGGTTATCTGCAAACAAATAAATAAATAAAATCATTAATTACCTAAGCAATAAATAATTGCATGTAAATATATATATAAATCAATAAAAATATAAATGAATAAATATTTATATATATAAATACCTACCCCACAACAAGGTTAAGTATTTTCCACCAACTCCAAAACTGTTAAACAAGACCAAGTTTTACACGCAACGCAGTGTGTTCAAAGGTAGTCACCCAAGTGAGAGTGGAAATGATAACGACATGTCTTTATATATGCTACGTTGCATGTATAATCATTTTTTCCCACGCTTTGAACAATCTGTTATCATGCACGTGGACAGATAACGTCCAACCAGTGCTAGGTCAAATTTCACATGAACTTGCATTTTGTCACGTACAAAGCAAACAGGATGTAACTTGTTTAGCGTACATGTAATCTCACGCGTATATGCATGCATTTCGCTCTTCCCTGCCACCACGATGGTCAGATTATTTCACCTTCAAGTGTCCTCTGCGTCTTTGTCATTTTCCATTGCACCTGTTGTCAAATCAGATCAGCGCATTCCAATAAGCTCAAATGACATTCACCTCCTGCTCCTCTGCAAGTTTGTTTTCTGTACTTGCTTCGACCAACATAGAACCAAGTTCTCATCACCGTTTACATGTTAAAGATCATCTTCGGGGTTAAGTATCAGAAAAAACGCACCCTCGCTCTGTCATAAACCGACCTGTCGAAATAGCGATTGATCTATTGAGCACAGCCACCGTGGTCAGCGACAGGTTCGTTGAAACACACACCCAGCAGTATCGTCTCTCTCAACCACCACGCTTCATGAACATTATAAACAGGTAAAGAATTAGCCTGAGTCCTAGAACACCGCGTACACGTCTCTATCGTTATTGGTTTGCGAAATAGGGCAAAAAGCTTAAAATCACGGATTTACCTCAACATAGTTTTTTATTCCTGCTCAACACGAACGTCCTCGGCAAGAGGACAACACGACGAAAAAAATAACACCTCGTACAAGTATCTAGGCTTATTGGTTCTTGAGATATCGACAAAAAACATAAAAAAACACGTGTTTACCCCAAAATCGAGTTTCCAAATTTAAAAAATATATATAACGAGTGGTCCATAGCAAAGAGGACGCCACCCCGAGTCCTTGGACCCGTCGTACACGCCTCTAGCATCATTGGTTCGCGAGATATAGCAAAAAGTTTAAAATCACGGTTTTACCCCAAAAAATTATGTTTCCCTCATTCTCAAAAACTTAAACCTATTACCAAAATAAAGAGAGTTTCGAGACAAGCCATTTGACACGTCATAGGACCAAATCCGACTATGCATTCGTGAAATATCGGAAAAAGTCTAAAATCACGTTTGTACCCCAAAAGACATGCTTGCAGCATTCTCAAAACTTTAACCTATCAATAACATATATAGGGCTTCGAGACAAGCGATTTGACACGTCACACGTCCAAATCCGACCTTGCGTTCGAGAGATATCGGCAAACTTCGTAGGAAAGTAGGCGACTATCTGGTTCTCTCCTCGCCACCAAAACCCCTTCTTATAAATCACTTTTTCAAAGAGCTCGCCCTCTTACAAAAATCCCAAGTGCGAATGCGTAAAAAACAAAAACAAAAAAGTTGATCCATAGCGGCATGCAGCAAACCGCATGCACTATATGAGCAACAACGTTTAAGTTCATTTTAGCAGCGCACCTTATACATGTCGCATTTGAAAAGAGACTTTCACTAAAAAATTACAATTTCACCCCCTAGTAGGGGTAGGTTTTATTTAGGGGTTGAAATGAGTGGTCCATTGGAAAGAAGGCGTCAACGCGAGTCCAACGACATTTCATTTTAAAATTCGACCATGGGTTGGCCAGATATTAATGATTTAACATGGACGCCGCCCGAGTAACGCCGGGTGGGTTAGAATCGGCCCTACACCCCTAATGTTGGATTTACTGCCGTTTACACTTACGAAGACATTTCTGTCTTGGAGATAGCTGTTTATGACTCTCCAGTTAGTGTGGTTGATGTTTAGTCTGCGGAGTTTTAGTAGTAAGCCAGCTGTCCACACACGGTCGAACGCCTGAGCTACGTCCAGGTATACTATGGGCCTCGCCCTGTGGTGATTTAGTGACTGCGTTATTTTGTTTATGATTCTGATGAGTTGCTGTGTTGTAGAGTGTTCCGGCCTGAATCCGAATTGCTCGTGTGGTAGGGCTTCTTTGACTGTTTGCGTCTCTGTAATTCTTCTGTGCAGCACTTTCTCGTAGACTTTACCAAGCCCATCTAGTAGACTTATCGGACGGTGGTTTTCTGGGTTTGAGTGTGTCTTGTTTGGCTTGGGAAGGTTTATTATTTTTGCTACTTTCCATTTGGCTGGGAAGTATCCTATCTTGGTGGATGCGTTTAAGATCGTGGCTAGTTGTTGTAGAGCTGTGTCTGGTAGTTTCTTTAATAGTAGGTTTTGTATGCCGTCTGGCCCTGGGGCGCGTTGGTTTTTAAGGCTGTTGGTCACTTTGCGGAGTTCTTCTGCTGTTGTTTCCTGGGGGTCTCCTTCTAGCTTCCTGTTGGCATGTAATTTCATTGCGTTTTCGACGTGCCAGCTGTAGTCCGTGTCAGTGGTGTCCGGGTTTGGCGTGAAACGACTTTCAAGGCATTCCGCAAGCATGTCCGCTTTTTCTTCGTCACTTGTGGCCGTTCTTCCTTCCTTTTTAAGCGTTGGGATAGTTATTGATTTTCTCGTTAGGGTTTTTGTAACTCGCCAGATTCCGTGATCTCTCACGCTCAGCGAGGTGAGCTTTTCCTCCCATTTCTGGTTATAATACTCCCTGAGTTCAGTGGAGCAGCGCCTGCACAGTCCGATGTATATTGTTTTTTGCTGTGGAGTTCTAACGGTTTGCCATCGTTTCCCGGCTGTGTTTTTAATTTTGATGAGGAAGACAAGCCTGTCTGGTAGGTCCTGCTTTTTTGTTTCTGGTGGTGATTTCTTGGCTGCTTTGGCTGAGGTTCGGATTGTGGCCGTGAAATTTGCTACTGATTTATCGACTTCTTCTTCTGTAGTGGGTGTTGGGATTTGGTCTTGAAAATATTCAGTTGTTATTGTTTGAAATTTCTGCCAGTCGATTTTACGACAATTAATTGCTGGGTTCCTGTTGTTGTTTTCGGCGAGTTGGTCCCCGATTTCTAGTAAGATTGGATTATGATCTGAGGTTGTGGCTGTTATTGTGGTGACTTCTACTTGCTGATGGACGTCCTTCAGTATGGCGATGTCCATGGTGTCTGGGTTTTGGTCTCTATTGTGTGGGATCCTGGTTGGTTCAGTTGGCCCTATTGGTATAATGTCGGTTCCATCCACGTATTTGATGAGCTTTCAGCCTGCTGGGTTTTCTGCTATTGAGTTCCAAGTTTTGTGCTTGCAATTTAAATCCCCTGCGATGATGGTTGGGGCTCCGTATCCAAGTAGCATGTCCAGGTCTTCTGTGACTAATGGCCGCCTTGGTGTTTTGTATGCCGAAATTAGGACGAGCGGGCCCTGTTTGGTAGTGATTTTAATGGCTGTGGCTTCTATTGTTTGAAGTTGTGGGACTAGCAGTTGCTGGCAGTGGATATTGTGTTTTAGTAGGATGGCTGCTCCCCCTCCTTGGCCATCCGTCCTGTCTGTTCGTATTATTTTGTATCCTGCGGCTCTGTACTTGGCGTGGGGTTTCAGTTGAGTTTCTTGTAGCATGGCTATGTCGATTTCCATGTTTTTGAGGATATATTCAAATTCCCTTCTCTTAGGGATGAGGCCTTCTGCATTCCAGTAAATGCATTTTAGACGACGTGGTGGTATTTTTCCTCGGTTAGTACTGGCCATGATTTACGATGTATCGAAGGGCGGCGGTTTGGCTGGACTGGCCTGGTGGTGGGTATAAGATATCGAACACAAAAGTTTGGTGCTGTTCAGTCGGTCAACACCAATGTACCCAAATAGAGCTGGGTTATGCCCTGATCCTGAAATAAATTACATAAGATTAATAAATACACTAGGATGACCAGTTTCGATCGCCAAGCGATCATCATCAGATCCATTACACTTAGGCTATAACATCTATGTTTGAGAATACAGGTGAAAAATATATACAATATGTACAATTATTTAGTTGCAGTGTTGGTAATGCAACAGTCGGTGTATGTTAAATGTGGTATATCTAATGTTAGGTAAACTTCTAAAATAGTGATGAAAATCCGGAATTTGTCTGTTAGGGTTGATTATATGGTTTTACAAAATCAACTATGGTTATACTGAAATAATGCAAGCTTATACTTATCGAGTTGTCTCTTTAACTGGAACTTGAAGCAGTTGCGTGTTTCCATAGACACCAGTTGTAGTCGACTAACCCCGAGTGTTCGCTGGGTGGAACTGGTTTTCCCCTTCCTCCCCCTTTAGTTGCTATGTTCTTCCAGAGGTCAGTGCCATGTATATTTGTGTGACTTTGCCAAATCTAGATAAAAGTGTATGCTATTGAATGCAGGAGTCTGCAACTACTAAAGACCGTGGAACTATCTTCGCCACGCATGGGCTAAAAAGCCATTTATACTAAGCGGTACACGGTCTATTGAAGACGTCCCGGCACCTTTAATACTGCCGCGCATATCGGCCTAGGTTTATTGCAGAAAAATGTACATAGTACACCTGATCCAAATAAATAGATATCGAACAGCGTGGTATTTATCTGTTCGGCTACTCCAGATAAGTGAAATTTGGCGGTGAGGAGTTGGTACTTTGCTTGAGTGGGGAGCCCTTCTAATTGTTGAGCAGTTTCTCTGTCTGCTGAGAGCATAAATTGGTGGTGCTGTGCGACTGCTCAGGCTGCCGGTTGGTACTGGTGAGCAGTGGCTGCGGCTGGATTTGCAATTTTTGTTGCTGCGACGTTATGATTTGGGGTGGTATTTGCTGTTGCGGCGAGTTCCTTTGGGTCTGGAGCTGGTACTGCAGGATTTGTTGTTGTTGTTGTTGTTGCGGTTGGAGTTCTGTTAGTTGCTGCTGCTGCTGTTGCTGTGGCGGGGGTTTTGGTTTAGGCGCTTTCCTGATTGGCCAAGTAGGCTGGGTGGGGGCCTCTGTTGGGGCTTGCCCTTCCATTGGCGGGAAATGACGTTCCTTGTCCAAGTCTAGTGTAGGAGGAGGCGCTGTAATATGTTGCGCTGGCTGGTGGGTTGCTGTTGTTTAGTCTTCTTTAAGGCTTCTACTAATGTCTTACATCCCTGGTAATTTGCGGTGTGCTTTCCGCCGCAGTTGCAGCATTCGAAATCTTTCCAATTTGTCAGGGGGCATTCCTCAGTTGCGTGCTTTCCTGGACATTTGACGCATCTGGGTGCCAGGTTACAGTGTTTCTCTGTGTGGAACGGTCTCTGACACCGTTTACATTGAGGGTGGCCCAGTGGACGCCTTTGCCGTTCTACCGATATATGATGGTCTAGTAGTTTGGTGGCTTTGAAGATTTCTTTTGCTTTTTGGCTGTTGGTGAGGGTTACTGCAAACAGTCGCATGGGTATTCTGCGCCGTTCCTGTCGTTCGTTTTCCTCTGTTTCTTCCTGGTTTTCGTTTTCGGTTTCTACTGCGTATGTTTTTGACAATTGGGAGACTTTTCTCACCGGGTATCCTTCCTCTGTGAGCGCGTCAAAAATGTCACGTTCGAGGGTGTCGACTGGTAGTTGCCTAATGACTGCTTGAAACGTCTGCGGCGGTTCAGGTGAGTATGAATAGAATTCTACATTTGATTTCCGAAGTTCTTCTATTGCGATTTTTTAGTCTGCCATGGAGTTTAGTTGGTAGCGAATGTCGCCTGAGCGCTGTGTTCTCGCCGTGAATCCGTTTGCCGTGACTTGTCGGAAGAAGGCTCTTCTCATGTAGGAAGGTTGCTTGTCTTTAACGATTGTGATCGGAGATGGTGTAGTGTGGGCTGGTTGCGGTTGGTCAGTTTCCTGTGTTAGGCCCTCGTACCTGTTTTTTGAGGACGATGTGTGTTGTTGCGGCTGCTGTATTGTTTCTGGCGGATTTTTTCCCAGAACAGGGGTGAAAGGTTCTCCCTCTAAAGTTCCAGTTCCTTCCTGGGGGGGGGGGGGGGGGGGCGTCCCTGGATATATACTGGTTCCGGTGATACGTCACACACAGCGATCAAAACTTCCAGAACATTCTATTCCGTATCTCGGCTTCTACTGAACGGATTTCCTTGCTTGATAGCTCTATCTTCTCCAAATTCAATAGCCAGAAAACTGTACTACTTTTCAAAATTCAAATCCACCGTCTTGAGGAAATTCCAAACATCATGCAGTTACGTAGACCAGTGTGCACGTCACAGGCTCCACGTCATACTTCACTCACTGCTCGAAGTCTTTCAGCGCGCGATTCAAAATCAGCCACTCCGTTGCAAACATAGACTAACGTCTCTTCGTCTCTACATCACTGCATCACAATATCACTGACGTGTACGCGATTCGGGTACAGTACATTACAGATTCTCTAATACAAGCGTAAAGAAATATATAATAAAATCTTATGGTTGTGTAGATTTTTTTAGGGCCTTGCTTCCTTTTCTTGGTACCGGTACTTAGTCGCAATCTCCCCTGGGATTTCGTGGAACGCCCTTGAATCGATGTTGGTGGTGGCTCCATTTTTTAACAATATCGTAAAACTAACTGCGCTTGAAGACCGTCATGCTCTCCACCAGTCGTACCTATATGTACATGTGTCTGCTCTACCAGAAATATTGTCCAAAAAATATAGTACCAAAAATAGAACACCTAACGAGCATTAAAAATAATACTGTTGCAGGTAAAATAAAGAACTGGTAATTAAAGAGATCGATGAACTAAAACCAGTAGAAACAACACAGAAAACTATAAGTCATAACTACGGACTGGTAAAATATCAAAAGATCACTCAGAAATATCCAGCCCTGAACAATAATTCAGAACTAACCAGCACAGAAGTCAATCACAACATCGGACTAGATGCTCGGGAATCCCATACCGTCAGGTAAGGTTATCGCTCTCTCAATCAATCGAGCTCCGCTCCCCACCCCTCCCCCATCCCGCTCTCCCTGACATTGTTCTACTACCGCGCCTCTTGTTGCAAGTGCAGTAACACTCTTGTTCACAAAATTCTCAAAGCGGTCCCGAAGATTCTATTCAACCGATTTACGTTTTCGATACGGCTTTGGAATCAGCGTGTAAAACTCAACATTCGTATTACCCGTTTTTCTTTTCGAATTTTAATCACATATTTGAAGAGCAAGCAGCAACTTATCTGTTTTTGAAATTAAAAAGTAAGCAATGAATTAATCTCATTTCTATTGCTAGACAGAGTACATAGCAGTTTTCAGATCGGAGATCGCCACTCCCCTTCGAGAAAAAATAATAAATAAAATCAGCTTCGCTTGTTCTGCCATCTGTTGAAATATTTTCTTACTCAAATCCCGGGACATTTAGCTTTAAGGGCTTCCTTTCTAACCCCTCATCCATTAATACTATACCAAGTAGCTCATTTGCCCCATACAATTTACTTATAAATGTCCCGCATGTACTAATGATGAACGGGAGGTCTAATAACTGAATTGATATGGGGTAACCTTGCATGCGAGCAGGTTACGTCAGAATGCCAAGAGATAACAACCACACGGGTGCTGGCTGCATGATCCTCAACGATCCCGTCTAAAGCGCCCCATTGCGTTATGAAGCGTTGCTCGCTTGCTAGCGAGCGCAGAATAATAGGCCTGCACTTGGTACAGCAGCATTACAGTTGCTGTCAACATATCGGCATTAGCTGATCTTTTCACCAACGACGAGTACACACACATAATTTAAATCTATGGGGAACATGATCACAATCACGCCGAAGCTCGCACATTATATGCGCAGGAGATTCCAAATAGATGTCTACCTTCTGTATTGAAGCTTGTGGCATCCCTAGCTCCCTTGCAGCTCCTCTTTGCCCTCAGCAGCAATAAACATGTGCAATTTGTAACATAGAAAGTTTGGATTATTATTATTATTATTATTACTATCAGCAGCAACACAGTAAGGTGAAGTGTAACTGACCGTGTGTAGGATTGCGTTCAAAGTAATGCATTACATTCTGTACGTCAGCATTACCGCAGACGGGTATGTGCCTGAAACATTCCATTCGTTCGTAATATTGCAGCTTTGTTTGGTGAAAAACGTGTGGAGACAGCAGTCGTCTATCTGGAAACACCTGCGCTTACTGTCTGCGAGCTTCGGCGATATTACGACCAGTTTCTCCATAGATTAGCACGATGTCCGTGTACTCGTGGTTGCTGAATACACCAGCCATCGTCGATATCTTGCCGGCACCTGTCGTGTTGTTGTGCCAAATATGACCCTAATACGCTCTCAAATCCGAGGTTTCATAACGCAATGGGGCGCTTTAGACGGGTAGCGCTGAGGAACATGTAGCGACCGGCCGTCCGGTTGTTATACCTTCGTATTCTGACGTAATCTGCCAGCATGCCGTGTGACCCCTGTGGAAATCCGTTATCAGACATTCCACACAATATTAGTGTGTGCAGGACAACTAAAAGTAGACTGAACGGGGAAAATGAGCCACTTGGTATAACTAATTTGTAGCCAAATTTTATTTTAGGTATGCCTAACCCATAACAAACAGACAAACCAACAAAAATCAAACTGAGTGCATATTTGGTCATAATAAATACAAAGTTTCAACATTAAATATATAGAGTTCAAACAAAGAGCTTATTTTAAAAATAGAGAGGAGGGCCCACCTTTTTGGGTCCTTTAGTGTTCTAAATTTTACTAACGCAAATTGTTCCTGAATTTCGTATAATAAAAGACAACATTTACCCTTCGTTCATAATAATGCGTCGGGTCTGCCCAACTAGGGGGCAAGGGGTTAAGTTCCAAACCATACCCCTATTTCGCCTCAGAGCTTTCGCAAACACAACCCTGTTGAGTCATGCAGGCAATTGAACGGCCGGTCGTACTAGACTGTTCTATTTCTGGAAGCAGCTGGACGGAAGGCGGGCTTCCGGACATTGCGATACACAGAAGTTACTGTATGTCCTGTTAGCAGGTATCAACAGGCTGGCGAAGCCAGGGGCGGGGAGTTCTGTGGAGTGTTCACTAGAGGGTTACGTCAAGGGCAGAGTCGGCAACTGAATAGTTTTCACTGAGGAGTTAACAGCTCAGTCGAATGCTGTACAGTTAAACCGCTACTGGCAGCTGTGAGCAGTGGTGTCGGGTGTGCCGTGGAGCAAATTTGTGCGGTTGTGTGAGTAATGTAGGGCCATGGAGCGTCGGATGTTCAGGTGGAGCGTACAGTGCTAAAGACCTTAAGTTCAACGCGACGTTAAAGGAAGAGATGGGGGGCCACAGTTGGGTCTCGAGTGGGAGCTGCACGGCAGTACATCACCGAGCAGAGACTGTCAACTGTGGACTGTGGACTGTAGATTTGGCAATCTGCTGCGCGAGAACTGAGTAAATAATAATTTGTGCAGTAGACATAATAAACTTTAGTGATAAGTAACGTACAGTACTAGTTGTGGTTTTATTTAGTGAGCGAAGGCACGGTTCGAAGCACAGTGGACTTAAAGACAGTGGGATTATAGAATCCGGACTGCCCACTATCGAACGCGGTTGCCTTGTGCAAGAGACCTTGCCCTGAAGACTACAACCTCTGCCAGAAAACCGGTAGGCAGGAGGTGTTGGCAGACATCCGAGCCGTGAGGGTTCATGTTGGGGATGGATGGGATCGCACCGCCTTGGGGAGGGAGCAGCTTGAGGAGGTCGGACAAATCCTGTGAGAGGTCGAGTCCGGACAGCGACCGGAGTGGTAGGACATCGTCGTGTGAAGTCCAATGTACAAGGCGTACTGGATGCAATGGACGTCCACGACGGCCTATTGACGCACGTCTGGGTGTCAGCCAACGCCAAGAAGAAGGTTGTCCAGCTAGTGATCCCGAGGGGAAAGAGGAAGGAGGTGGGAACCGAGCTACACGGAGGGACCATCGCTGGCCACCTAGGCGTCAATAAGAGCGAATTCGGCAGCGGTATTACTGGGTGTGCCTGATATCGGACGTTAAAAGCTAGTGCATGATGTGTGACACCTATGCTGCCAGCTGAGTCCCTCGTACCAGGAACAGAGGCCAAATGCACCAATACAACGTCGGAGCACCTTTCGAGCGGATAGCCATTGACATCGCTGGACCGTTCCCAGTATCCGACGCTGGGAATTGATACCTGCTCTTGGCCATGGACTACTTCACCAAGTGGCCGGAGGTATAAGCCATCCCCAGCTAGGAAGCAGCAACGGTGGCCGACGCTCTGGTGAAGAATTCTTCTGCCACTTAGGTGTACCCAGAGATGAATAACAACCTGGGTAGGAACCTTGAGTCTGCCCTGATAAAAGAAGTGTTCCAGCGCTTCGGGACCCATAAGACTCATACGGCATCTCTCCACCCAATGTCGGACGGCATGGTAGAGTGGTTCGTGAAGACTGTCGAGGAACACTTGAGGAAGTTGGGCTCTGCACATTAGAGGGACTAGAACGAGAATGTGCCATTCTTCCTCAACTCCTTTCGTGCTTCCATCCACTAGACGACCGGTGTGATACCTGTCAACATGGTCTACGAGAGAGAGCAGCGACCTGATCTTTGGTTCGACCCCAGCACAGGAGCAGCTGGCGAGTGACTACACCTGGAACCTAGTGGACCGGCTCAACTACATCTACGATTACGCTCGACAACACCTGAAGGTAGCAAGCGGCAGGATGAAGGCAAGATACGACCAACTGGCAAATTCGGCTGGGTTCCAGGAGGGTGACCGAGTTTGGCTCTACAGACCGGTGCGGACGAAAGGGAAGTCACCGAAGCTCTAGCCATCTTGGAAAGGCCCATACACCGTCGTAACCGGGATCAACGATGTGAGTAGGGGAGTAGTAGGAGTTCTAACGCACAGTCTGTTCCAAAAGTAAGTACACACTTTTTGTTTATTAATATCTCTCGAACCCATGGTCCGATTTTGACAAATGAGGTGTCGTTGGACTCAGGCTGACGCCCTCTTTCCAATCGACCATTCATTTCAACCCCTAAATAAAACCTACCCCTACTAGGGGGTGAAATTGTATTTTTTTTTAGTGAAAGTCTCTTTTCAAATGCGACATGTATAAGGTGCGCTGCTAAAATTAACTTAAACGTTGTTGCTCATATAGCGCATGCGTTTTACTGGATGCCGCTATGAATTAACATTTTTGTTTTTGTTTTGTGCGCATGCGCACTTGGGATTTTTGTAAGAGGGAGAGCTCCTTGAACAAATGATTGATAAGAAGGGGTTTTGGTGGTGAGGAGAGAGCCAGATAGTCGCCTACTTTCCTACAAAGTTTGCCGATATCTCTCGAACGCAAGGTCGGATTTGGACGTGTGACGTGTCGAATCGCTTGTCTCGAAGCTCTATATATGCTATTAATAGGTTAAAGTTTTGAGAATGAGGGAAACAGGCTTTTTGGGGGTAAAACCATGATTTTAGACCTTTTCCGATATTTCACGAATGCATGGTCGGATTTGGTCCTATGACGTATCAAATGGCTTGTCTCAAAACCTTGTTTATTTTGGTAATAGGTTAAAGTTTTTGAGAATGAGGGAAACAGAATGTTTTGGGGTAAAACCGTGATTTTAAAATTTTTGCTATATCTCGCGAACCAATCATGCTAGAGGCGTGTACGAGGGGTCCAAGGACTCGGGCTGACGTCCTCTTTCCTATGGACTACTCGTTATATTTTTTAAAAAAATTTGGAAACTCGATTTTGGGGTAAACACGTGTTTTTTGTGATTTTTGCTGATAACTCACGAACCAATAAGCCTAGAGACAAGTGCGAGGTGTCATTTTTTTCACCGCGTTGCCCTCTTGCCGAGGATGTTCGTGATGAGCAGGAATGAAAAACCATGTTGAGGTAAAACCATGATTTTAGACTTTTTGCTTTATCTCGCAAACTCATAACGCTAGAGACGTGTACGAGGTGTCCTAGGACTCGGGATCACGCCCCCTTTGAGAAACTATGTTTGACATTTTGACAAAGGGCCTAACGCCATACATGTTAAAAAAATTCTTTACCGATACATGTTTATAATGTTCATGAAGCGTGGTGGTTGAGAGAGACGATACTGCTGGATGTGTGTGTTGCAACGAACCTGTCGCTGACCACGGTGGCTGTGCTCAATAGATCTATCGCTATTTCGACAGGTCGGTTTATGACAGAGCGAGGGTGCGTTTTTTCTGATACTTTACCCCGAAGATGATCTTTAACGTGTAAACGGTGATGAGAACTTGGTTCTATGTTGGTCGAAGCGAGTACAGAAAACAAACTTGCAGAGGAGCAGGATGTGAATGTCATTTGAGCTTATTGGAATGCGCTGATCTGACTTGACAACAGGTGCAATGGAAAATGACAAAGACGCAGAGGATACTTGAAGGTGAAATAATCTGACCATCGTGGTGGCAGGGAAGAGCGAATACACGTGTGAGATGACATGAACGCTAAACAAGTTACATCCTGTTTGCTTCTTACGTGACAAAATGCAAGTTCATGTGAAATTTGATCCGGCACAGGTGTTCACTTTGGGCGTTAGCTGTCCACGTGACCGAAAACAGGATGTTCAAAGCGTGGGAAAAAATGATCATACATGCAATGTAACATATATAAAGACATGTCTTTATAATTTGCACTCTCACTTAGGTGACTACCTTTGACACATTGCGTTGCGTGAAACCCCTGGTCTTGTTTAACAGTTTTGGTGTTGGTGGAAAATACTTAACCTTGTTGTGGGGTAGGTATTTATTTATATATTTATTCATTTATACATTTATTGATTTATATATATATTTACAAGCAATTAATTAATGATTTTATTTATTTATTTGTTTGCAGATAACCGGTATACCTTACATGTCTGAGAGAAAAGAAACCATTGCACTTTTGAGCCCACTAAAAGGAAACAGTAACAAGCCACTGCAAGTAAAGGTCAGATGTTTTTTTTTAAACTAACTTGTTTCATTTTTGTTTTGTTTTATGTTTTATTTTATGAAATGCATGTATTAACTTGAATTTAGGTATTTATAGCGGTTTATTTTATTAATTTTTAGAAACTTGGAAAGAAAAGCCTCACCGCCGTAGCAGTTGCTGAAAAAAACCGAAACGCACTAAAGCGGAACCACTGCCGAAGAGTGAACTGTTTAAAACTCAGGTAAGTCTAACTTAAAAATGCTATTTCATTTTACCACTACTGAAACTCGTAGGCAAAAAAAAATTACCTGTACATGACTGGGACAATGATTGCTTTCTTGATTAATGGCTATGTTGTTGTTGTTGACTGGGAAAAGTACAAGGCCATGTTGGATTTTCTAAAAATAAAAAAATGAATTTAATTTAAGGGTGGTTCCCTATGGACTCATATAGGTAAGAAACGGGTCATACTATACTTTCAACTACACTAGTTTCAACTACTTTTCATATAGGTAAGAAACGGGTCATACTATACTTTCAACTACTTTTCAAGGCCACGCTCACCGAGCATTGCCGAAGACTGCCGAAAGTTAACGATTGGATTAAGAGTGTCATGCGGGTAACAAGAAACACAAGCGGTACCCATGCAATAGTTTTATTAATTACATATATCTACAATTTTTACATATAATACACTCTTTTCTTTATTTTGGTTTTAATAACATTCATTTTCATTTTTCTACATTTTAACTTAAATTTTTGCTTAAATCTCTTAGGTCCCTTTTGTATCCATTGGTTTAATACGAACAGGGCAGCCCAAATTCTTGATTTGTCATGCATAATTACACACAGAACACAACTCTTTCCTTATTTTTGCTTGGTGTAGTTTAAGAGCATCCAGCTTAATTTTAATCCGATAATTCAAATCTGTATCCGAATCTTTTAGTTCCTTTTCCAGCCAGTAATTGGATATAAACAAAGAGTCAATATTCTCCATTTCCAACACATATCTAACTTTATGTCTATATACTATTGGTTTTATTCCCTTAATAATTAGTTCTGTTCCTTTTTCCAAACTTTCTAACCGGGAGCACTTTCGGATTTTTATTTGGCCTTTGATTTCCTGCATAGTGATGTTATTAAGCAGATCGACGTCACTTTGCGTATATGATGTCGACTCTACTCTATAGTCTGTTTGGATGCTTGTGAACAACTTAAAATTCTCGATTTTAGCAAACGAGTTACCATTAAATGTAGTCATTCCATTGGTGTTGAATGCTGCAAACGGTTTTTCAGTTTCCAAATGTACAATGTCCAATCCACCACATCGAGTTACAATAAATCCATCCTTTTTAAGCAAGTCTAAATTACCATGACTCTTTAAAAACATAGATTTTAAATATCCTCTTAAGTAGCACACATGTTTACATTTTTCACTTTCTACAAGCACTCCAACGCGTGGATAAGTTCCTTTGTAATTAACAGCAAATGCTGAGAGTCTGTATTTCCCACTCACATCTAGATTTTGCCAGGGACTTTGTTTAAAGTAAACTGTAAACCTGTTTCTTGCATCCACAATCGCCTGTTCTTTCTGCAACACTGCTTCGTACTCTTCCTTTAGGGCAGTAGTCTCTGCAACATACTCCACTTTCCTTTTTTTTATCTCAATTTCCTCTAACTCCAATTTTCGTTTCCTTACACATAGCACATTAACTGTACTCAATGGGGTAATTTCCTTAAGAGGGTATGGTTTAAGTCTGTTAGTTTTATTGGTTCTTTTTCTCAACACCTGGGGAAGAATATTATTTGTAGGAGTCAATCCTAATTCGCTAATGTTTATGTTTGCGGGAATTGTGGAAAACAATGTCCTGGATTGGGAAAAGAATGTTTCCCCAGCTTTAAGATAGCATTTGTGTATAATGCGAACATTGTTGTTTCCAGAATCATCGTTAACAATTTATACAAAGTTTACAGGTAAGTAATTAAAACTATAGGCAGAGAGAGCATAGTTTATCATCTTTTCCCGATCTTGTCCATCGCGCAGTTCGATTTGCACTCCAGTCAATTTCCGAGTATTTTTATTACCCCAATACACAAATTGCAAAACTTTGTTAAACACCACACAGCAACTATTTCGTAGGTTATCCGATAGTTTGGTCCACATGGACGCGATCGGCACCGAGTACAGGGGCGCTTCTTTTAAGTAATGTTTGTTGGCGTTTAATACACTAACACAATCTTCGAGTGGGTCAAATACACCATCCATTTTGTAGTTGTAAATTGTTGCCTCTAGTCTTGTAATACCATGTTCTTTAGCTTAGGAAGACGTAAACGTTTCCCTTAGACGGGAGTCTGGACATCGGATAAAGTCTATAATATGGTTTCCAATGACTTTGTTTACACCAGGACTTGTAATTTGTCATATAAATTTGTTATATATCTTTATTCTAGAATTAGAGTTCATCCATGTTAAACAGTCTATACCAACCGTTTTATCATTGTTCACAATCACATTACACTTTTCTCGATACTCTTCTTGCACACAAAAGTTGTGATTCGATGTTAGATAATCACACATCTCTGCCTTGTTAAAAACACCAGCCAAATCTTGGGTTATGTCCAAATCCATAAGGTAAAACTCCTCAGCACGAAGCTGTTGCAATATCTCTGGAAGTTCGGCTAACAGAACATCTAATTTAACATCAGCTAGCTCCACTTTGTATGGTATAGCCACAGGATTTTTATACTTTTCCATAATGTTAACCATTCCTTTCTCCCCAAGCTGTGTCCTGAGTCCCCGTGCCATTGCACACCCGTAATTGAGTAGAGGAAATGGTAGCTTTGCCTTGACACCGTGTTTAGCAGAGATGAACTTGGAGAATTTACCACGTAAATAGAGGTTGAAAGCACCACACACCTCTTTCTTTAGCAGCACAGACTTACTATTTTCCAATTGTTCTTGGCAGTCCACTTGGTCACATATCCTAACCACCATAATGTTATCACAAAACGGCTCCGTAATCGGTGTAAGTAGATTAACATTTTTATCACTTAGGAGCGTCTCGTTTTCTGTGTAGTTGATATTACCAATGTCTGTAACCAGATTGTCCAGGTTTTCCAACAACAACCACAAACCAAACCGCTCGTTGGTAGGCTTTATTCTGTTCCCCATAAGTTGGGGGACACTAAACACTTTAGAGAGAGACATCTTCACACTTTCAACTACCACGAAGCACTGATCAAATGCATCTGTAGCGTCTCTTATATATACCATTAATCAATTCTATTTTTAGATTATGACGTAACTGACAACGCTTGTCGACAGAAAGCAGTACACATATAAATAAAAATCTCTCGAACATTGCCGGAGACTGCCGAAGGTTAACGATTGGAAAATAGTAAGTCTGTGCTGCTAAAGAAAGAGGTGTGTGGTGCTTTCAACCTCTATTTACGTGGTAAATTCTCCAAGTTCATCTCTGCTAAACACGGTGTCAAGGCAAAGCTACCATTTCCTCTACTCAATAACGGGTGTGCAATGGCACGGGGACTCAGGACACAGCTTGGGGAGAAAGGAATGGTTAACATTATGGAAAAGTATAAAAATCCTGTGGCTATACCATACAAAGTGGAGCTAGCTGATGTTAAATTAGATGTTCTGTTAGCCGAACTTCCAGAGATATTGCAACAGCTTCGTGCTGAGGAGTTTTACCTTATGGATTTGGACATAACCCAAGATTTGGCTGGTGTTTTTAACAAGGCAGAGATGTGTGATTATCTAACATCGAATCACAACTTTTGTGTGCAAGGAGAGTATCGAGAAAAGTGTAATGTGATTGTGAACAATGATAAAACGGTTGGTATAGACTGTTTAACATGGATGAACTCTAATTCTAGAATAAAGATATATAACAAATTTATATGACAAATTACAAGTCCTGGTGTAAACAAAGTCATTGGAAACCATATTATAGACTTTATCCGATGTCCAGACTCCCGTCTAAGGGAAACGTTTACGTCTTCCTTAGCTAAAGAACATGGTATTACAAGACTAGAGGCAACAATTTACAACTACAAAATGGATGGTGTATTTGACCCACTCGAAGATTGTGTTAGTGTATTAAACGCCAACAAACATTACCGGTACTTAAAAGAAGCGCCCCTGTACTCGGTGCCGATCGCGTCCATGTGGACCAAACTATCGGATAACCTACGAAATAGTTGCTGTGTGGTGTTTAACAAAGTTTTGCAATTTGTGTATTGGGGTAATAAAAATACTCGGAAATTGACTTGTGTGCAAATCGAACTGCGCGATGGACAAGATCGGGAAAAGATGATAAACTATGCTCTCTCTGCCTATAGTTTTAATTACTTACCTGTAAACTTTGTATAAATTGTTAACGATGATTCTGGAAACAACAATGTTCGCATTATACACAAATGCTATCTTAAAGCTGGGGAAACATTCTTTTCCCAATCCAGGACATTGTTTTCCACAATTCCCGCAAACATAAACATTAGCGAATTAGGATTGACTCCTACAAATAATATTCTTCCCCAGGTGTTGAGAAAAAGAACCAATAAAACTAACAGACTTAAACCATACCCTCTTAAGGAAATTACCCCATTGAGTACAGTTAATGTGCTATGTGTAAGGAAACGAAAATTGGAGTTAGAGGAAATTGAGATGATAAAAAAAAGGAAAGTGGAGTATGTTGCAGAGACTACTGCCCTAAAGGAAGAGTACGAAGCAGTGTTGCAGAAAGAACAGGCGATTGTGGATGCAAGAAACAGGTTTACAGTTTACTTTAAACAAAGTCCCTGGCAAAATCTAGATGTGAGTGGGAAATACAAACTCTCAGCATTTACTGTTAATTACAAAGGAACTTATCCACGCGTTGGAGTGCTTGTAGAAAGTGAAAATGTAAACATGTGTGCTACTTAAGAGGATATTTAAAATCTATGTTTTTAAAGAGTCATGGTAATTTAGACTTGCTTAAAAAGGATGGATTTATTGTAACTCGATGTGGTGGATTGGACATTGTACATTTGGAAACTGAAAAACCGTTTGCAGCATTCAACACCAATGGAATGACTACATTTAATGGTAACTCGTTTGCTAAAATCGAGAATTTTAAGTTGTTCACAAGCATCCAAACAGACTATAGAGTAGAGTCGACATCATATACGCAAAGTGACGTCGATCTGCTTAATAACATCACTGTGCAGGAAATCAAAGGCCAAATAAAAATCCGAAAGTGCTCCCGGTTAGAAAGTTTGGAAAAAGGAACAGAACTAATTATTAAGGGAATAAAACCAATAGTATATAGACATAAAGTTAGATATGTGTTGGAAATGGAGAATATTGACTCTTTGTTTATATCCAATTACTGGCTGGAAAAGGAACTGAAAGATTCGGATACAGATTTGTATTATCGGATTAAAATTAAGCTGGATGCTCTTAAACTACACCAAGCAAAAATAAGGAAAGAGTTGTGTTCTGTGTGTAATTATGCATGACAAATCAAGAATTTGGGCTGCCCTGTTCGTATTAAACAAATGGATACAAAAGGGACCTAAGAGATTTAAGCAAAAATTTAAGTTAAAATGTAGAATAATGAAAATGAATGTTATTAAAACTAAAATAAAGAAAAGAGTGTAATATATGTAAAAATTGTAGATATATGTAATTAATAAAACTATTGCATGGGTACCGCTTGTGTTTCTTGTTACCCGCCTGACACTCTTAATCCAATCGTTAACTTTCGGCAGTCTTCGGCAATGCTCGGTGAGCGTGGTCTTGAAAAGTATTTGAAACTAGTGTAGTTGAAAGTATAGTATGACCCGTTTCTTACCTATATGATAGTGCAGGGTTTGTTCAAAAGGACTTATCATGTCCTCAAAAAGTCATGTTAAGACAGTTGTCAACGTCCAAGGAACCTTCAACACTATCAAAATCAACTCAGACTATAAATAAAGTGGTATTGCAAGAGGATCAAAAAGGACTATATAGTAATAGTGATGATGGTCATGATGATCATGATAATGATAATGATGATGATGATGATGATGATGATGATAATGGTAATGCATTGTTTACACCTAAAAATCCATTTGTTAAATTTGTATACTGGAACAAACCCAGTAAGCTAATTCAACGGCTTCGACAATTACATGCTTTACAACAAGCTGGGCATACCGGTCACGATTGGGAAATCAAAGAAATTGAACAAGAGCTTCGTCGTGCTGAAATTATTGTGTAATGGGTCTACCACTTTGCGACCACTTTTAACCCCACTCTTGGTTCTTATATTTGCTTATTTGCTTCCACTTTTACCTGAACTCTTTGGATCCATATTTGCTCTCACATTAAACTATTATTCTTATTACCAAGTTGACTTTACTAGAGCTTAGTCTATGCTTGACAGTTGACATGGAAGTATCAGTGACTAGGTATGGTAAGCCTTACGCATACTATAAAGGATATTCATATATTGTGAAACGAACCAATAAAAATGGAACTGTTATTTGGCGTTGTTCAAAGCAACGTTCCAAACATTGTCGTGGTGACCTAAAAAGTAAAAATAGTGAGGTTTTAAGTGTCAGTGATCATCAATGTAATGTACTGCATGAAACACAGTTGCCGTCGACAAAAAATCAAGAAAACCATATTGCTACTCAAAATAGTGCATTGCTTAATGAGCAACGTTTAACCCCTGTTCTAAAAGTTATTTTTAATCCATCTACCACGTCGCCAGAGCCATCAACATCACAAGCTGTGCAAGAGGTAGTGTTGTTGTTGTCGTTTTAAAGAGTGGAACAACTAGGTCATCTGCTCGTGATATACAAGAGGATAAAAATGACTAAGTAGTAATAACAATAAGGTTTTTTATGCCTATAAAACCATTGCGGCTTCCCCAGTTTTCGAAAACAACAGTGAATGGACATTGCTATAAAATGATCTACAAAAAGCCTTGTGTTTAAAACTATAACAGACTATTGTAAAGAGGGAAAGGCTTGTATTCGGTGTGCATCTATTGTCATAATCATGTATACTCTGCAATGTTAAATATACTAACTTTGTATAAAATAAAACAGCATTGTAACATCATTTTGCATTTATTTACAAACTTTATATACATGTTTTTGGTTTCATGATAATATGTTTTAAGACAATACTAAAAACTAAAACATTATTATTCTATACACATATTTTTCTTTCAGTCCATTGTCATCACTTATATCTTCCATTATTATTATTTGACATTTGTTTTTTATTTAATTAAAACGAACCATGCACCTATTGTTTTTAAAACCTTCATAAATTATATGTACAGGTTACACAGCATTATTGTTTTCATCAAAAACACTCTCCGACATATCATTAAACCGTATAGGTAGAAATGTCTCAAAGTTTTCACATACACAAAGTACACGATCACCATATGCTGTTTTCAATTTCCGAATCTTGATAATGTGGAATGGAATATGCGTTGGCAATTCGCTGAGCTTCTTTGTCTCTAAGCCACATGCTTGACCCACAGCATTCAAAACATTCATTGTAGTAGTCTATAAACAAAAGAAAAGCATATCTATTACACTCTAAAACAGCTTTAATAATATTGTGCAATTTGGGATTTTGCACTATGCATGGCTGATAAATTTTACTATTTATGCAAGAAATGCCCTAACTGTAGCAGATACTGCTTTTCTGCATATAGCACAAGTGTTGAGTTCTAATGCACACTTGACACAGGCTATCATGTGTCCACAAGGCAAAAATACAACACCTAGTTCATCTTGATAACAAATTTTACATAATTGTTGGTCACACTTTTGTATCTGTTCGTGAGACAAGTCTTTTCTTTCAGCCTCGTGTATTTGCTCCGCGTGTTCTATCTCTTAAGGCACTTTTAAGTCTTGTGCTGCAATCATGTTTTCTTTACGAATAGTGTTCACAAATTCCTGACCTTTAAGCAACACCATGTATTTGCAGTTAGGTAACCAACGAGCGTGTTGCACAAAAGGGTCATCAGTCATTTGCCAATCCTTTAAAACAAATCCACAATAAAAACATATTGTTTTATCCCCTTTACCAGTATAAAATATCCAGCTTCACTTAGCTGTTTGGTAAGGTGTTTTAATATTAAAGGCCAAACATTTTTATAAGATTCTAAACGTTTTTCAACAGAGCTGTACTCTGGGTGTGCTAGTGCTTTAGTCTTGCAAACTCCCAAATTTTCAAAAGTACACGCCAATTCAACACTGTCTATGGCATATGGACCACATATATCGACACTACCGTTGTTGACTGGTAATACATCATTATTATTATTTATTTGTTATTCAGCAACGTAAGTAGCGGCCAATGGTCTTGTGGTTCGGTAAAATGAATACACAGGTATGTTACCCACTTGTTTTCCAAGCATGTAAGGACAACAAGGAGACCATCGCAAATGGTCTCTAAAGGGATCATCCCCTTCTTCCCAGTGTGAAAGTTCAATACGACAAAACACACAGCGCACCACATCTTCTCGGTTCAAGTAAAAAAATGGCTTTTGCAAGTTCATGTGACGACAAAAAGCCTACAGGCCAGGATTCAAATGTTAACCAACGGTCATGTTCTGATTTTAAATATAATCCACGTGGTAAACCAACTTGCTCACTTGTTGTATTTGGTACTAACGCCATGTGTTATAATAAAACTTTTTCTTATTGTAAGTTATTAACGTTGCACATAGTACTTTAAAGCACAATGTATGCTTGTTCACTGTCTGTTCATTACGTTAATGGCGCATGATGACACCTAAAAGCAAACAAAATAACCAATCACTCAATCAATCAATACTTGTAAATAAAACTTTAACGTTAATTGGCATTAATATATCAAAACACCATTAAAATAAACTGTATGTTGACACTAACAGTAGCCCATGCACTTATTTTCTTTTTATAAAGCTTTAGTCATTTACACCCCCCCCCCCCCCCTTTAACCAATATATAAACAAAAATGAATGGCATGTCAGTCTGTTCACATTATCATGTTCAAACCTGTGGATATTCGTTGAGTTCATAGGGTACAAAGTTCCTCATTTTTCTACTAGAAAGCGCTATAGATTTTAAAGAGATTAGATATCTAACATCTAACCTCCTTGACTTTAATAGTCAAGGAACAACTAAATTCGACATGCAAGGTACCCTCTGTGTGTCAAATAACAATGCTTGCACCCAGCAACCGAGGCCATACGATATTAATATTATTATTAATATTATTATTATTATTATTATTATTATAGGGAACGACATGTCAGTTAAATTTAAATTTTTGTTTTTAGAAAATCCAACATGGCCTTGTACTTTTCCCAGTCAACAACAACATAGCCATTAATCAAGAAAGCAATCATCGTCCTAGTCATGTACAGGTAATGAATTTTTTTGTCTACCAGTTTTCAGTAGTGGTAAAATGGAATCGCATTTTATGTTAGGCTTACCTGAGTTTTCAATAGTTCACTGCCTGGAAACAATGGTTTCGCTTTAGTGCGTTTCGGGTTTTTTTCAGCAACTGCTACGGCGGTAAGACTTTTCATTCCAAGTTTCTAAAAATAAATAAAATAAACCGCTATAAATACCTAAATTCAGGTTAATACATGCATTTCATAAAATAAAATATAAAACAAACAAAAAATGAAACAAGTTAGTTTAAAAAAATAATCCCACCTTCACTTGCAGTGGCTTATTGCTGTTTCCTTCTAGTGGGCTCGAAAGTGTAATGGTTTCTTCTCTCTCAGACATGTAAGGTATACCAGTTATCTGCAAACAAATAAATTAAAGAATCAATAATTACCTAATCAATAAATAATTGCTTGTAAATATATATAAATCAATAAATGTATAAATGAATAAATATATACCTACCTCACAACAAGGATAAGTATTTTCCACCAACACCAAAACTGTTAAACAAGACCAAGTGTTTCACGCAACGCAGTGTGTTCAAAGGTAGTCACCTAAGTGAGAGAGGAAATGATAACGGCATGTAATATATATGTTACGTTGCATGTATAATAATTTTTCCCACGCTTTGAACATCCTGTTATCAAACACGTGGACAGCCAAAGCCCAAGGTGAACACCTGTGGCAGATCAAATTTCACATGAACTTGCATTTTGTCACGTACGAAGCAAAAACAGGATGTAACTTGTTTAGCGTACATGTGGTTTCACATGTGTATGCATGCATTTCGTACATCCCTGCCACCACAATGGTCAGATTATTTAACCTTCAAGCGTCTTTGTCATTTTCCATTGCACTTGTTGTCAAGTCAGATCAGCACCTTCCAATAAGCTCAAATGACATTCGCCTCCTGCTCTTCTGCAAGTTTGTTTTCTGTACTCGCTTCGACCAACATAGAACCAAGTTCTCATCATCGTTTACATGTTAAAGGCAAAAAAATCTTAGCATGCTTCACACATTTTCAAATATTATCCTCCATCCGTCTGCCATAGGAAAGATCAGAAAAACGCACCCTCGCTCTGTCATACACCGACCCGCCGAAATAGCGATTGTTCTATTAAGCATGGTCCTTGTGGTTAGCGACAGGTTCGTTGCAACACATACACCCAGCCGTATCGTCTCTCTCAACCACCACGCGTCATAAACATTATAAACAGGTAAAGAAAAAGAAAACGTTTTTTCAACATGTATGGCGTTAGGCCCTTTAAGAATTATTTTTTGAAAACAAATATCCACCACATTTGAAAGGGGGCGTTAGTCCGAGTCCTAGGAGACCTCGTACACGTCTCTAGCGTTATGGGTCCGTGAGATATCAGCAAAAAACACAAAAAACACGTGTTTACCCCAAAATCGAGTTTACAATTTTTTAAAATATAACGAGTGGTCCATAGCAAAGAGGACGTCAGCCCGAGTCCTTGGACCCCTCGTTCATGCCTCTAGCATTATTGGTTCGCGAGATATAGAAAAAAATTTAAAATCACGGTTTTACCCCAAAACATTCTGTTTCCCTCATTCTCAAAAACTTTAACCTATTACCAAAATAAAGAGGGTTTCGAGACAAGCCATTTTACACGTCATAGGACCAAATCCGACCATGCATTCGTGAAATATCGGAAAAAGTCTAAAATCATGGTTTTACCCCCAAAATGCCTGTTTCCCTCATTCTCAAAACTTTAACCTATTAATAACATATATAGGGTTTCGAGACAAGCGATTTGACACATCACACGTCCAAATCCGACCTTGCGTTCGAGAAATATCGGCAAACTTCGTAGGAAAGTAGGCGACTATCTGGTTCTCTCCTCACCACCAAAACCCCTTCTCATCATTCATTTTTTTTTTCAAAGAGCTCGCCCTCTTACAATAATCCCAAGTGCGCAAGCGTAAAAAACAAAAACAAAAATGTTAATCCATAGCGGCAGCCAGAAAAACGCATGCGCTATATGAGCAACAACGTTTAAGTTAATTTTAGCAGCGCACCTCATACATGTCGCATTTGAAAAGAGACTTTCACTAAAAAATTACAATTTCACCCCCTAGTAGGGGTAGGTTTTATTTAGGGGTTAAAATGAGTGGTCCATTGAAAAGAGGGCGTCAACCCGAGTCCAACGACACCTCATTTGTCAACATCCCACCATGGGTTCGAGAGATATTGGCTTGGACTCACGCGGCGGCCATGACACTATTTGGAAGCGCCACCATCCCCCTACTGATGTGGTTTACAGAACCCAGCGACCACCTCGGGGGTTATTCAGCTTCATCGTCTGGTGCCTTTCCGTGCGCCTACTCGGGACGAACACCTCTAAGAAGAGAGCCGTGCTGCAGAACTGCCCAACTAGAGAACAGAGGACGAAGTTCCCGGCCGCACCCCTATTTTGGCTCGAGGCTGTCCCAAAAAAAAGCCCTGTTGAGCCATGCAGGTCATTTCACGGCCATTCGCACTAGACTGTTCTATTTCTGGAAACAGCTTGGTGTAAGACGGACTTCTGGACATTTCGGGACACAGAAGTTACTAGATGTCCGGTGAGCAGGTATATAAAGGCTAGCGAAGCCAGAGGTGGGGAGTTCTGTTGAGAGTTCACTTGAGAGTTACGTCAAGGGCAGAGTCGGCAGCTGAGTAGATTTCAATGAAGGATTGGCGGCTCAGTCAAATGCAGTACAATTGTGAGCAGCGGTAACAGGTGTGCTGTGGAGCAGGTTAGTGTGCTTGTGTGAGTAGTGTTAGATCACGGAGCGTTGGGTTTTCGGGTGAAGCAGACAGTGCTGGAGACCTTGAGTTCAGTGCGACGTTAAAGGAAATCACAGGGGCTGCAGGTGGGACTTGAGCGGGAGCTGGACGGCGGTACATCAACGTCCGGAGACTGTGAATTGTGGAGTAGGCAGCCTGCTGCGTGCGAACTGTGTAAACAGTAATTTGTGTAGTAGACTTAATTAAATTTAGTGATTGGGAACACACGCTACCAGTTGTGTTTTTATTTAGTGAATGAACCCTAGTTCCCGTCACATAAATAATAATAATAATAATAATAATAATAATAATAATAATAATAATAATAAGGCTATGACGAATACCGTAATCTCCATGACTTGCTGAACAAAAGGAGATCATTTCATCAGATCAGATGTCACATACTTTCATCACAACAAAAGATGTGACAGAAACCATTAAGGGGACATCCAACTGGAAGGCACCAGGACTATATAAAATCCACAACTTCTGGCTGAAGAAGTTCACAACGCTTCATGAGAAATTAGCAGATTGCTTCAACACTCTACTGAAAGATCCAACTTCAATGCCTGCGTTTCTCACGCAAGGCCGAACATTCTTAATCCCTAAAAATGGTGATGCATACGACCTTTAAAAATATCGGCCGATCACCTGCCTCTCTAATATGTACAAATTTCTTACGTCAATTATAACAACTAAGATCAACAGCCATCTACTCAGTCAAAACCTAATGGTGGAGAACAGATGCTATAAGAATGCCAAAGGATGCAAAAATCAAGTCATCATTGATGAGGTTATAACAAGGCAAGCCTCAATCGAAGAAATTTCAGTATGGCATTCATATATTACAGGAAAGTCTTTGACTCCGTATCGCATTCGTGTCTCATCCAGATACTCAAAATGTACAAAGTTGACCCAAAGATCATCAGTCTGCTTCAACATACTACGGCTCAAAGGTCTACAGTACCGGTACTTCATGTCAGAAAAGGGTTCCAGACACTTAAATCCAGAGTGATCAACATCAAGAGGGGAATATTTCAAGGGGATGGACTGAGCCCACTTTGGTCCTGCATGTGCCTAAACCCACAAAGCCACTGGCTCAACTCGACAGGATATGGGTTTAAGGTGAAGAGTATGGACACAGAATGTACGATAAACCAACTCCTGTAAATGGATGACTTAAACGAGTATGCTAGTTCAGAGACCCAACTTCAAAAGCTGCTGAACATAACAAGCAGCTTCTCAAAATCAATAAGCATGAATTTTGACCTAGTCCGTATATTCAGCAATTGTACCATTGTAAAATGAGAAATTTATGAATCTGTATAAAAACAATAATAATAATAATAATAATAATATTAATAATAATAATAATAATAATAATAATAATAATGAAGTATTTCAGGTGTGCGAATTTTCAGACTAGATTCCACTTTACCAACATTACATTTTTTAAATTTTCACGACTTAATGCAACAAATGTTTGCAAGGCGCTGAAATTATTTCAAATGTTTAACCAATAGTCTTAATGACAGTTTCCTTAACGAAGTTCACAGTAAAATGATATTTGAGAATTTCCACTAAAAGAGTGGGCTTGCTAATGCACAATGCAACACGTTTTGATGCGTTATTCTACTTTTCTCGCGAATTTAGAACGGAGGAATTCTAAGTCTTTTTTTTACTGATGGTCCGGTCTAGAACTATTGAAAGGTTCGTGGACCAATAATTGAAGTCACCTGATTTAGAGGGCACATTCCAAGGTAATTGAAAAGAGAAAACGGACTCTGCTCTGGTGTCCCTCAGAATACCCAATTCCGAAAAATTTCATGCAATTCCATATGGGAAAAGTTGTAAGTCATTAGGGAAGAAAACATTACTAAGAGGGTAATAAAGGATTTCATCAGCTGGTCAGAAAAATGATTTAGAACTAAAAAATGTGAAAGATTGAATTCTTTATTTGAGTCTAATAATATGCACACCCATGGCCGCCGAGAGAGGGAGGGAGGGGGGGGGGGGCAAGGGGGAAAAATGCATAGGGGCGCGTAAGCTCGTTAGTAGTGCAGGTTAGTTTCAGTTTAATGTAGCTAATTTTGTATTACGGTACCAGTACCTGTTAAAATGTTGGCTAAAACTTACAACTTGTCCGAGACTTTGCAGGGTAAGGATGTCTATTTGTCTACTTTCGAACATTTAACTCTCAAGAGAAATGCGGCAGAAAAACACTCGAGAGGCATATACGACAGTGTTAAAGTATTGACAGAAACTATTCATTTGGCAAAAGAAGTTCCGCGATTCTGAAAAATAATATAAAAATACACGCTGTAATATACCTTATTTTACCCCTGAAGAGTATTAAATTATATATATTGTAACCTTTATGCGTCTGATTTAGCATAAAGTTTCCAAATAATTCTCATCAAATGTTCATATTACTGTCAAGAAAGAAGACAGTATTTCAGCAAACTCCTGTTCATAAAGGAACAAGCAGTACGTGACTTTAAGCAACTTTCTCCGGACGAAGACAATAAAGCTGCACCCTGAGAGAGGAACAGCCGATCCCCAGATGTGCTGAGACAAGGACACGGGACGTTCACCCCAGTGTGCGACTGAGAGGGAAGATTGCAAAGTTAACGACAAATTTCAGATTAAGGACCGCCCAATTACACACATTTTGAGAAATAATGTTGTTGTTGTTTGAGTCTTCAGTCTTTTGACTGGTTTGATGCAGCTCTCCATGCCTCCCTGTCCTGAGCTAATCGTTTCATCTCTACATAGCTACCACACCCTACATCCGAGGCAATCTGTTTAACATATTCTAACCTTGGTCTACCCCTACAGTTCTTGTCCTCGACCCTTCCTTCCATAACTAAGCTTGCTATTCCTGGGTGTCTTAGTATGTGTCCTACCAACCTATCTCTTCTCTTCATTAGCAGTCGCCAGAAACATCTCTCCTCTCCCACTCGTCTTAATACCTCTTTGTTTGTAACCCTATCTACCCATCTGATCTTCATCATTCTCCTGTAACACCACATTTCAAATGCTTCAATTCTCTTCTTTTCTGCTGCACCAATAGTCCAAGTTTCACTTCCATAGAGCGCCACGCTCCAGACAAAGGCTTTCAAAAATGACTTCCTAATACCTAAATCTATATTCGATGTCAGCAGATTCCTTTTTTGTAGAAACGCTTTTCTTGCCTGAGCCAACCTACTTTTTATATCCTCTTTGCTTCGTACATCACTGGTTATTCTGCTTCCTAAGTAACAGAAGTCTCCTACTTCCTTCAGCTTTTCACCTGCCAATTTGATCTCCATAGAGGTTTCTGATTTATTTCGGCTGCATTCCAGTATTTTTGTTTTACATTTATTAATTTTCATCATGAATTCTTTCCGTAAGACGGAGTCCATACCATTCAAAAACTCATTCAAATCCTCAGGCTTGTCGGCCAAGATGACGATGTCATCAGCAAATCTCAGAGTTGAAATTATTTCTCCTTGAATCTTCACTCCCACTTTAAATTTTTCTCTAATTTCCTTCATTGCTTGTTCAATGTAAAGATTGAAAAGTATGGGTGATAAGTTGCAGCCTTGCCTTACACCTTTCTGAATACCAGCTTCTCTCTCATGTCCTTCAACTCGAATGACTGCTGTCTGGTTTCTGTATAGATTGTATATCACCCTCCTATCCCTGTACTTTATTCCAATTGATTTCAAAATGTCAAACAATTTAGTCCAATCAACGTTATCAAAAGCCTTTTCTAAGTCTACAAAAGCCATGAACGTTCTCTTATCTTTCCTTATTCTACCTTCCAAAATCAGCCTAAGACTTAGTACAGCTTCCCTTGTTCCTACATTTCTCCTGAAACCAAACTGGTCTTCACCCAACTCCGTTTCTATCTGGCTCTCAATCCTCTTGTAAATTATTCTAGACAGGATCTTTGAAGCATGAGTAATCAAGCTGATTGTACGGTAATCTTCACATCTGTCAGCTCCCACTTTCTTTGGTATAGGGATGATTACATTCTTCTTGAAATCAGGGGGTACCTCACCTGTCTCATAAATCCTACACACCAAGTGAAATAACCTGATCAGACCTTCATCTCCTATGCAGCGTAGCAACTCAATCGGTATATCATCTATGCCTGGTGCTTTGTTCCTGCTTAAGTCTTCCAAAGCTCTATCAAATTCAGATCTCAATATTAAATCTCCTTTCGCATCCTCATCAATTTCCTCCTCCCTTTCCATTACATGATTCTCAATCTCCTTTCCCTTATACAAACTCTCTATGTAAGCTTTCCATCTCTCAACCTTTTCTTCCCTATCTGTTAGAGGCTTTCCATTTGTGTCCTTAATATTACAGCACTTAGTCTTCCTTTCCCCAAAAGTATTCTTAATCCTTCGATAAGCTGTGTCTACTTTTCCTAATTTCAGACAATTTTCTATACCAGCACATTTCTCTTTCAACCATTCTTCTTTCGCTTCCTTGCACTTCTTGTTAACCTCATTTCTCAGACGTCTGTATTCTGCTTTCCCCTTTTCATCTCTTACATTCTTGTGCTTCCGCCTTTCATCCATCAATTCGAGTATATGCTGAGTGACCCACGGTTTTCTACCTATTCTCTCTTTCCTACCAATGTTTTCTTCTACGGATTTTGTTATTTCATTCTTCAAAAGTGCCCATTCGTCTGCAATTGAAGTTTGTTTAGGGTTTTTCATTAGTCTTTCCTTTATACTCTTCTTGAATCTTTCGTTTACATCCTTCTCTTTCAGTCTGTCTATTGCCCACCTTTTTGGCTTTTGACTTTTCTTCAGTTTCTTCAACTTTAATCTGCATTTCATTACAACCAGATTGTGGTCAGAGTTTATGTCAGCACCAGGATATGTTTTACAATCCAAAATCTGGTTTCGAAACCTCTGCTTGACCATAATGAAGTCGATTTGGTAACGCCCTGTATCTCCTGGTCTCATCCATGTGTATATTCTTCTATTGTGGTTATTGAATAAGGTGTTAGCTATGACCAACTCATGCTCAGTGCAGAATTCTACCAGCCTGCTTCCTCGATCATTCCTTTCACCTAATCCGAAATCTCCTACTATCTTCCCTTCTCTCCCTTTTCCTACCACAGTATTCCAATCTCCCATTACTATAACATTTTCATCACCCTTGATATACCTCAGAATTTCGTCTATTTCTTCGTAGACCTTTTCAACATCCTCATCATCAGCTTGACTGGTAGGCATATAGACTTGTACCACTGTGGTGCAGGTAGGTTTAGTATTTATTTTTGCTACAATAATCCGTTCACTATATTGTTCGTAATATTCCACCCGCTGTCCAAGTTTCCTACTCAATATGAGGCCAACCCCTGCTTGGCCATTGTTTGATTTAGTGCTAATGACCCTATAGTCTCCTGACCAAAAGTCCTGTTCTTCCTGCCAGCGCATTTCAACCAAATCCAACCTCAACCTATCCATTTCCCTTTCTAAGTTTTCTAACCTTCCATTTCCTAGCAGACTTCTAACATTCCACGCTCCGATCCGTAGAATGTCAGATTTCCTCTTTGTCACTTCTGTGATGTATTATCGCACAAAATTATGAGTAACACCGTTGGAAAGAGGAGAATTTTAGCCTCACAAAAGTCACTCCAAAATTAAAGTAATGTCAAAATTCAAATTAATTTATCCTGGAAACTGGAGGGGGCAATCATTCGAATGAACCAACCAGCAATTGGGGGCATACTGAGGCCACGATAGAGCGCGAATTCTGAGGACAATGAAAATTATTACAGAGCCAATTATAATCAGTTCCTACGATCGAATTTTGGAATTAAGCAGAGTTTTGAGACATTGAGAAGATGAGGAGTCAGATGAACCATATTCCATTATCCTACGAGTATTAGTCTGGAGTATAATTTCAAAAAATCCCCACCCCTCAGGATTTTCTCGCCAGCCCTTAAGTAGCTCGATGATTGTCAGAGCAACAGTCGATTACTCACAGGCACGATTTAGAGGGGAGGGTCACGGGGATCATGACCCCCCCCCCCAAACGGAGACCAAATTTTTTGCAAACTCAAAAAACGAAAACACAATAACCAGACAAATAAAACTTAACGAATTTTAACTGAAAAACAGGTGGTTTTTTTTTTCATTTTATTCAATACTGAAAATATCTTTATTGCAATTATAATGTTCTGTTACAACTGTACATATTTACAACTTCATAACTGTTATATAAAAACGATTATTTATATAACAAAATCAACTCGTCTATTTTGTGTGGCAAACCTTGTGATTACCGAATCGATGCCTATAGTGATGTCACGATGAATGTGCAGCAATGCACGGATAGGAATTTGGGGCTTCTTTCGCACCAAAAAATTTGCCAACATACAAACTGCAAGCTTGGTTGGCAATTTAAGCTGTGACTTTCTCCCTTTGTCGGTAGCAACTCGACTTGCCGAAACGGTAACGTTCCTTGATACTTTTCTCGAAGCTCGATGTAAAAGTCGCAAAACACGCCGTTGCAATTTGTACGAATGTTTTTGGTGCGCTAAAAGCATCAAATTTCTATCCATGTAGCTTGCAAAAAGATTGGTCTGGTTTTGTACGTTTGGTTATTTTGTGATTGCGTTGTTCGTGATACCATTTTTCTTAACAATTTCGATTCTGTGACTCCCCCCCCCCCCCCAAAGCCAAACTCTAGATCCGCGCCTGATTACTCATCGCCGAATAGGCGAGAACTTCCACCGGTCTGCGGTCCGATAAATGTGAAATTTTATAAGTATAGAAACTTGTATTCTCAGCGCCAAAGAGGCGAGAGCTCGCGCCGGTCAGCAGCCCGAATAGCGCCAAGATTTATAAGTATTCGAACAGTATTCAAACAATAGTTCTGTATCGCAGCATCAGCTTAAACATTCGCGAGGGCGAATTATTGAAAATTAGCATTAGCATTCAACTTTATATCGCCAGTGCCGCGATAGCCCGCGAAGGTCGAAGACAGTATTCATATGAGAATAATAATAAGTGCGGGTATTCACCACGTCAGATACTGTACCCGAATCGCGTACACGTCAGTGATATAGTGACGTCGTGATATAGAGACGAAGAGACGTTAGTCTATGTTTGCAACAGAGCGGCTGATTTTGAATCGCGCGCTGAAAGACTTTGATCAGTGAGTGAGGTATGACGTGGAGCCTGTCACGTGCACACTGGCCTACGTGACTGCATAATTTTTGGGATTTCCTCAAGACGATGGATTTTAATTTTGAAAAGTAGTACAGTTTTCTGGCTATTGAATTTGAAGAAGATAGAGCTATCAAGCAAGGAAATTCGTTCAGTAGAAGCCGAGATACGGAATAGAATATTCTGGAATTTTTGATCGCTGTGTGTGACGTATCACCGGAACCAGTATATAAGAGGCGAGAAACTTCATTGAGACATGTACTTCTTCTAATCTACTGCTTGGGTAAGCATCATCGCTGCGCCGTGAGCCGAGTATAATACTGTCATTATTGTCTACGGGAGAACATAGTCGCTGGACTAGTGTCCAGGACTTAGTCTACTGTATTTTCAGAGAACTAAGCACTTGTGTATTCACGATTTTGCCTGTCTGGGTGGAACTTAGCCGACGTCTGGTCCCATCTGTTCTACAGATCGTGGTGGAGCATATCCAAAATGCTAGTTATAGGAGATCAGCAAATAGTTTAGCCTACGAGCATATCATATTACTCGCTGAGGAACTAACTATTAGGCATTCTACGACATCTACAGATACCAGATGGACAGTGCAAAATTCGTTGATTTTCAAGCTGCTAAAAGTTGTTCCTGTAATAGCTAGTCAAGTACAGAACAGTGAAATCGCAGTCTACAAATGAACTTAACGAAAGTGAGCGAATCGTATTTGGACTTGAAATATTTCATCATGTTGGACCTTAGGAAGCATAGCTGGAATGTTTGTGTACGCGCTGTTATAACCGCTAGCATGCGCCGTTAAAAAGTACGAGGATAGGTGTGAAATGGAGGGCAACGAAGATGAGACATTGGAGTCGCTGATGACCTGGGGAGATCGTATGTTAGTGGCGAACACCAAGGACACGCGTTACCATCACATCAAGAATGAAGTAAGCTGAAATTCTGCATGTATTACTTACTAGTCTAATGTAGTTGTTTGATAATTCCTTTCAACATTCATGATAGAAAATCAACACCATCAACTTTATGTCATACTTCATGGGTATTTGTCAAGTACGACAAATGGCGCACCATTGTGGAGTCCGACAATTTAATATATCCTTTTTCTATGCTGTCAAGGCAACAGTAATATTAATGTCTTCCGACATAAGACATTTTGAATTTATTTCTAGATATAGGATTCTTTTACTTATATCTCTTATTAGAGGCTTGAGCGAAACTTCTTCTATTTAAATTAATTCTTAATTATTTAATAATAAATTACAGTGATATAAATAAATAAATATTCTAATAATCATTTATGTGAGGATACGCCGTTAAATTATTAATTTAATTTAAATGAAATATTTGAAAATTATAGCACTATTATAGTAATTTAATTTACACTATTAATAATTATTGAAGTTATTAAATTAATAATCATGATGTGAGAAAGTTATAAGTAATTTGTGTTACTTGTTAAATCAAGATGAGGGTTTAAACATTCTGATTAATTGTTTATATTTAAATAGTGATAAACTAGGGTCATAATAATAATTATAAATGTTGTAAAAATAATAACAATGACTCAATAAGATTTTGCCAATAAGAATAATAATTATTTCATGTGGTTAGAAAGATATTATAATGATAAACATAGGAATGGTTTAAATATTTAAAACAGTGATGAATCAAATAATAATAACACATGTTTATTTAAATATTTGTGAAGCAGATGTTTATATTTATGAACAGGTTAAAAATAACTAGAATAAATAAGTTTGTGTTAATAACATTGAATGGCAATAATTTTGAGTTCAGAAGACTTTTCTAAAAAGCACCAAGTGAAAATAAGGAAGGAAGACAATGACGGTAGGTATATAAAATGAATCAACTAGGTTGACTTTGTGTAAAATAGAGGCAGGGAGATGTTAATCAGGAATAATTTCATCTTTTCATCGGAAATGCTAAACTTGAGAATACACAGTAATTCGTATGACGGAATATTACAACGCCTATAAAAAATACAGTAATGTGGAAAAAAAATATAGTAATGTGGAAAAAAAAATAGAACCACATGTGGTGATTATTGTTGAAAATAGTATGCGACTAGGATGTCGACATTCATATTCATGTGGAGGCCTAGGGTCATCCTTGAGGACGTTAGTTCCTGTGTGTCCGTTATTGAAGTGGTTGATAAGAGCATGTGTTGCTCAGAGTTGTTAAAGAAGGGTGAGGCAAGTGGGCCGCCCCATATTCTCGTCCAGTTCAGATCCTGTAGGATTGAGTATTTATTTTTCACCTGGATCAATTATCTAGGTTCCCGATTTTGTGCCTAAATAAATGAATAAAATATGATTATAGATTTGATGGACCTGACCGAAAATTCATTGAGAAAATAAATAGTTTATAATGCAATAAAAATAAATAAAAATAAATATCTGAGAATGTTTATAATAAATACTTGGGAGTGCTTGGAATAATAATAATATTTGAAACAGTCAACTAACTTAATGCCAATCTTCATAAACTAATTGTGAGAGAAGGGAGACCTGTTATAAATAAATTTGAAGGAAATTTATAACTTATAATAATACATTCTTTAATTAATATTTTGATATTGGAATATTGTGAAGTTTAACTGAGTGTGAGAATAATAATTATTTGATGAGAAATTGAACTAATTAAATGATAGTAGATGACAACAATTTCTATTGTTAATAATAATTTATGTTGATTCAATATAACATCTTTTGGGATGATTATGAATTAATTTATTGGTGATGTGAGACCAATGGTGAACGAGAAAATACAAAATATTTATTTTCATATTACTATTTATAAACAATTTGTTCTTAGAAACAAAGTTAACAAGATGCAAACAATATTAACATTCGACCACTATGTCAGCTGAATATTAATATTATGTTGATGAAATATTACAAAAGAATTTAGTGAAATTATTATGTATCTAGTTTATGTCCTCTATGGAACTTGGTCGGAGTGTATATATGCTTTTACTCTGTGACAATGTTAGTTGTAATTTGTTCATTGTGTTAAGATGTAGATTCAGATGTGTGTGCATATTAAAGTGCTATAATATCCGTTATTCAAAACATAATAGCTATAATGTGCTTTATTCAAAACATAATAGTTGGCGACGAGGAATTGGGACTTGATTCTCCGGTACAGATATAGCCTACATCAATGAAGTACGGTATTTACGTCGTCTGTTTCAACGGCCACGTGAGTAAAATCAAGAATCAGGCAAATCGACATGAAATGTACACAGGGTACTTGTAAACGATCCTAAGCAACTCATCGTATATTCAGCTACGTGTGCCTGCATGCCACATATTCAAAATAATATTTATCGCAGTTCGAACTTTGAGGTTATGCAATGTTGTTTTTTTCCTCAAGCCCAGGACAATATTCGGTCATCGATCACTACCCAGTGTGTTTTAAATCTGTTATCTTGAAACATTTTATTATATTTGAACTGTGATTTTTAAAATTATTTCGAAGTTCCGTCAAGATGGACGCAAATCAGTTTCAACAATTACTGAACATTTTTACTGATTCTCAAGAGAAGTTACTTGAAAGGTATCAAGCTCACCAGCCCGTCACAACCCCACAAGCCACTAGCATCACACCTTTTGAAAATTTTGATTCTGAAAAGGAAAAATTTGTGTCGTATTTAGAACGGTTTGAAAATTACGCAAACTTCAACAATGCCACCGATCCAACAAAGAAAGCTCAACTCTTGTGTACATCAATAGGGGCAATTCATTATAACAATCTCTCTGCATTTTTAGGCCCTGATAAACCAATCAAGTCTTTCGGTTATAATGACCTAGTAAAGCATTTCAAGCAAATACTGTCACCTCAAGTCTCAACCGTTGTTTCCCAACACTATTTTTTGAACGTCAATCAAAAAGAAAGTCAAAATATTGCAGGATTTGTTGCCACTCTTAGAAGCCACTTACTAGACTGTGACTTTTATATTCAGTGTACATGTAACGCCAGAATTTCAATCGCGGATGTTTTTCTTCGTGCACAATTTATACGTGGCTTGCGACATAATTGGATCAGAGAGAAACTTCTCCAATCTAATGACACGAAATTTGATGATCTCCTGAAGAAGGCTATAGCCTTGGAAGCATCGCGGTATGAGAGTAATCAGCTGTCAAAACAGCTCACTGCACCGTCAGACACTATAGAGGACACAAACAAAGTAACAAAAGCCACAAGTTCATATAATGACCGAAGTATGAATCAATATAGCAGTGATACTCAGTCACGTTTTGTTCAACAGCCTAACCCAGGCTCTCACTCACGTTCACAGTCCAGGGGCCGCCGTAATTCTGTCAATTATAGAGCACTAGGTATTGATGGCTTGTGCCTGAATTGTGGAAATTCAAACCACAGGTCAAGAGATTGTCGCACAAACAGAAACTCTCTTAAATGTAGGTCATGTAGGAAAGTGGGACATGTTGCTAAAGTTTGTATCACTACACTTCTTCAACAGTCAAATACACACAACATTGCAACTGAGAACATACATGACAACTTGCATGACCACCCTGAAACCAATTTCGGGATAGGACAACTGGAATGCATCGAAGATCTCTTTGAAGTAGGACAAGAATCAGATAAATATTTTATCACTGTTAAACTCAACAATAAATCACAAAGATTTGAAGTCGACACGGGAGCAAAATATTCACACATCCCAGAGAACGAATGTTCAACCTTGGGTCTTGGTTTGCCATTGCAGCCAACAAATGTCTGTTTTCGATCATATTCTGATCATGTTATCAAACCCAGAGGAAAAATTGTTGTCACAGTATCATACAAAGGAACAGAAATTGTTGCAGATCTTTTTGTAGTTCCGCAAGGTCATGCCGCATTGCTTGGTCGTGTTTGGATCAGGGGCCTCGGCCTTGATCTGAAGGAAATTGACAAGGACACAAATCAATCACTTCACACTGAATCTGTCAACTCAGTGTAGTCAATTCAGGATATTTTACATCAGTATAGTACAATCTTTGAAGAAAAAATTGGATGCGTTCCCAATATTGAAGTAAAACTGCAACTCAGAGAGGGGGTGAAACCTGTCTTCAATCGTGAACGTGATGTCCCTTTTGCTCTTCGGGAACGCGTTGAATAGGAACTCGCTTTATTAGAATCAGAAGGAGTTATTTCTCACACAGCTTTAAGTGATTGGGGATCACCTCTTGTTGTTATCCCAAAACCGGATGGGGGAGTTAGGTTATGTGTTGACTACAAATGTGGAGTAAATTCAAGGTTGATTTCTGCAAACCATCCCATAAGACCAGTTAATAATGTTCTACATAGTCTTAGAAACTCAAAATTTTTCTGCAAGTTAGACTTATACAAGGCATATCTACATCTGAAGGCTGATGAAGAAGGTAGTATGATTCAAACTATATCCACTCACAAAGGAACCTTCAGGATGCACCGACTGAGTTTTGGCATCAAAACTGCCCCCTCAGAATTTAATAGGATATTATCACAGATCCTTCATGGTCTTCCAAAAGCTGAAGCTTATTTTGACGACATCATAATACATGGCACAACGAAGGAGGAGTGCACCAAGAACTTAATAGCCTGTCTAGAACGGCTTTCAAAAAATAATCTGCATTTGAACAAAATCAAATGCTCATTTTCAAGGAAAACATAGACTACCTAGGGCATATTGTATCATATAATGAGATCCGCAAGTCACCAGAGAAAGTTCAAGCTGTGTCACAAATGCCACGCCCTAAAAGCAATGAAGAAGTGAGACGCTTCCTTGGTATGGTGACTTATTATGCGAAGTTCATTTCTAATTTTTCAACGAAGTCCCACCCATTACGGCAGTTATTGCGGAAAGGTGAACGGTTTTTCTGGTCTTCAGCCTGTGAAGCAGCTTTCTTGAATCTCAAGTCCGAGTTATGTAGTGAACGTGTCCTTACCCCATTCAACCCATCACTGCCTATCATCTTGTCAACCGATGCCAGTCCTACTGGTGTTGGAGCAGTATTAAGTCATGAGATGGATGGCCGAGAAAGACCCATCGCCTATGCATCTCGTGCCCTAACACCAGCAGAATGTAATACAGTCAGCTTGACCGGGAAGCGCTAGCAATAATTTTCGCCACAACACACTTCTACAACTATATTTTTGCAAGAAATTCCATTCTTGTGACAGACAATGAACCTCTGTCTCGTATTTTTCATCAGAACAAGGGCCTGCCACAAATGACATCCGCAAGGCTCCTAAGATATGCATCGTTTCTCTCCGGGTTTGACTACACGGTAAGAGTGAAAAAAGGGAAAGATAACGAAAATGTTGATTGCCTATCCCGAGCCCCTGTTGCATCTACCTCGCCAAACATTGAAACATCAATAAATGCAGAAGTTTCACAACTCTGTGCTGAAACGATTCTTCAAGTGTCAAGTGAAGCCATTACGTACGAAACTATCCGTGATGAGACTATGTTAGACCCAGAACTTAGTGCCACCCTGCAACGTCTTCAAACTCAATCCTTGGATGAACCATATACAGTTGAAAATGGTATTCTATTCCGTCAAGACGGAATTGTTATCCCAAAGAAAAATTTTGGAAGAGTTACATTTAACACACCTCGGCATTGTGAAAACAAAACAGTTGGCAAGACGATATGTCTACTGGCCGCAATCAGACAAAGACATTGAGAAGCTTATCAAATCTTGTGAAGAGTGCGCGCAGACTCGTTCAAATCCACCAAAAGCTCCAATACACCCCTGGGATGAACCAGAAGAAAATTGGGAACGCATACACATTGACTACGCGGGGCCATTTGATAACCACCATTTCTTGATGTGTGTTGACGCGAAATCCAAGTGGGTCGAAGTACGAATGGTGAAAGACGCTCCATCCACTGCAACTACTATCAGTCTGCTTGACAATATCTTTACCGTACATGGGTACCCGAATGTCCTTATGTCAGATAATGCCACTATCTTCACGAGTGATGTATTCAGATCCTATTGCAAGGAGAGAGGGACTTTTCAGAAATATATTGCACCAGGGCACCCAGCAACCAATGGGCTAGCCAAGAGAAACATCCAAACTTTGAAGAGGCGACTTCGTGCTGCTGTAAATGACCCGGCACCATTATCGACTAAGTTACAGAACATCTTGTTTCAATACAGAGCAACGCCATTGGCATGTGGACAGTCTCCAGCTGAACTATATTTGAAACGTCGGCTACGTATCCGGTTGGATGCTCTACTTCCAAACCAAAAGAGCTTGACTACATCCAGTTTCTCACCCCCTGTTCGCTCTTTCAAAGTGGGAGAGAGTGCAAGTCCGGATTCACCAGAAAAACCGTGATATTTGGCAGTTTGGTGTTATACAAACTAAACTCGGCCAGCGTCACTATGATGTGAAATTGGATTCGGGACGAATTTTAAAGCGGCATGTTGACCAGTTATTATGGACTCTCGTGCCAAAGAAAGATAAGCATGTCACTTTTGCTCCAACAAATCCTCCAGTGCGTGGTGTTCCAAACATACCAACACCAACCCAGTCAAGACTAGAAAATGAGGATATTCCTCCTGCAACCCACACTTCAGATGATACAAGGCAGACCATCCTGCAACCAGATGAACGCCCTGATCGAAACAGCCTTCCACCACCTGCTGATAATTATTTAAGAAGATCAGCCAGAGACAGGCGACCTCCTCAGTATCTGCAAGACTATGTGCCCAAATGAATATGAATAGTTCCTTTTATTTGTTTTTATATAAGTGGGGGAGACTATTATGTATCTAGTTTATGTCCTCTATGGAACTTGGTCGGAGTGTATATATGCTTTTACTCTGTGACAATGTTAGTTGTAATTTGTTCATTGTGTTAAGATGTAGATTCAGATGTGTGTGCATATTAAAGTGCTATAATATCCGTTATTCAAAACATAACAGCGATAATGTGCTTTATTCAAAACATATTAGAAATAATTTTCCATAATTTTCTTTTTTGAAAACATAATCTGCAAGTGAAAGTGAAACAAATTTTCAAAATATTTATGAAATACTTGAACGATCATAATAAATCTTCTGAAAATTGAAACTACAAAGTATACAGAACTCTTGAACTCTTCATCGAATCATGATCGCCTGTAGTGGTGTAAATAAGAGATTTTTTTTAATGATACCAGAATGGACTTTTCATTTTCTGGATATCATCCATCAAGGAGTTTAGTTTTAGGGTATGTTGATTTTTTATGTGTGATTGTTTTTGCTCATGTTGATGATTTTTGCCAAATATTCAATCTTTTAATTATAAATAATTATAAATAAATTGAGATATTTTAAGAAGTTGTGCTATTTTCGACAATTTCTCTTCCTAACTTACTTGCATATTGCCGATATCAGGGATGCCAGATTTTACCTAGTTTTCACCCAGATAGACCCTGAGATAGCTGTTGTCTCGTGCTGACTGATTTCGGTAATTTGCAAAATGTGGTCGTTGGACTCTGGTCCAAACGGCCACAATACGTTGACCGAAAGTGCACGTGTATTCGCAGATAATGTTCATGGGACTGAACCAGTGTGATTTCGAAGTTATTAGATCAGGAATAGCCACACGCATTATAGAGTCTATATCAGAGGCGTAGGCAGCTATATTTGACAGTCGGATGAATCAAGTAGTTCGATTCATAGCTGTTGGTAATTTAGGAGGTGTGTCGTCATGTACAGTGCATCATAATTATAAAATATTCATGGTGGCCCTGTGTTCTCATGAAATTTCAACAGCGCTACAGAAACCCACCCTCACTTCAAGAACCCTGGAATCCAGAACACAACGGTATGAATTTGCTGCAGTCGTGGATTAGTCGGAGAGCCATGATGAGATAAGTACGCACGAGAGGACATGCATTTCATAATGATCCCTACAACAGGTGTCGGATAAGTTACCCCAAAATTATAATTTATTATAATTAGTCGGGATTGCACTGAATAACAGGCAGTGATAGATGTGCATAATGTATTTGTTTAATTTGTTTGTATTTAGTTTTGGTTGTTTTCATGTAGAATTTAGCGTGGTCATCATGTGTTTTATTTTGTGTGTGGTTTAAATTCATTGCTTTGGGGGTACACAGTAATCGGGGTTCAAGGGAATTCACGTGCGTTGGCACGATCATTTAATATGTTAATATGTATGAGATTGGTGGGATACGGTAACCGCATTCTGAGGATTTAACACACCAGTATCATTTACGCTATTCTCAAGCAGACCTCAATGTGAGCAGGGTAATGACCATTAATTACTAGGTAAGAGTAATGATGACGTTTTGGTAAGAGACAGCAACCGTATAAATATGATTCAGGTATGATAACGAGAGGTGTAAATGACCGAGTCGGGAGTGTAATTAGCGAAGATGATATTTCACGCAGAGTTATTCGATGAGATATGGTAAGTTATATGGTAACCGGAGGCAGTTAATTCCAGCGAGGTTCTACGACGAAATATGGTAAGCGGAGGTATTTGATTCCCGTCGGATTCTACTATAAAATATGGTAAGATACGTTGCATGATGTGGTTCTTGAAAGAAGTCTCAGTGAATGACTTTCTAGCAAGACAGTGAAAGGGATACACTCGGTTCGGCTCCCAGATGTTTTCGAGGAAGGGAGACACCAGGTAATCTCGTCCTTCACAGCACGGTGAGGCAAGGTCACTGACCGCTTTTGAATATTATGAGAACTTGTTGGTAAGACGGAATGGTTGGTTATATCACAGATCATAAGCCATATTTTCTAGGCGTTGTTTAAATTGTTGTGTCGGGACTTTCTCGACTTGCGTTTGGGAGTTTTATTCGCTTCAGGAAGCGAAGTAATCTTGATTTTTTTGTGCACTCATGTAAATAAGTATATCTTGAGATCAGTGTAATTACGGGGCGGAGGCCACCGTGTTGTACAGGGAGAGGCAATGAAACGGCACGATTTTGAAACCCCACAAATCATTTATTTAGAGAAAAAGGATAATTGTTTTAACATAAATCTTAAGTACATAAGTGTAAATTAATGTTTAACCATAAAAACATTATTATTTTTTGAATACAGTGCCAGTAAGATGGCGTCCTTGGTTTTGCACGCATTGTCGGAGTCTGAGATGAAATCCACCCATGACGTTTTTTACCAACTGCAACGGAATGTTGTTAATTTCCTGCCGAATTCGCTCCTTCATGTCTTCTTTTGTTCTTGGTGGATTTTCCTGGAAGACATTGGACTTAAGATAGCCCCAAAGAAAGAAATCTGGAGCTGTCAAGTCTGGTGAACGGGCAGGCCAAGGGATATCACCATTCTTGCTGATAAGGCGTCCAGGAAATGCGAGTTTCAGTAAATCCATAGAAACATTAGCAGTATGGCTTGTTTCACCATCTTGCTGGAAGAGTGTTTCTTCATTTGGATGATACTGATCGATTTTAGGCAGACCAAACTTAACCAACATGTCAGAATAACGTTGAGAGTTTACCGTCACCGTGTTGCCATGTTCATCTAAAAAAAAAACAGGGTCCCACGATTGCACGAGATGACATTGCACACCACACTGTTACTTTTTCAGAATGGAGTGTTTTTTCATGAAGTTCATGTGGGTTATGTTCGGACCAATATCGGCAGTTCTGCTTGTTCACGTAGCCACTTAGATCAAAGTGGGCTTCATCACTCATCAATAAGTTGTGCACTCTTTCTTCATTTCTTCCGAGAACATTAGGCATCGTTCGGCAAAAGCTTATGCGATTATTGTAATCATGAGGTTGTAGGGTTTGCACTATCTGTATTTTGTATGGGTGATAGTGTAGGTCGCTTTTTAAAATCCGTCTCGCCGATCGATTGCTGGGACCAAGTTCTGCGCTCTGACGTCTCGCTGATTTTCGAGGACTTCGTTGCAATGCTTCGCGCACATGATCAATGTTCTCTGGGATCCGCAGTGGTTTAGTTGGACCGGAACGGGCCGGAACGCCGTTCCGGAAAATATCTTCCCGCTTTAGAATGACGTAACAATTTTAAATTCAGTAAGAAAATCGTTTATAATCTATACATAGCGCTGAAACGTCACGGGTGTACTCTAGCGGACTAATATCGAACCTTACGGTTTTATGTTCATAAAATACGGTCGCTTTTACACTCCTGGGCGTTTTTCTGGTTCTCTAAGTTTGGCTACACTGCTATTGGATACGGAGAGCGGGAAGTGAGCACAACAACTTTCTTCCGCTCGTTATGTTTGTGTGAATCCAAGTTTTATTTTATGTTTTGCTCGATGTGTTGCTGTGAAGCATATATTACGGAATCTCTCTGCAGTTAATGAACATCAGTAGCCCCGTAGTACCTTTCAAGTTTTCCAGTGACTGTGAAAGTGAGTTGTGATTCACAACTTGTGACAATGAGTTTACTTAAGTGGCTGGGTTCAAAAAAACGTGCTGGGGATGAAGATGAAGAATCAAAGAATACTAAAAAGGTGTGTGATGGCTCAAGTAAAAACGAAACTGAATGGAGTTCCGAGAACATTAGTTTCATTAAAGACCTGAGTATAGAGATAGACCCTGGGTTAAATGTTGCTGAAACGTGTGATGCAGATTCAAGGGAGAATCTAGGTTATGGTTCTACACCTTCTACCATCGACTGTGAAATTCAAGGACCCACCTACCGAAAACAAGATTTTCCAGACTGTTGGAACGAGTCTCAGTACCGTTATTTTTTTGTCAGAGAACGAGTGGTTATTTGCAGGAAATAAAAATTTAGGCTGCAATATATGTAAAGAGGAAAGTAAATTAGGATTAGGAGTTTCTAAAGGGGCAGACTTAAGCTAATGAAAGTATGGGTAGAATGCAAGGTTCATCCCAACGGAAATAATATTAGTCAACAACAAACAAGCCGTAGGAAAAAAATATTTGAGCACAAAAATTCAGAATCTCACAAAAAAGCTATGTTACAAAAATCAGAATCCAATAAAAAGATATTTGAAAGTTGCATGGACACTATGAATGTCAAACACCTAGCAACCACCGTTCGAGTATATCGAACAGCATACTCAATTGCGAAAAGAAATAGAACCTTCGTAGACCTACAGGCTTATGTTGAACGTCAACAATTAAATGGTTTAGATGTGGGACGAGTTCTTCATACAAATTTTAGTTGTGCTAATATTATTGAACACATTTCACAGGAAATGAGAAATAAAATAGCAAGATCTATAACAGAAAATCAGAGGAAAATCAGTATTATGATTGACGAATCAACAACAGTTAGTGTAAAATCTGTGTTAGTATTATGTTTGAGATGTGCTCTTTCAGATAACTCTGAAGTTGTTTCCTTTTTCTGGGACTTGATAGAACTTGAATCAACTACAGCAGATGTTATTACTCGAGAGATATTGAAGAATCTTTCTTCATATGGGATGAATGAAAACTTTCTGGCAGAACATTTAGTTGGTCTAGCATGTGATGGGGCCTCTGTAATGTTAGGTAGAAAAAATGGAGTTGGAGCACAGTTTTTAAAGTTATTTCCAGATATAGTAATCTGGCACTGTTTAAACCATCGCTTGGAATTGGCCGTTTCTGATACAAGGAATGAAGTTACAGGTGTTAACCATTTCCATTCTTTCTTTGACAAATTGTATTATTTATACAGCATGTCTCCCAAAAATCAAAGGGAACTCAACATTTGTGCTGCTTCACTGGAACAAAGAGTTAAGAAGATTGGGAAAATATTTACAATAAGATGGGTAGTTTCAAGCCAGAGAACTGTAAAAGCTGTCTGGGAAAACTACAGTGCTCTAGTAAAACATTTTAGTGAGGCCAAAAATGACCACAAGAGAGACTCCAAAGAAAGGGCAAAATTCCAAGGTCTAGAAAATATGTTAACTTGTGTAGAATTTCTAGAAAATATTGCAATTATGTATGATGCTCTTGTTGAGTTAGCTGATTTGTCATTAGAGTTGCAGAAAAGAGAGACAAGTCTGGCAGAGGCTCAAAATGCAATCAAGCGCACTATATAAGTGTTTGAATCTATGTGTAACTCAGCTTCTGGAGAATACTACAGAACAGTTCTTAAAGCAGCAGAAAACAAAAAGTTTAGACACATAGGATTACATGATTCTAAACAAGTTGTAAACATTGACAGAAAGCAGTTTTTCAGAAGTCTTGTGAACAATTTAAATAACAGGCTTATGGAAAATATGTCCACATCATCTCATCTTGGTTCCAGCTCTAGTCAGCAGAGACATGAGAGAATGACAAAAGTTATCAGTGATTCAAAGGTACTATACAAAAATAATTGGCCCTCCACTTCTACTTTGGATATCTGCTATGGTGATGAGAGTGTCGGCAACCTTTGTGACTTTTTCCACATGTCAGACAAGAGGAGGTACATTAATGCTTTTAGAAAGTATGTCGAGACCAAGGAAATTCCAGTGGAGCTGATGCCTTTAATCAAGACTGTACAGACCATTCCCATCTCTTCAGCAGAAGCTGAAAGAGCTTTCAGTACCATGAATGAGATCCACACCGAAAAGAGAAATAGGCTGCTGGTTGAAAGATCAAGCGGACTTATTTTCATAAGCAGCGTAGGACCTCCTGTGCATTTATTTAACCCACAACCTTATGTCAAGTCATGGCTACGAAAGGGGAGACGTTCAGCTGATGAAACAACTTGTCGGAAACACGAGGCCGCTGATTTTGACACCCAATACGAGTCCATTTGGAAATTGCTGAATTAATAAGGTGAGTTCCTGCAAATATTTTTTCCAATTTTGTGATAATGTAGTAGTTATCCGAGTTTATATGGTTTATTATTTGTTTATTTATTGGATCACGGTGAATGAGATTATGCCAGAGAGGTGCTAGCCGGTGCATTGTTAGTTCATCCCTATTTATTGACCATCCGCTAGCGGATAGTGTGGCGTGTTCTGGATAAGTTTTGACCATTGATGTGCTGCAACTTGAAAGACTGATTCCCTGCCGCGGAGTGTGAGAGGTTAAGAAAGATGGCACCCGAACTTAGTGGCCTAATTAACGTTAATTAAGGGATGTAGAGTCATGGAGTTTGTGTAAAAATAAATACAGAGAACACTTATTTCATGTGGAGTTTAAAAGTAGAAGCAGAGTTCTCTTGGCGCCCACAGATTAGATCATTTACTGACAAACTCCAAAGCATTGTAATAGGACGGCAGGAAGCCATAAGTTTAGTTAATCTTCTATTAACGAAACTGGGGATAAATAAAGTAAATCCGCAAAGGGAAGACCAGAGATTTATTCATAAAGCAAAGGAGAGCAAATGTCAGTTAGGAAGCTCCTCAAGCATTAAATTAATAAAGGGAAGTAACGTAAATAAGGGAAATTAGATTTCGATCTGCTACAGCGTCTCATTTATGGTATGGTGTATGGTGTCATTATGGTGCATGCCCTATATTTCTCAACAAGTGTTGTATTTTTGTGAAATGGCTACGGAGGAGAAAATCAAAGCCATCATTGAGAGCTCGGTTGCTCGAACATTAGAGCAGTTCGAAGAGTTTAAGATTGATTGATTGATTGATTTTATTTTCACGGCTTCACTTAGAGCTTAAGAGCTCCTTTACAGTAGCGCCCTACATAAAATAAGTTTAGGGCTTATAAAAATAAAACATTTCACTTACATTCACAATATAAATAATCATAGTCTAACAATTATAGTAACAAAAAGATAGTAACAATACAACAATAATAATACTAATGATAATGGAAAAAGAAGGAAATGCTGTTGAAATCCCATTAGCTGCAGCGTCTGTACTCCAGTGGGGCGGCTGCAAAAGGCGTCTGTTCTCCATGTTTAGGGGCGGCCTCATTATGTGCTGGCAGCAGCTATAAAATGCTTGGCGACAGGCTATGTGACAAGCCGGCTGTAAAAAGAATTCGTCACATCCCCATGACATGCTGTCTCAAGGATCTGAACTAAAGGCTAGGGCGTCCCCCAGAAGCGACGCGCGACGACGAGGCCCGGTTGGCGCGAGAAGTATGCAAGGGTTACCGTCGCACGGGTGGCGACGGCTAAACAAGCTAGCCCCTACATCCCGAATTGCATCACTTAATGTCGGAACTATGTCTGGACGTTACAATGAGCTAGCGAAAGCGCTAGAAATGAGGCGCATCGATGCCTGTGCTGTACAGGAAACACGGTGGAGTGGTGATAAGGCGTACAACATTGGGTGTGGATACAAGTTGTATTATAACGGTACACGTGGAACTACCAGTGGTGTGGGAATTGCAGTATCAGCACAGTTTGATGGTTCTGTCTCCGAAGTCCAGCGGTATGATGATCGTCTGATGAAAATCGTCTACATCGCCGATGGAAGAAAAATCCACCTCTTCAGCGCCTATGCTCCTCAGACAGGCCTACCGGCAACGATCAAAGACGCCTTCTGGGCGTTGCTTGACGAAAAGACCGCTAAAGTGCCCTTAGAGGACTACCTCATAGTTGCGGGCGACCTAAATGGACATGTCGGTCGCTTGAAAGAAGACCATGCCGCCCATGGCGGATTCGGATATGGTGAGAGGAACGACGACGGACTGAGAATTCTAGATTATGCGGAAACCCATGACCTAGTCATTACGAACACATGGTTTAATAAACGTGATTCACATCTAATCACATACTACAGCGGCACAAATACAACACAAATTGACTACATTCTGGTAAGGCGCAAAGACCTTAAAGACGTGTTGGACACTAAAGTCGTCCCTTACGAAACAGTTGCGACCCAACACCGACCAGTTATCTGCAAGCTCCGTGTAAAGCCGCCAATGGTCATACAGGCACGAACAGGACCGGCGAGAATCAGATGGTGGCAATTTAAAGAGAATGAAGAAGAAGTCATTAGACGTCTTACGCTGCCACCGATTACTACCGTTGAAGAAAGCTGGGCAAAAATGAAGAAAGCTGTTCACGAAGCCACGCATGCCATTCTTGGACTTACGAAGCCTGGAAGACGTCGGATTGATAAGGACACATGGCTTTGGAATGACGCAGTCAAAACTGCGGTACGCAAGAAGAAGCAGCTTTACCACGAGTTTCTGGAAGACAAAACACCTTCTCGTTGGAATGCTTACAAAGTAGCACGCAGGGAAGCGAAGAAGACTGTTGCTTCGACAAAATCGGCTCGGTACGCAGACCTCTACGCGAAGCTGGACACACGCAAGGGAGAGCGGGACATCTATCGCCTCGTCAAATCCAGGCACCATAAATCTCAAGATATCCAACGCTTCTATGGCATCAATGACGATAAGGGCGTTTTGCTAGTCGACTGGAAGAAGGCGAGAGAACGTTGGCGAAATTACTTTGAGAAGGTCTCAACAGAGGAATTCCAGCACAACCAGATACCTGTCGCTACTGCTGTCGAAGGTCCTATCAAACCTATTGATGTCTTAGAGGTTGCAGGGGCCTTGAAACAAATGAAACCAGGGAAGGCAACTGGTCCAGATGACATCGCGGCGGAGCTATGGTGCTCTCAGAAGTGGGATCCAGCGGATTGGTTGGCAAGACTCTTCAACCAAATAGTCAAAGAAGGACGAACGCCACTTGATTGACAACATAGCATCACGATACCTATCTTCAAAAAGAAGGGAAGTCCAGCCGAGTGTGCTAATTACAGACCAATTCGACTCCTCTGTCACACCATGAAGGTCTTCGAGCGCATTCTTGATAAGAGGATACGTGCAATCACCCAGCTGACCAAAAACCAAGCTGGATTTGTGAAAAATTGCAGCACAACAGATGCAATCCATGCCACACGGCTTTTAGTTGAAAAGCATCGTGAAAAGAATAAGCCGTTGTACCTTGCTTTCTTAGACCTCGAAAAGGCTTTTGATCGTGTACCGCACGACTTGATCTGGTTGACTCTCCGACAACATGGCATCCCAGAGTACCTTGTCAACTGGGTACAGTTGCTCTACGCGGAGCCAAGAAGTTACGTCCAAGCCGCCGCAGGAGCGTCGGAAAAATTCCGTGTAACAGTTGGTGTTCATCAAGGTTCGGCCCTGTCACCATTGCTGTTCATTATGGTCATGGACACGGTTACTGCAGATCTACAACAACCGTTACCTTGGACCATTCTGTACGCTGATGACGTTATGTTGGCTGCTCAAAACAAGCTGGATCTCCAACATCAAGTCCAGGAATGGAGTGATCGTTTAAGTCAATATGGCCTTCGGCTTAACAAAGCTAAAACAGAATATATGACAACGGATGCTGGAGAAATCGGAACAATCCAAGTCGACGGCGATGATCTGCCTCGAACGACAAAATTTAAGTATCTTGGCTCTACGATAACTGTTGAAGGTCGTCTCACCGAGGAGGTCAACATAAGAATTAATGCTGCGTGGATGAAGTGGCGAACAACGACAGGTGTCATGTGCGATCGCCAGATGAAAGACCACCTAAAATCGAAGATTTACCGCACTGTCATTCGTCCCGTAGCGCTTTATAGTACCGAATGTTGGCCGACCACGAAGGAAGCAGAACGTCGGCTAAGTGTCATGGAGACCAAGATGCTTAGATGGACAGCTGGCATTACTAGGTTGGATCACATCCCCAATCAAAGAATAAGGGAACGATTTGGTATCGCAGCAATCAATAACAAAATGCGTGAGGGTCGTCTGCGATGGTTTGGGCATGTGCTACGGTCAGGAGCGGACACCATTGCAAAACAGGCCTACACACTGGAGGTCGCCGGGAAAAGACCAAAGGGGCGACCGAGACAACGTTGGGCCGATACACTGCACAGGGATTTGAAAGGCGTCAACCTTCATCCGGACATGGCCCATGACCGAGTAAAGTGGAGACAGCGGACTCAAATAGCGGACCCTGCCACGAGGTGGGACAAACGCTAAAGCAAAAGAAGAAGAAGATAATGGAAAAATTATATACAAAAGAGTGAGAGTGCATACAGACTATCAGCCAGAGAAACAAACACCATATACTGTACCAGAAAAGCTATTAAAGTAGACTGGTTGTCAGCTATTGTCCTTTTGTTATAATTGAACTTTAAAAAAAGTATTTTAACATAATACAGTAAGAGGGAGAGTATCGAACAGAATGCACGCAACACAGAACAATTAGCGGAACAAAACGCACGAAATAATTAACTATTAGCGGAGCAACTAAAGGGACAGTTAAATGAACAATTAACAGAACAATTCGCAGAACAGGGTACGCGAAATAATGAACTATTAAGAGAGCAATTAACAGAACAATTCGCAGAACAGGGCACGCGAAATCACGAATTATTAAAGGAACAATTGACAGAACAATTATCTAAAATTACCATAGATAATAGCGCACAGTTAAAGCAGATGGAAATTAATTTAAGACAATCTATCGCGTTTAGCGAAGAGAAAACCGTGTCCAAGTTAGCGCAGTTGGAGGAGGCATGTAATGTTAACACAGAAGGGTTGAAACTAGAGCAGAAAGCATTACAGGCGAAAGTAGAGGAAGTGGATAGCGAGATTAAAACTGCACAGAAACAGATACACACATTAGGGGATGAAATGGCCGGTATAATTACGGGGATGGAAAATGCAACATTAGAATCAGCAGAGAAATGGAGCGTAATTGAAAGCGAGCAGGAAGAAATGAGAGAAAAAACAGTATACGAGAAAGCAACGCACTGATTGGGGACAGGTTAAATAGACTGGAATCCAATAAGGAAGGAGGAAGTAAGATGGAGGAAGAAAGATATGATAAAATCCGGGAAGAAATCAACAAAACATGTAGACAAATAGGAACAGATGGGAAGGAAGACAGAAGGAAGCTACTTGATCAACTGGAAGAGAACCAGAGAAAGATAAAGGAGGCAGAACAGCAGCTACTCTTGAAAATTGAAGGGCAGGAACGCAAGCTAATTAAGACTGAAATCAGATCATTAGAGCAGGAGGACATCCTTCTTGAAATGAAAGCCAGCCAGAACAAAGACAGTAACGGGACCCTTAGTACGAGCACATGCCCAACTCAAACTGAGGGGATGACAGGTATAAGCTGCGAGAGAACAACAGGTAGTGAGAGCCATCACGGGTTTCTTACGTTTCGAGGACACGCCTCAACTCCTAACTAAAACAATAATAATAATAATCCGGCAATCAATATGTTCAAATCATTAGGATGCAGGATGATCGCCCACGCAAATTTACAAACGATGGAACGCAGACTCCTAAGGCTTATTTAAAGGAGCTGGATAATTATTTTTCGGATCACAGCATACCAGAATCCAGAAAATTGAGGACAACCGAGAAGCTTCTCGGGGATACAGTTCTTACTTGATTCAGGAGCTTCAGATATACTTTTGAGGATATGGAAGGCTTCAAGCAAGCATTTTTACGGAGGTATTGGAACCAATCCATACAACAGAATTTACGAATGGAATTATATAGTCTGAAATATCATGCTACACAACCAACCCGTTATTCGAGCTACTTTGCAGCACAGATGCTTTGTCTGAGAGATTTTGATATTTCACCACAGGAATCAGAGATGATTATGACGAGTGGTAAGCAGTTGCCGTTACCAGTAAAACAGTTCCTAATCGCCGCAAATATAACGAGCCGCAGTGCAGGCAGAGGAGGTGTTTCGTCAGTTAGATGACGTAACGATGCCACCGCATACTAGGAACATGAGAGCTATTGACAATACAGCATATGTGCACCAAGCAGAACTCGTCGGTACGCGAGAACAAGGTACCAATACGAGTACAGGCCCAAGGCATACACATAATAATAAAAGGTCGGATACGCGAAGGCAGGAAAAGAGACGTTGGGAAACGAGAAATAATGGGAATTGGCAACTTCAGCAGAGACGCAGAGACTAATGGAGAGGTCGTGGCCGCGAAGGACCATACACGAATAATAGATACGAGAGGCGAGATAATAGGCCATTGAACAGGGGCGAGATTCGAACCAGGGATACGCCGAGGACAGCAGAAAGAAATTGCAAAGTAGACACGAGGCAACGCAGCAATATCTAGAGGAATTGCATCGCGGCCAAGAGAATGACAAGTACCGATGGAGGCGAACAATGCAGAACAGGGAGGATCCAGATATGCAGGTAACAGGTGCAGAAAGTGACCTGGCCAGACAGCATAGAGAAAGTCAAGACGGCACCAGGAAGACTGGGGCAATTAGCACACAAAAAGTTATTAAAGGATGGGGAAGATAGCCTGAATTTCGCACCAGCTGAAAATCAGTGGTTAGTAGTGAACATCGAAGAATGGGTGGCATCTCCAGAGGATTTTACAAGGGAAATTAATCATCCTACACAACAATGCTTACGACAATTATTACCTGTCATTACTGCCAGAATCGGAGGACTGAAGGTTCGAAGCCTAGTGGATACCAGATCGCAATTATGCTTAGCATCCGAAGCCTTAGTTAAAGCCGTAAGTGAGCGACACAGAGTACCAACCATCCCAGTTCCACAAGTGAAGATCAGAGGCGTGATACCAGAAAAGACCGCTGTTTGTAAACATCAGGTACAATTGGATCTAGACATTATGGGTCACATATTTTCCCAAGTGTTTATGGTAATGAACAAGATGAATGTCAATATTATACTCGGGGCTGACTTCATTTTTGATCACCAAGCTGTCATAGATTTACACAACAATGTAATAAAATTCAAGAATGTAGAAGGGCTGTCGGCAGTGAATTTAAATATCAACGAAGCAAATTTAGAAAGGGATGCAAATATACGGATGCTTGAGACCATTCTAGAGGAACAGGAAGAAGATTTATCAGGGGGAGATGCGGGCCTGGGACTTCTGAACACAAAGGAAGATTTGGAAAACGAGATGTGGACGATGGCAGTAGAAGAAGAGGGCAACAGGGACGACTTCGAGATGCTCGTACGGGAGAAGTTAAACGAAGCCAAACTTAACAGCGAAGACAGAAATCACTAAGACAAAATTTTAAGAAAATATTCAGCCGCATTTAATACATTACCAGGAAAAATCCAAAACATTAAAGATGCCATGCAGGTAGATGATTGGACTCCATTCAAGAGCCGGCTCTATCCGATACCGGAGAAGCACCACGCAGCTGTAAAGAAAATTATTGAGGTAATGCTTCAGGGGAACATAATAAGGAAGACCCCAACCCCATACTTGAACGCCATATTAGCGGTAGCAAAACCTAACGAATCAGTGAGGCTATGTCTCGATGCTCGCATGCTCAACTCACGATTGATTTCTGAAACAGACCGCGCACCATTGATTAAAGAGGTATTGAAGAAATTCCGTGGGAAGAAAATGTATTCATCGGTGGATCTAGCGAATAGTTATTGGCATATTGAATTAGAAGAAAAATCACAATTATTAACTGGGTTTCCATTCGGAAACCAGAGTTTTGTGTGGATACGTCTACCGTTTGGAGTAAAGACGGCCGGCTCCACATTAATCAGAGCATTGGACCGAAACTTGACAGAAGAAGTCAAAAACATGACTGTCAGATATGTGGATAACATTCTGCTAGCATCAGAAAACATTGAAGAGCACATGCAAAGTTTAGGAAAATTGTTAGAGAAACTGGAAAGGGCGAACTTTAAAATAAATTTGAAAAAGTCACACTTCTTTCAACATGAGATATTGTATTTAGGACACATTGTTGACGGAGAGGGAGTAAGGCCTAAGCCTGTCAAGATAGAAGCTATCAGGAACTTCCCGCGCCCAACCAGAGTCAAGCATGTAAGGATGTTTTTGGGAGCTACCAATTTCTTTCGAGAAAAATGCCCGGGTTATACCGAAGTTGTAGCACCATAGCAAGACATGATACAAAAAGCAACATATGGTTTTGGAATGAAAACTGCGAAAGAGCATTCATAGCCACGAAGGATTTATTGGCAAATAGTATCAAATTAGAATATCCTGATTTTTCGAAAAGATTCATAGTACAAGCAGATTCATCCATGGTAGGCATTGGTGCCATGCTATTCCACGAGGATCCCGATAAACCCCAGGATCGCTCTTATCTAGCTTTTATTAGCCGGAAGCTGAGAAAGCATGAGAAGAATTACACTGTCTCAGAGCTTATGGCAAATATTCATGCACTCCAACAGTGGCGAAAGATTATTTATGGGTTCCCCATAACAATCCTCACTGATCACAAAGCGCTAACATTCTTATTTAAGACGGCCGTGGTCAGCGAACGCATACGTAGGTGGGTAATTTATGCACAACAATTTGACATCCAAATAGAGCATTGTCCCGGGAATTTAAATGTAATACCGGACATCTTAAGTCGAAATCCAGAAGAGGAGACACAGAAGGATGAAATGCTGGTGCATCATATCGAACTCACACGCGAAGATCGCAATTTCCTACAGGAATCAAAGAGGATACCACAGGAACAAGAGAATGAGCCCTGGATGAAGCAAATTATTAGGTTTTTAAGAGGGAATTACAACCCGGTACCTCTGCACACCGTGAAGCAGAAGCACAAGCTGCAAAATACCACTATTTTAATGATATGTTACATAAATTCGTGGACGAGGACCATACCAGGTTACGGATCCTTTTACCTGCTTCCTTACAGAGAAAACTTGTTTGGTATGTACATTACACTCTTGGCCACAGTGGCATAGATCAAACTGAAGCTACCATAGGTGAAGCTTTCACATGGCCACGAATGTGGACCACGATACGCGATGTCCTGAAGACATGTGACACCTGCCAACGAGCAAAACCGATTAACGTCCTCAAGAAACAGTACCCCAAGCCACTTTTGCCGCAGAACCCACTCGAACTAGTTACAATGTACTGACTGGGCCCGCTTCCGAAAGGACGAAGAGGAGTGCGACATGTCCTGGTGTGTGTCGACGTATTTTCGAAATTTGTAGTCCTGTGTCCAACCCAAAAGACCACATCCAAACAGGTCATTAGTAGGATCAGGAACCTATCATACCTACTCTAGGCAAGTCAGATTTCATACTTTCCGACAATGGAAGTTATTTTACATCCGCAAAATTTAAGCGAAGATTAGCTGAATTAGGAATTAGGCATATCCTATCAAGCATTAGAAATCCACAGAGCAATCCAAGCGAAAGAGTGATACGAGAGGTATCTAAGCACAACCGGATGTTCATACCCACAGAACATCATCGTTGGGCCGATACCCTGCAAGACATTGAAACTTGCATCAACATGACTCGACATGAATGGACGGGACAGATCCCGTACACCTTACATCTCAATCAGCAACCCCCGAGATCATGGACAACAGTTATTAATTGTCCGATCGACCCACAACCAGCTCAACAATTTGAGAATACAAGAAACCGTGAGATATATGAGACAGCAGGCCGACAGGAGATTGAGAAGAGTGAAAGGAAAGCGCTTTCACCGAGAACTAAGAGTCAACGAGTTGGTCTTAGTCAAACGCCCGAACATACCTGACCCAGCAAATAAAGTATTCCACAAATTTAGCTTTCCGTTCATTGGACCATTCCGGATCGCAAGAAATTTGGGAAATAACGCCTATAAATTAGAGGAAGTCAGCAGTGGAATCACTTCTATTGTGAACATTTCTAACCTAAATGTATACTACGAGAGGGAACCATTTGATCAACCCAGAAACGCAGCAGGGGTAAATATCATTGAAATTCAATAGCAAACAGGAGCAAGTACACGTGGACTGTACGAACAGCTGAGTTAGTAAACATGGCCAGCGGATGTTCACAAGTGCCTTCACGAAGAACCAACCTTGAGACTGCAGCCCATCCACTAGGGGAACGAGAACAATAGCTACCTGAAGCAAGCAGCGCGTGGCCTAGTCTCCGCAGGAATGTTGTAGTGGTGCAAACCGAGCAGCGGCTGGAACATTGAACGGCACGCGACCAGCAGGGGCGGCCTAGCTTGCTGACATATTAGGTGACAGCGGAGCTTCACCGTGTCCGTGGAGCAAACTTATAAAAAAATCATACATATTGTATCGATTTTTTTCTTAGCAGAGGGCGAATGTAACCTTTATGCGTCAGACTTAGCATAACGTTTCCAAATAATTATCATCAAATATTCATATTACTGTCAAGAAAGAAGACACAGTATTTCAGCAAACTCCTGTTCACAAAGGAACAATCCGTACGTGACTTTAAGCAATTTTCTCCGGACGAAGACAATAAAGCTGCACCCTGAGAGAGGAACAGCCGATCACCAGCTGTGCTGAGGCAAGGACACGGGACATTCACCCCAGTGTATGACTGAGAGGGATGATCGCAAAGTTAACGACAAATTGCAGATTAAGGACTGCCCACTTACACACATTTTGAGAAATAATTATCGCACGAAATTATGAGTCACACCGTTGGAAAGAGGAGAATTTTAGCCTCACAAAAGTCGCTCCAAAATTAAAGAAATGTCGACATTCGAATTAATTTATCCTGGAAACTGGAGGGGGCAATCGTTCGAATGAACCAACCAGAAATTGGGGCGTACTGACCCCACGAAAGATCGCGAATTCTGAAGACAATGAAAATTATTACAGAGCCAATTATTATCAGTTCCTATGATCGAATTTTGGAATTAAGCAGAGTTCTGAGACGTTGAGAACATGTGGGGTCAGATGAACCATATTCCATTATCCTACGAGTATTAGTCTGGTTTTTAATTTCGAAAAATCCCCACCCCTGAGGATTTCCTCGTCTGCCCTTAAATAGCTCGATGATTGTCAGAGCAAACAGTCAATTTCTCATCGCCAAAGAGGCGAGAGCTTGCGCCGGACTGCGGTCCAATAAATGTGAAATTTCATAAGTATAAACAGTTGTATTCTCAGCGCCACTGGAATCCAGAAGACAACGGTATGAATTTGCTGCAGTCTTGGATTAGCTGAAGAACCATGATGAGATAAGTACGCTCGAGAGGGCATGCATTTCATAATGATCCCTACAACAGGTGTCGGATAAGTTACCCCAAAATTATAATTTATTATAATTAGTCGGGATTGCACGGAATAACAGGCAGTGATAGATGTGCATAATGTATTTGTTTAATATGTTTGTATTTAGTTTTGGGTTTATCATGTAGGATTTAGCGTGGTCATCATGTGTTTTGTTTTGTGTGTGGTTTAATTCATTTCTTTGGGAGTGCACAATAATGGGGGTTCAAGGGATTTTACGTGCGTTGGCACGATCAATTAATATGTTAATATGTATGAGATTGGTGGGATACGGTAACCGCATTCTGAGGATTTAACACACCAGTATCATTTACGCTATTCTCAAGCAGACCTCAATGTGAGCAGGGTAATGACCATTAATTACTAGGTAAGAGTAATGATGACGTTTTGGTAAGAGACAGCAACCGTATAAATATGATTCAGGTATGATAATGAGAGGTGTAAATGACCGAGTCGGGAGTGTAATTAGCGGAGATGAGATTTCACGCAGAGTTATTCGATGAGATATGGTAAGTTATATGGTAACCAGAGGCAGTTAATTCCAGCGAGGTTCTACGACGAAATATGGTAAGTGGAGGTATTTGATTCAAGTCGGATTCTACTATAAAATATGGTAAGATACGTTGCATGATGTGGTTCTTGAAAGAAGTCTCAGTGAATGACTTTCTAGCAAGACAGTGAAAGGGATACACTCGGTTCGGCTCCCAGATGTTTTCGAGGAAGGGAGACACCAGGTAATCTCGTCCTTCACAGTACGGTGAGGCAAGGTCACTGACCGCTTTTGAATATTATGAGAGTTTGTTGGCAAGACAGAATGGTTGGTTATATCACAGTTCATAAGCCATATTTTCTAGGCGTTGTTTAAATTGTTGTGTCGGGACTTTCTCGACTTGCGTTTGGGAGTTTTATTCGCTTCAGGAAGCGAAGTAATCTTGATTTTTTGTGCACTCATGTAAATAATTATATCTCAAGATCATTGTCAGTAAGGGGCAGAGGCCGCCGTGTTGTATTAGGATTGATGACCCACGTTATCTGTTTGTATTTTCCATGTGATTTGTCACAATATGTGTGGAAGGGTTCGGACCCAAATCAGAGTTACTTAAGTTGTCTTGCATTTTTACGCACATTCTGCCCGTAGCCGAGTAATACCCGGCGACAATCATGACCGGCCACATGAGTGAAAGGAAATGATTGAATATCGGGAACTTATCCAGACCACCTGAATATCCATAACAGAATGAGAGTTCGCTTATAATGTAAATAGTTTGGACATTATTTAATGCCAATTTTTTAGGTGGACATTTTTGTCAAGTTTGATTTGATTCTGAGCAGTTGGCTGCATGTAATTGCGTTTATGTGTGTTTTGTCGACCTATTTTGTGAGGCCAGTGTTTTAGCGTGTTGGTTCATTTGTATTTTGCAATAACGTAAGGGGATTAGCTTTTTTTTATTAATTAAGGGGGTGGGATTACATTTATTGTTAATTTGTTTTATGAATAATTTTTTAAATGAAAAGTATTCCTCAGGCATACTGATTTTAGGATAAGTTCCCGTGATCCTTCATGAAAATCCCAGAATGTTACGTGTAAATTTAGTGCCACGCGGACAGACCACCCCTGAGAGAAGAGAGCCCATCCTGGAAGGCCTGAGAAGGGTACAATATGACTTTGAGTTAGGAGTTATAAATGTTTAGGGATAATGTACTGTAGGGTTGAATCTTCTTTCAAATTAATGCGGATTTTTCAAATGTTAATTATTTGTCATTACGTACTGGTAATTAAATTGAAGACTTACAGAATTGCAAATATATTTCCCTAAGCAGGTTACAAATTAGAAAACAAATTGATACACACACACGTCCATTTTACCCATGCAAATGACATTCATCATTATGCAACAAGAGGAGTAAATCAAATATTCACCAGCCATTCCCAATCCATTAAATTTGGAACTAAAGGAATTATGTCCTCTATAATAAAAGAATACAACTCGCTACCATTAGGCATAAGGGAAAGTTTCTCTATAAAAACTTTTAAGAGGAAAACAAAAGACTTCCTATTAAGGAATGAATAGCACATGTACAATAGCCTTAAGCAATGCTGTGGAGAATGAGTGAAAAGGAGCACAGGGAAACACACAGCTTACTAACATAACGCCATCTTATTTAACTCCAAAGAACTTATGTACAGATATGAACACTTTACACTATATACACAAAGTACAACACACAGAAAGATATGTCAGTCCTTCACATCCTCCCCACCCTGGTCGACCTCTAGAGGTATGACCAGCTGAATTGGACGCGTTATCCGGTTCCTGTCTGGCGTGCGAAGGATGACGGTCCTGAGTATTCCGTCTCGTCCAGGTCGTAGTTCCTCGATTACGCCTCTGCCCCATACGTGGCGAGGACGGTTGTCTTCTTGCAGCAGGACCAGGTCACCTACCCGGAAGTTCGGGGTTTTGCCGCATGTCTGTCGTACGTGGTGATGGTTGCGTAGTTCCAGAAGATATTCCTTCATCCAGCGTTTCCGGAAATCTTCTGCCGCTTGTTGCTGGAGCCTGTATTCCCTTTTCAAGTCCTTCTTAATAGCAGGCTCAGGTCCTGTAGGGATTGTCGTCAGCTTGTCGCCGTGGATGAAATGGCTTGGAGTCAAGGCTGTAGTTCCTTCATCCTGAAGGAGAGGACGGGAATTTATGGCGGCTTCAGTGCTAACGAGAATGGTGTACAGGGTTTCCTCATTCACTTGCCGCCGGCCTAAAACTTTGCGCAAGCAGCGTTTCGTAGTGCCGACCATTCGTTCCCACCATCCTCCCCACCAAGCCGCCCGTGGTGCGATGAATTTCCAGCGGATGCCATTTGTGGAAAGGTAGCTCGATGCGTCGTGGTCGTGGAAGATCACAGAAAGCTCTCTAAGTTCTCTATGAGCTGCGTGAAAGGTGGTGGCATTGTCGGAATATATGGTATGAGGTAGGCCTCGGCGGCTGACGAATCTTTGGAAGGCCATCAGAAACTTATTTACTGTCATATCCGACGCTAGCTCCAAGTGGACAGCTCTGGTAGTAGCACATGTAAGCAAAAGGATGTAACTTTTGCGAACGGTGTTATCGTGGCGGACGTATAGTGGGCCCGCAAAATCGAGTCCTGTTACAGTGAACGGTCTGGAGTATCGTACACGATCGGTCGGTAATGGAGCTTCGTTCTCCTGTCCAGGAGGGTTTCGTGATAACTTACAAGGCAGACACGAATCCAATACCTTCCTAATGCTTTGCCTTGCTCGTAGAATCCAAAATTGGCTTCGCAGCTCGGAGAGCACAATCCGTGATCCCAAGTGGTGCAGTCTGATATGGGTATGGCGGATTAGAAGACAAGTGAAGGGATGTCCGCCGTCTAAAATTATTGGGTGTTTTTCGTCATACGACATCGTTGTGAAGTGGAGGCGGCCACCAAGGCGGATCAATGTGTCTTGCAGGAACGGTTGAAAAGAGGCGATCTTCGATGTTTTGGGGATGGGCGTGTTGTGCAACAAAGCTTCGTATTCTGTTCCGAAGGTCTCTCGTTGTACAGAAGCTATCAAATATCGCCGACTTGCTTCGAGTTCCAACACTGTCAAGTCACCAGTTTGCTTATCCGCTGACCGAAGTTTCTTAATGAACCGGAGGATCCAAGCTGTAGTCCGAAGTAATTTGTTGTAGGTGCTGAATCTTGCGAAGTCTGCTTCATGTGTGGTAACAACAAGGGCCTGACAGGGTTTCTTCTTAGCCTCTGGAAGTGTTAGATGTTCGGTGCTGTATTTGAGAGGCCAACGTAATCAAATATTCACCAGCCATTCCCAATCCATTAAATTTGGAACTAAAGGAATTATGTCCTCTATAATAAAAGAATACAACTCGCTACCATTAGGCATAAGGGAAAGTTTCTCTATAAAAACATTTAAGAGGAAAACAAAAGACTTCCTATTAAGGAATGAATAGCCCATGTACAATAGCCTTAAGCAATGCAATGTATCATACCGAATTATCCCTGTAAAGTTAGTCACTAGCAATCTAATATAAGTTACTATTAGACTAAACAATAATGTTACAAAAATTATATATAACTTATGCCATGCTGTAACTATGTTACTTGATTGTCCCTAACACGAGCTCAGGCTCATTGGGACCTATGTAAATAAATAAATAAATAAATAATCGTTAAACTGTATTAAAATTATTCAAAATTCTAAAATCGCTTTGTGGCCTTTCAAAATATATTTCATAAAATAAATGCTATAATGTTTTCTATGAAATAAGATTTGTTTGTTTTAAATTTTGACTGCATCAGATGCTTTCCTCAAAATTATATTGTCTTTCCGGATTAGCTAGTAGTGGATAGTAATAATTAAAAGTATTTCAAAGTGGCGTGGGGGGAGAAGAAAAATGCATACCGTAGGGGCCCTCTGTTTGTTAAAGCATCGCCGGTAGATTTAAACATTTTCCCGAAATCCCCGGGTGGTCGGATGGCAACTTCTGGCAGGAGGGATGGGGAACACTGGCATGCCTGTAAGCAACACTGCTCCTGACGACGCCTCACCCTCACCCTCGCCCCTTAAAACAACAATTATCATCATCATCTTTCTTTCTCCGTTCTGTCTGAGAAAGAGAAGGCAGCGCGTGGCAGCTTGATCGACAGGGTATGAATCGGTATGAATTGAACCACAGATTACCTTTACCTACTACTACAGATAGCCGACAGCCATGCTAATTCTTGGCACCTAAGACTTCAGCGCTGTCTGGTGTATGACCGCGGTACTAGTTGAGCACGGCCGTGCGGGTAGCCTACCCCACCCCTTCCCCTCGTTCCGCTAAATATTCTCGTCCTTACTGCTCTGCCCACTTCAATGTTCCGAAAATCACAATCTTCCCAATACTTATAGCACACGTTTTTAAGTGTGGAGATAATAATATGATCTACACGAGATAAATCACATTCAAAATAGCAATAACAGTTTTTTTTAATAATACCAAAGTGGGAAATTGTGAATTCCGGAACTCTGAAATGAGCAATCACAGCATTTAGGACATGACCTCATCAATAATTTACATGTTTACATTTCTTTCAGTTGCAATTGGAGCATATTGCATTGACAGGAATTAGGCTACTATAAGGTCTGCAGCATATTATTACTCAATTTTAAAAAAATGGTCCCTTCCAATTAACCACTGTAGGCCCAATTATAACCGATTAGTTCCGAGATAAAACTAGAAAGTAAAAGTACTGGGAAGGGAGAATATTCATATCTTAAAATGCTTGATGCTGTTCGCAATAACAGGAAAATTTTAAGAGAGAATACTAAGGAAATAGGTGGTGTCACTAACACTAAAATTGTTAGTGTAATTCATTAGTTTCAGAAAAATAATTGGATATCACAAAATGTATATACAGTAGTTCATTTGATATTCCCTTTAAAATATATCCAGTCCACCAATTTTGAAGGGTGAAATACAGTAAGTACATGTACATAAACAAATTTCATGGCACACTAATACAGTAAATTCTATGACATGCTGTGAAGGGGAAAGGAGAAATAGGGCTTTCAATGAAAAACAAGAAACACACTCAATACTGCTAGAAATCATCGTTTTATTTAAAAAGTTTGTCACGAAGAAAAAATAACAGAGAGAGACAAAATCAAACTTAGCAAAAATACAGTAATCAAATCTGGTCCTTTTAAAAGTATGTGTTGAGGCATGTTCTTCTTTCTTGCCAAGGTATAACGGTAGGCTACAGCACATGATAATGGACCTATTACCTCCTTGACGCCATGGCTGACACCGATGAACCGCAAATTCCTACAACACATGCAAGTTTGTATGTTGAAACAGTTAACTTAATAAATGTGTAATGCTTGAAATGGAGAACTTGAATTTGCTGTTATGTGTATGTTTGCACCTACTATAACTATATTTTAAAAGAATCTCTTATTGTAGAATCATTGTGTTTTTGATATTAATTTTAGGGCTTTTGATAACATATTCATTTAGCCCCATATATTTGGAAGTGTATAGGATTTATATGATAATCTCTGTTATTGTGGTATCTGTAGTAGTGTGTAGGCTATACTTTCTGTAATTCAGATGAGGACTGGAAAGGTGGCAGCCATAGTTAGGGACATTTATTTTTAAGAATTTTTAATAATATGTACTAAAATGAAATTGAAATACCAACAGGAACAGTTACAAATTCCCTGTCCACTCAGCCAAGATATTCTGCAGATCTCTCCTGTGGGCCTCAACATTATTTTATTTTATTCCTTTCCTGATGGAAATCCGGTAGTACCTTATTTCAACTCCTGGGGCACCTCCCCAAGCCTGTCCCTTATAAAGCTACACACACTACTACAGTCATCACATTATCGGAGCAATTCTACCCACACCCAACTGCATGGGGCTGATGACCAAGATGTCCCAAGCCCATAAAATGAATTAACAGCAGACAAAATCAAGTCATTATGTTATTTTGTGTTGTGTTGGATTCTGACACATGTATGCGTTTGACAGAGTGCCATTTAAGCTCATGAATAGGAATGAATGAATACGACTACCCTACTTGTTTCACGACAGCCTAGAATAAATACACACGAAACACGACAATAGAGCACTTTAGAACAGTAACGAGAGCGAACTTTCAGTGGAGATGTTGGCAACCATGTGAATACAAACAATTTATGACCAGAACGTAAAACTATGCCAACGCTCAGAGCATGTTAAAACAATTGGGATCAGTTCAGTCGTTTGCAAACGACTTGTTTATGTTACGGTGAGTAGTCGTTGAATTCATTCGACTGTTTTCTAAAAGCAGTCAAACAAGTCGATGGTTTTAACTTTTGTCAGTCGACTGCTGATGCCCATCTCTACAAACCAATTGACAACCAGAATCAATTTGAGCGTACACACCCTCCGACTTGCTAAAATGCTATTAATATTGGATCCCAATATAAAATATTTTCTGATTTAATTTTCCTGGAAAATCTATTCTATGTTTGCATCGATCATTACCATCACGCTATGGGGAGAATTTCATAATAATTTTCTTGTAATTCATTTATCACACGGTAGAATAAATGAATGAAATTCAATCATAAAATAAATAGAACTAAGCCATAATTGGTAAGCCCATGTTCAAGTTGTGTAATAATTCAAGAATGCACCCAATTCTCATTAAAAGTGTATAGACTGTGTTAAGGAGTTCCAATGAAATGACATACATATATATTTGGACAACTGGACGTAGGCTATTTCATTGAAAGAATCTACGAACAAGAAACTGTATAAAACTATAGGCACCTACAGCCGTCAAGCTGTCCTCACAGTACCCGCTGGAGATTTCCATCACCACTCTATCTGTACGGTACCTCGAGATAAGCCTAAGTGCGCCAACTGTGAGGAAACACATAAACTCTTCCATCCCTGCCCTCATGTCTTTGCCACTAACCCCCCCTCCCACACAGCACGCCACTGCTCTGACACAGTTGTTAGGCCTGCTACAACAACTCTCAGCCATAACCCTGTAAACTACAGCTAAACCAAACCCAGAACCCCCTAATACACTTCATTTGCAGAGCAATAAAATCCATAAAACAACTCCGCAACGAGCTTCACAAAACCTAAATTATAAACGAAAAGACTACTCCACAAACACCAAAATCAGTAAACCTCCCTCATTTCAGCCACACTACACCTTAAACAGACATAGAAAGCATAGTCATGACCCCTTCATGGAGTAGGCTATTGTCTAAACACGATCATGTCTCCTTCAACTTTACTGAGACTTCATTAAATTCTATTAAAAATTCATAAACTCATTCCACAAATCTTAAAATCAGTATACATCCCTCATTTCCATTACTCTATTCAATAAACAAACATAGAAGGCGTAGCCATGACCCCTTCATGGAGTAGGCTATTGTCTAAATCTGACCACGCATACTACAACCTTACTCTAATTCAAAATTACAGCCAAATGATCCATCTGACTGGGAGGCTTGCCTGGGATGATGGGCCAGAAAACCGAGAGTTCAAGCATAACCTAAATATTGAATGCTTAACATTTCCAATAACTTGGACAACTGGATTTAGGCTATTTCATAGAAAGAATCAACGAACTGTATAAAACTATAGGCACCTACAGGTATACTTAACTTATTAATTAAAGCTCTACAATAAACATACAGCACAATGAATTGTAGCATGAAGTTATCCTGAAGAAGTCGTTTGATTAGAACGACTACTTAAATTCGAATGATTCCATTCGCTTGGAATTAGTCGTTTGCCAACGACTTGTTTCATTCCAATGATTTCCAACGATTGCTTTGGGATCAGTCGTTTACAACGACTCCTTCAATTCGAATGATTCCATTCGTTTGGAATTAGTCGTTTGCCAACGACTTGTTTCATTCCAATGATTTCCAACGATTGTTTTGAGATCAGTCGTTTGCAAACGACTTGTTTATGATACGGTGAGTAGTCGTTGAATTCATTCGACTGTTTTTTAAAAGCAGTTGTTTTAACTATCGACTAATTCGACTGTTTTCAGTCGACTGCTGCCCATCTCTACACACAACTAATTTTCTACACCAGCCGCTACTGAGCACGAGCTGTGACTGGCTTAGACATTAGCATCCTACGTGTTGAAAAATATTGTAAGTAACGTGTAGGAATAAAATACTACCAATAGGTATGTCAACCATTAAATTGGCATATAATAAATGAATTATATTTATCTTGTATCTATCTATCCCACGATATAACATAATACAAGGTGAAGAGTCCTTTAAAACAAATTGTTTACTGTGATACTGGAAGAAACAATACAACACAGTGGTAATAGTTCTAGCCTGCACCTATTAGTTAATAAAATTTCATGTGATTTCACTCAGATCTCTGTTGTAGTGGCTTATTATATGTGCACCTTGTAACTTAATAGTACATTTTGCAACGAGCCTATAATGACAATAATTAAGACACAATTTTTATAATTTCCATACGAGTGTCTTAATTACAATTATAGACGAGTTGCATACGACTGTTTATGTTCGACGATAATTATAACTATTTTATGTTCGAACATAAATATTCATAAATATCTGTCGAGATTTCACCAGTTTTATATACTGAACAGAGCGCATGGGATGCAGAGAATACCTTGTATTTGACCATGGCCTCCAAGTTGATTTTGCGGAAAACGCTTCTTTGACCGCACAGAATCAAATACAAAGTGCGCATTGGAGAGAACGCCATGTCACTGTTTTTACTTGTGTTATATGGTCCACAAGTAAAACTGAATCGCTTGTAATAATTAGTGACAACCTAGACCATAGTAAATATGCAGTGTGGACATTTTTGAAACTCATAGGCAATTTCATTAAAGAAGAATTTCCACAAGTTGACCATCTAATTATATTCTCAGACAATGCTGCAAGTCAATTTCGGAGCAAGTATACAGTCTCAAACCTTTGCAAACTAGAGGACGATCTCAACTGTCAGTTCGTCGAATGGACAACTTTTGCTGCATCTCATGGCAAAGGTGCTGTAGATGGCGTCGGAGCCGTAGTTAAGAATCTACTTTGGCACAAGATTAAAGCGGAAAACCTCAATATTAATTCTGCGAAAGAGTATTATGAACTTGCCACAATGACCTGCAAGAAAACCCACGTTTTCTTTGTTCCAAAAGAAGACATCAAACAAAATGAAGACCTGCTTAACACTCGATGGAAAAAAGCAAGAAAAGTACAGTACAAGCTAAAACAGAAGAGCAAGAAGGAAAAAGTAATTGGTCTCAATTCACTGCATTATTTTGAGAAGCATGATGACAGCCATGTTCTTGCTGGTATCACAGCAAAGTCTAAACTAAAGAAAATTAAGGTTTTAGACTCAGATACCGACACAGAACAAGAAGGAGAATACTTACAGGAGAGTCAACATCAAAGGATTAAATATGCTGATGTATTTCCATCAGACAGTGAGGAGGAGACCAAAGCTGAACCAGGTACATCATCATCAGTTCAACCAAACAGATATGAACTTACGGCAAAAAACATCACGTGTGGTACCTATGTTCTTGTGGAAATAAAAGGTCAAGTAAAAAATAATGTCTATAATTATGTGGCTGTTTGCCAAAGTAGTGTCTGTGAAGAAGAAGGGGAGGTTCAAGTAATGTTCATGAGAACGTGCGACAGTTCCAAGAAAGTATTTCGAACGGATGAAAATGACATTAAATTTATTCAGTTTGAACAAATCAAAACAATATTGAAAACTCCAGAAGTAAAGATAAGTGGTCTTAATCGTGTCCAGTATGTTTTTCATGAGTCTATCGGAGATGTGTGGGAGGCTTAACGATTTCTGGGTCAGACATTGCATCGTACCATTGGGACTATTGATAGATAGGCTAACTGTTTACTTTCAACATGTTTTATTTCTTAAAACTATTTGAAATTTCTTTATTAAGATATTGTAATAGTTTTCTCTCAAATAATATAATTTTCAGTATTATTTTCAACATTAAAGACAAGATACTGTAAGGTAGCCTAGTAGTAATTAGGCTAATTGTTTAAAACTATTAAATATATGTTTCTTCCATCAAAACTAAATTGCATTTCTTTATGATCCTAGCAATTTCATTTCCTTTTTTTTTTTTTTTTTTTTTTTTTTTTTTTTTTTTTAGTGCAGCTAACTGCCAAAAGGAATATATACATGACCGTGCATACAATAACCTAAATAAAAACCACACATTCAGTCATTGCAGAAATCTGTCAACGAGACTTTCCGTTTGGTGCACAAAAGCAGGTGATAACGGTCACAGGTTGACCCACACAGTTTACACCTGCAGTTATCGTCCGGGTCGTGGAAATTTTCAGTCTGGCATATCCGGTGGTGGAAACCATGCACGGCGTATCGCGTCACTACATGCCGTAGTTCATATCCAACTTGAGTCCATTCTCTGTAAATCATGGCATCTGTTGAAAAGAACGTTGGCCATATGTCTTGCTGTTTTGCATTGAGTTCTTGTAAAAGTTCTGTGTAGGCGACGGTTGATGGTAGTAATAGGTTAAGGCGAAGATCTTCGATGAAAAATTGCTCTCTTGCTAGCACGTAGGTGAGGCGAGACCGTGTGAATTTCGACAGGCACAATGTTCTTTTCAGGAAAGTGGCTTTGACTCTTTCTATTTCTTCCAAATTTCTCTTCGTCAGTTGTAGCCAAATTGTCTCTAGACCATAAGTTATTATTGGTGTAATTTTAAGGCGAAACAGGGTGATGGCTGTGGCTAAAGATAGCTGTCTCAGATTCCTTATAGTGTGAACAGCAATCTTTGCCGCGGCGACTCTTTCCTTGACGTGTTGGCTATAGACATCACCTCTTGTCTGAAAAGTGATTCCCAAGTATTTGAAGTGTGATACATTCTGTAGCGGGACATTCTTATACATAATGAAGTCATTTGTTGAAAGTCTACCTCCTTTTCTGAATGTCATTTTCACAGTTTTAGTACCGTTTAGTGTTAATTCATTGTTTTCGGCCCATGTTGAGAGTTTATCAAAAGCAGATTGAATGCAATCTAAGTTTCGAGAAGTGAGGACCATGTCATCTGCGTAAGCGTATATTTTAACGTTTTCAACTGCAATTTCTCCAGGTAGTTCCGCAGTGGCTATGATGAAAAGCAGTGGACTCATGGGGTCTCCCTGCAGTACTCCGTTGGTCTGGGTCATCGGGTTTGACTTAGACACTCTGTTGTCTATTTCTACTTGATTGTTCGACAAGATATTTTTTATTAGACGTGTCACTTGATTTCTTCCGGCGATGTCTTCTATTTTCCTGATTAATAGTTGCCTGTTCAACAAGTCGAAAGCTTTTGTATAATCTATAAAAACTGCATGGAGCATCCCTCCTGGAAGCCTGAGTGCCGCCTCAATATCCTCCTGAAGACATTTTACTGCCTGAATTGTGGATTTCCCTTTAATGAACCCAAATTGCTGCTCAGGGATTGCGTGAGATGTCAGTTTGCTAAGTCTGTCAGTTAATATTCCTGTCAGAATTTTCAGTGGTGCACACTCTAAAGCTATCCCCCGGTATGAGTTCGGGTCCCTCGAGTCACCTTTCCCTTTATACAAAACCTTTAGTGTAGAAAGCCTCCATCTGTTTGGGATGTTTCCTTGTCTTAGACACGCATTAAAAAGCTCAGTCCATGTTGTTGCAAGAGCATGTGCAGTTTCCTTCAGGTGTTCGAAGAAGATACCATCTGGACCGCAAGCTTTTTTATCTTTTGTTTCTGCGATTTGCTTCCGAACTTCTTCCAGTGAGAATGGATTCGTTAACTCAATTTCTTCGTCTTGGTTTGTGTTAGGTGGACGTGTTTCTCTGTCTTGTAGGACCGTCCTGAAGTGTTTCTCCCATGTGCTAAGTGGAATGTCTCTCGGGAAATAGGGTTGTTTTGGCGCTGAGGCTTTGAACCATTGCTGTTCAGCTTCTTCAATGAGTTTCTTCTCTTCTCTTACAAGATGGTTCTTTTTGCTTTGATCTATAGTTTGTTTGTAGTGTTTTCTGGCTGTGCTATATGTCTCCAGGTCTTTCTGAGTTAATGTTGTTTTTGCTCTATGTAGTGCGATTAGCGCTGTTTTTCTTGCTTGATAGCACTCTCGGGTGAACCAAGGTTTTGCCCTCCGTTGCCTCCATTTTTGCGTTACTATTGCATGTGCCAGCTGTTCTTCAATTATACTCAAAGCTTCGTCTATGTTGCCTTCCTTGATCTCTCGTAGCGCTATGGGTGTCGCATCCATGTTGAGTTTGCTTATATCGATTTCTCTGGTTATCCTTGTTGACAGCTTGGTTGGCTTCTCTTCTGCGAAAGATCCTTTCATTGTAATTAGGGTGCTGACTGGTAAGTGTTTTCGTACCGGCAGGTCTTGTCTGATCTCTTGATGTGTCTTGCCGCTGTTTGCGAACACAAGGTCAATAGTACTGGAACCATTAGGTCCAAAGTAGGTTTTTTCCTTTTTGTCGTTGATCAACGTTAGGCCCTCCTTTTCTAAATAACTGATCACAGTGCTCGTCTTCTGAGAGGGAGCATCGATCCTGCAGTTCATGTCTCCTAGTAAGATTAGCTTGTCGTTTCTGTTTGTCAGGCTGAGAGCATTTGCAACTTCTTCCATTATATCATCTGCCTTATAGTCTGGTTGGAAGTACACACACATTATTACACATAATTTTGTTTTCACTAATAGAATATTTGGCGAGCTAAGCTGAATCTCGAAGGGGGCCAAGGTAGGTTTTATTAACATAGTTATGCCACCTTTGGGCCTTCCCCTTTCTCCTTGTGTTGCATATGAATGAATTGAATAAAATTGTTCTGTGCTCCATTGTGTGGTCAAGAACGTTTCCGTAAGTGTAACTAAGTCATAGGCGTTGAAAGTATCCTCTGGTATCATGTTGACAGCGTTTTTCAATCCTTCTATGTTCCATAACAGTATCTTCACCAGATTTTCCTTTCCTGAATTTTTTGAAACTGATATTTGCTTTTTGTTGCGTGAAGTGGGCAATAAAAATCTTGAGTCCTTATTCCAGGGATCCTGCAGCCCGTCTTTGTGTGAAAGCTCGGGAGAGGCGAAATCGTCTGACTAGTACATTAATTGGCCAAATTTCATTTCCTATTACACTTTATTAAAAATTACTCTAATCTGAGCCATAAACAGCCAGAAACCACATGTAACTTCCGTTACTCAGGCTGTAACCTCCGTTACTTTTTGTAAAATAGTTAATATTAATTTCCATACATTATTTTTCATGGGAGTACTGCAAATAAATAGCCCAACTTTTTAAGAATTTGATTAATTTAAAATATTTTTTTTACCATTATTATTCACAGAAAATTTAAGAAATAGTTAAGAAGTCACGACTTAGCCATATGTGTGAGTAACCTCCGTTACCCTCTTTTAAAGGTGATATTTTGGATGTTACTTGATGAATGGAAATTGATTTATGCTTGAACCTTAATAAAAACAAAACTTATACTTGCAACATATTTGGTTTCAGAATATATAATTTTTAACATTAATTTTTTAAACAATATAGTTGTACGCTTGTAACCTCCATTACTTTGGAATGGCTGTGCAAGAACTGATCTCCTCAAGAACTTGAGTACACATATGCAATAGGCTCATGATACTGTATGTATCTCTGCAAGATGTATCAAGTTGAAAACATTACGGCAACATAGACTCTTACCTGGGTCATTTCTCAGGAGAGTAGGCCAAATTGCCACATTCATCTGCTATTTCGAGAACAGCAATTTACGATTTGTTTGTTCACAGAATTTGGTAGGCCTACCTGTGGAATAAATAATAGTGAAAGTTAATTAATATATCAAGTAGAATATCACCTGTACACTGCGTCTAATATCAATTCAAAACTAGGCTACCGGTACGATATATTTTTCACAGGCACTACCGAAACAAGTTTTCACTTAAACTCTTAAAATAAGCGTACTTACTTGGCGTATCAGAAGAAGAACTGTTCACTTCTCATTACCAAGAAGACGATTTGATGAAAGAAAGATGAGAAAGAACACAACATTAGCTTATTATAAAATATTAATATACGGCCAATATTGTTTACATCAAACACGACATAAACAGAGCATCCATGTTGGTCAATGCCGCCAACCCAGTAGAAATAATGTTTATTTAATGATAAGTGACGTAATTATCGTCGGTGAGCAAGATAATTGCAAGGAAATGTCAATTAGGAATTATGTGTATATTTATTGACTGAATATAGGGATATATTTGCAATTCAATTAAAACGTGTATCATGCATATGTTGGCAAGACGATATACAGCGCTTAATCCGCTCCTTACGTCTGGCCGCGCTACTACACCGATGGTACCAAATAATCCCTATCTGGTTGACACCCCCTGAATTGAACAGTGAGAGCGAATGTGTGAGAGAGAAGCTTATATTCCTTGATGGATGGTCATGTCTAGCGAATGGGAGCTGATAAAAAAGCGATAATTTCAAGTCTTTTTGACGGTGTTGGAAAGAAGCGAGCACTGCGTGTTCACGTGTGATCGAACTTGCGAATAAACCATAGAAAATGAGAAACTTTGTAGTAATATATTATTGGTGGATATATTTATTTTTTTGGAAGTTATGTACAGTGCGGTGTGTTGAAAAGGAATTGACAATAAGTATAAGTCCAGGACGCGAAGAATGTTTTTATCAAAATGTCCAGGAAGGCCAAGTGATTGATGTAGAGTACCAAGTAAGTTAGGTTATGCCAGCCTATGTTTTCTAGAATATGCACTTGAGAATTTAATCTTATTGACTACCGGTCTCTTCGACTAGATCAACAATGACCGATTTTGGAGCATTTCTCTTGTCTGCCTTTCATTCTACAATGTTGTCCTGTAGTGACCATTACAACATTCAGCAGGTCTGTTATAGGCCTATAGTAGTATTGTTGTTTGGTTGTAGTGACACTGACAAAAATCATGTGTAATCTCTTATATATGTAGACTATGTATGTATTATTTATTGTCAGACAGATAGTATCCATGTGTGACAATAGGCTATAATAATTAACAATAAAACTTATAGTATAAACAAATCAAAAATAACAAACACGAAAGCAAATAGAAAATCACTATGAACTATCAACAACCATATAGACATAACCATCCTGGAAGAAAATTACCTCATAGCTTTCATTCGTTCATTGACATCCAGCACACCACTGCGTCCAGAACATTTTATTGTTAATGTTGTAAAAAATAATAATCCCACCTTTTCTATTACTCATAATTTTAAGACACAGTTTGTACATTTTATGACATTTGTAATTAGAAAGCCTAGGCTACTCCGGAGATCGGGATCCTTGTGGTTGCTCACACATTACGAGCTGATGTTGGTGTAATTTACCAAAGAGGAAGGTATATATAGAAATCTTAAAAGCCATTTTCTTCAGTGTTGCCTTGTTAGATTCTATGTAAAAATGTTCTTCAGTTGATCAACACGTGTATGGACTTCCTTGTATTTGTTGACTGTCTGAAGAATATTATAACATAGAGTACAGTAAGGATGGGGTACATCAGTGCACGCTAACATTACAGTAACCATACTTATTTTACTCCAAATACCAAGAAATGATTTATTTAAGGCCAAATAAGACAGAGAATTTGGCAGCATTTCAATAAATAAATTTGTGTAGCAATCCCATATCCAATTTGTTCATTTAATACAGGGTCTTTATTTTTGCTTGGCAAGGCGATTCCGCTCGACCTTCGCCGGCTGTTACAGCCTGGCGCGCGCGGTCTCCGGCCGTATTCCCACATTCTTGATGCGTTAGACATGTGAGCTCCGAGCTAATTGGGTGTTTTATAAAGTTACTGTGTACTCTATATCGTATTGTATACTGTTTTATTGTGATTGTGTATAGTGCTGTAATGCCTTATGTGAAATATTCGTTACGTGAACGTGTATATCTGCACAATAGGCCTACGTAGGCTACACAAAGTGCAGGAAATCGTGCACTAGAACAAGACAAAAGTTTCGAGTGAAATTTCCAGGGAGACCCATTGCTATAAATCGGACAATAAAACAACTGGCTAAGAGATTCAAACATATAGGTTCAGTAAACAATAAAAATAGACGTCGTTATTTTCTTAGTGAAGCTAAATTAACCGGAAACTTCATAAGGAGATGCCGATTATGTTCGACAGCAGATGGGGAACATTTTCAGCATCTACTGTAAACATGATTAGTAAAAATGCATGATATTGATTTTAAGCACCGTATTCTGCCGTACATATGTGCGCGCGATCGCTGGCAACTGAGCCGTCACTGGGGGAGTGCGTCAGTGAGAATGTCCTTGCCAAATAAAGACCCTGTACCACAACTTATTTCAAATAGGACTCTTGATCTCACTCAATTTATTGCTGAGCTATCACGTACTGCTTCACGAGATCAGTCTCTAGTGCAAAGATGGGAATATTATGTTTCTTCAATCAACAAGTAGCTAATTTAGAATGATGGATCACCTGCTTTGAGGGTAGATCATGAGGCCTATTAATTTTCACCCAATGCTTCTCACATGCACAGATAACAGTGATATTTAGTGTATGTGCATTGCTGCACACGAAGTAAACATACAATTAAGTTCAACACATTTGACCTAAATGTGTGTGTGATATTTTAACAACTCTTAAGACTCTTTGTTTCCATATTCTTCATGAAGAGAAACTGAATGGCTGTCAATCCCATACCTGCCAACTCGCCCGATTTAAGCGGGAGACTCCCGATTTTTTAAGATTCTCGTGCTTAATTTCGGACCTAAAGTGCGAGATGACAAACTTCAGTCATCCATCGAACAGGTCGATTTTACGTGTGTAGAAGTGTGTTTCAATACCGCAGTTACACTTCGTATCGATAATTTATAGATAATTCTCCATAACTACTCGTACCACTTAGTTGGATTTGAATCTCTCTTTGTTTGAAATAGTCGATGGTTAATTCAGCGTGTGTTTTCATAATAGCCTGTGGGTGAGAGATAGTTGTAGGCTGCGGAATATTGTATCTGTTTAACACGTGAAATTATTTGTGTAGCCTATAACTTAGATGTTGGCTTTAATATGCTGGTAGGCTATTGTAATTTTTTGGAGTGATTTTATCGTTTCCTCGGTAATAGACTATGTCGAAGAAATACGATTAGACATCGATTGTGTTCAAAATCTCCCGATTTTTTCATTTTTAAAGGTTGGCAGGTATGCAATTCCAATTACTACAGAAATTCGCCTTTTGTGGTTCGAAAGTATTGTTGCGTGCCACCCCCTAGTGGCACTTCCGTTAACTGGATTACGGTGGGTAGAAGCAAAACACGAATTGTTCCTTTAAAGAAACTTATTAGCTTTATTGCGGGCCAGAGAGATACACCACACAATAGCAAATACAAGCAATTAGTATCTCACTCTAGTTTCCTCTTGTAGGGAACACTTGCCTTTCACTTGTCAATAAGCCACAGAAGTTAATCCCTCCTAATGGGACCGGTGGCCTCGGTAGAACTACCTGCAACACTTCCTTGAATACACAAGCTACAGTTATTTACGATAGCCTGTCACTCACCACTACACCCTGCTTCGCTGTCCGCTGGCTAGGGAAACGGCCTCACTAGGGTTTCGCAAGTCACGTCACCAACAACTGTCGCTCAGGTAAAAGCACGCACTAGCTCAAAAAAACACCGTCCACCTCGCTGGCCAGGTCGCTCTTATATAGCAGGCTGGTGACTCAATGAATGCTTCTAGACCCGTCCAGGATTCACGGCTTCTCAAGATTTCCATCACTGGCTGTGTCACAAATATTCTGGACTATCCCTTTTGTCCTAGTAGCCCTGTTGCGTAAGGCGCAGGTAATATACAGAGGCAGAGCATAGCCCGGGGGCGGCGGTGTCTCACGCGGCGAGGCGACGAAACAAACTCACAGTCGTAACAGTATGATACCTTCGTTTCTTTTCCAAACAGGTTTTAGGTAGATTTCATGAGAAAGCTACCTATTGCAATGGGTACCATGTTGCGACTTCCGAAAAATTGTGACATATCCTCGCGTTTCACATCCTCCAGACCCCAAACCACCATCAGTTCAAAACTTTATATAACTTATATCAATTTCTCATGAACACAATAACTACCGTCATTTCGCACCAATCGCTTTCAAATTTATACATAAAATATAACCATTCAAAATCTCTGGTCGAGTTCGTTAATGGGCAATATCAGACCAGGGGTGGAAATGGCGGGCCTTTTTCGTAAAAGTGAAATATTGCTATAACTTTCTTAGTAGGCTACTGTATATGAAAAATCGAATCCAAAATAATTCTACGCCTGCTGATAGTTTCAATGTTTAACTGCTTGTAACGTCCATAACCACAAGTTTGTATGTGCGATGTATGCTTTAGTAGATATGACTGCTTATTATAAGAGTTAACCACAGCTACCAACTGGGTATTAATAATCTCAAGTCTTTTGAACCCCAGATTCAATGTCTCTGATTAGGTGCACGGAATATGCTTTAAAACTTAGCACACTATAAAATCAAGATTCATATCGTTAGTTCACACGTGTTGTGTCATTCATACGGGCGTGTATCTGCAAAGCTTAGACGTTAGTGTTGCACGTTTAGTGAGTATTGTGATTACTGTGATTGTTGGTCATGCCTAGACACCAATCCACATTGCGCGAACGTGTGTATATCCATAATTCGTATATGAAAAGCAGAAAATCTTGTTCTGGACAAGACGAAAATTTCGAATCAGCACTGCAAGTACACATTATTGAACATATTTGGTAAAAGTGCAAAAGTACGCTCCAACTACCGGCTGAACCGTATACCCGTACCCGCGATCTGTGCTAGTCAAAGCTGGCTTGGCTTGCCGTGTTTATCGGGGCGCACGTAGATAATGACCCTGTACAATAAATGTGCACATTCTCAGTTAGAGCAGTGTTATCTACAACCTATTAACTCTCCCTGAGCATTGGAGCCAAAGACTATCAATATCTCAGAATCCACTGCTGTATTACACCAAAATATTTCAGTTATATTTTGAGCAAATCTTTTAATGACAGTGCTACCAGCAGAATTCAGTAGATAAAGATATTACTTGTAATTGATCTAATTGCAGGAATAAGGATTGAATCTTAAATTTTAAGAAATGTAGGCTATTTAGTTATTCACGGAACTACTTCATCATCATCATAATCTTGCACAGTTTCCAGCCACTGGCCGGGTCTGTTTGGAACACAAGCCTCTCCAACGTCTTCCGTCTTCCCACCATCTCTCAGCCTCCACCCTTGTCCAGTCTTCTCCTCTCTTCTTCACGCTTGCTTGCTACACCCCCTTCAACCACCTGTCTCTCGGTCTCTTTCCTTCCCAATTCGTCTCGTGTATCCTCCTGGGCATCCTCTTCTCCTCCATTCGTTTTACATGTCCATACCATCTAAGTCTAGATTTCTCTATACCATCCTGTAATGGTTCCTCCTTCATTAATTCTCTGGTCCTCTCATTTCTTATTTTGTCCATCTTTGTAGCTCCAATACTGCTTGTTATAATTAAATCTGTAATTTAGTTTGCCTCTGACTCGTCATATAGGAATCATCGTGCTGAGAGCACAAACAACCTCTAAGAACACATCCTGAATCAATATGCCAGCCTCCGTACGCTTGCAAGTTGCAGCGGAACAGGCCATCTGACTTCTGGGCGCATGCTTGCTACAGAACACTTGATTCCCTCCTCAGCTCACTATGGCTAGCACACACCTTGGTCAGAAGAATGATCTTGGTGAAATGTACATTCGAAAATATTTTAAAATACGGATGACAGAATCAAGTAAGTTGTGGCTCAATTGATAGTGCAAAACGTGCATAGTGTCTTAAGCCAACAAACGTCGTCGTTGCACGTTTACTTGTCCAGATATTTCAATTTTAGTATAGGGTGAAGTATGACCTTGGTGCAATGATATATTCACAATTATTTTAAAGCACACATGACGTAATCAAGCAAGTTGGTGCTCATGAATAATGTGTCGTAATGTAAAGAATGTCTCAAACTAACAAACGCAGTCATAGTAGAATTACTTATCAGGATATTTCAGTGTTAGTGAAAGGTGAAATTCCTTCCCAATTATTCTAATATAAGATTTCTTCGAATTATATTAATATTGAGTCCTCCGTTGCTTAGTGGTGAGCACTCCCGGCTCTGCCAAGAAATTTAATTCTGGTCTGAGGGCAGGAACGGAGTATATTCGGCAAAAGTGAGAAGAGGGTGGTTTGATTCCCACTTCGGTCTTCTTGGAGGTGGTTTTCCATTGTTTCCCCAATTCTACTCCAGGCGAATGCCGGGATGGTTCCTAACTTAAGGCCACGTCCGCCTTCTTCTCAATCGTCATCTGGATTACCAATACACGAATACAGCCAGCACAACAACACAGGTTATCGACAAATTCCACACGCACCCAAGTACTCATGGCTACACGACCACGATGTCACAAAGCCCCTAAATGAATCAACAACATACACACATCAAAAAAAGTTTTGCATCACCTCGGTTCCCAGATCTCCGGCATATAGACGTTGACTGTGTATATTGTATCCAAGATACAGTCCCTTTGACTGTTCATAGATGTCACTAAAACTGCTCAAAGATGTAAACAACCATGCATGAGCAGGGCCTATTAGACGGAGGGGGTACGACAGCCGATCAGTTCCAGTCATTCCACCAGGACGAAGGTACGTTGCTCATGTTGTCTGTAGTTCTACCATGCCTAGAAGGTCAATACCGCAGTTCGATCGCGTCCGCATTGTTACTTTGTGTCAAGAAGGGCTCTCAACAAGGGAAGTTTCCAGGCGTCTCAGAGTGAACCAAAGCGATGTTGTTCGGACATGGAGGAGGTACAGAGATACAGGAACTGTCGATGACAGGCCTCGCTCAGGCCGCCCAAGGGCTACTACTGTAGTGGATGACCGCTACTTACGGATTGCGGCTCGGAGGAACCCTGACAGCAATGCCACCATGTTGAATAATGCGTTTCGTTCAGCCACAGGACGTCGTGTTTCAACTCAAACTGTACGCAATAGGCTGCATGATGCGCAACTTCACTCCCGACGTCCATGGCGAGGTCCAGCTTTGCAACCCCGACACCATGCAGCGCGGTACAGATGGGCCCAACAACATGCTGAATGGACCCCACGGAATTGGCATCACGTTCTCTTCACCGATGAGTGTCGCATATGCCTTCAACCAGACAATCGTCGGAGACGTGTTTGGAGGCACCCTGGTCAGGCTGAACGTCTTAGACACACTGTCCAGCGAGTGCAGCAAGGTGGTGGTTCCCTGATGTTTTGGGGTGGCATTATGTGGGGCCGACGTACGCCACTGGTGGTCATGGAAGGCTCCGAAACGGCTTTACGATACCTGAATGACATCCTCCGACCCATAGTGCAACCATATCGGCAGAATATTGGAGAGGCATTTGTCTTCATGGACGACAATTCTCGACCTCATCGTGCACATCTTGTGAATGTGTTCCTTCAAGATAACGACATCGCTCGACTACAGTGGCCAGCATGTTCGCCAGACATGAACCCTATCGAACATGCCTGGGATATGTTGAAAAGGGCTGTTTATGGACGTCTTGACCCACCAACCACTCTGAGAGATTTACGCCGAATTGTCGTTGAGGAGTGGGACAATTTGGACCAACAGTGTCTTGATGAACTTGTGGATAGTATGCCACGGCGAATACAGGCATGCATCAATGCAAGAGGACGTGCTACTGGGTATTAGAGGTAGTGGTGTGTACTGCAATCTGGACCACAAATGCTGAAAGTCTAGCTGTATGATGGTACAACATGCAATGTGTGGGTCTCATGAGCAATAAAACGAGCTGAAATGTTGTTTGTGTTGATCTCTATTCCCTTTGTATTTAACGGTTCCGGAACTCTTGGAACCGAGGTGATGCAAAACTTTTTTTGATGTGTGTATATTAATATATAAGAAGAGACTATTTGACAGCCGGAGCGCAGTGGGCAGAACCAACAATATAGGGCACAAAAGATTCCTAATACTGTATATAAACGTGTACAGGTATTTGTATATTATAATTAAATAGCATGTAATTAAATACCAAGCATAAAAATTAAACAAAAATTGGCAGGCTACTGTGATGGGATTCAAACTACCAAAATTTTGTTTCATCAATGTGTGTCATGGACGCTAACCCCTAGACCACCATCACTTGCTTAAAATATTGCTTTGTAATTGCATGCATATAAGCCTCCATGGCTTAGACGGCAGCACGCCGGCCTCTAACCACTGGATCCGTGGTTCAAATCCCGGTCACTCCATGTGAGATTTGTGCTGGAAAAAGCGGAGGCAGACAGGTTTTTCTCCGGGTACTCCGGTTTTCCCTGTCACAAATTCCAGCAACACTCTCCACTATCATTACATTTCATCTGTCATTCATTTAATCATTGCCCCAGGGGAATGCGACAGGTTTCGGCAGCCGGCACAGATCCTATCCTCGCCGCTAGATGGGGGCTTCATTCATTCCATTCCCTGACCCGGTCAGTCGACTGGAAGCAGGCTGTGGATTTTCAATTGCATGCATAATCTTCTGATACGGTACCTATTGTCGCCAAGTATTTGCCTTTGATAATTTCGTACGAAATCTGTCTGTTATAGCTGTACGGCTTTTATGATTATATATACATTCTTGGGTTTATTTGTAAGTATTTGGCTGGAAATCAGAAAGTAGGCAGCTATTTCATCACTGTATAGTGACTCTGCACATCACTGAGGCGCTGTGTACCATCTGCATCTGCCATGCGTGTAGCTGCTGATTCGACTTTCACTGTTCTACAAGGTCAATCTCCCCATCCACCATCTGGGCTGATTCATCGGCCAGTAGAAGAATTTAAGGCTGAGGCCAAGCTTGCGACTTTGTAGCCGCGTCAGAAATGCCACGGCAAGGTCGCCTTAGTACGTTAAATTGATTAAAATGTCGGTGGCCATGCTTGGTCGACATGGCGACAAAGACGCAGCCTGTCTAGAATGTCTTGTTTTGTAATGTTCATTTCTGTTCAATCCTTTTCCACTTCGATGAAGCAACTAATTTGCATTTCGGGAATTTTGTCTGCATGGTCGAATATTTATTTTGTCAATCATTCCGGGTTCATTCAGACCAAGTGGTCATGAAAGCAAATTCTTCTCTTTCAGAGAATATTTGATAATTAAATATATTTAATATTATTATTTACTGGTTAAATAAATCTGAAATTAAGTACAGAGTTTAACCAGTAGGCCATGTTCTGGCTAACAAATATTTCTTACGTCAAAGGATTTTAGATTTTTGTTTTTTTTTTTCTCCGTGTAGCCTCCTGGGAGGCTGAGTGCAGGTCTTCCTAGTCGACGCCCGTGGGCGACCTGCGCGTCGGGATGAGAGATGGAAAGGATGAAGATGAATGAAACTTGGCAAGGATGTGGAAGGAAGCAGCCGTGGCCTGTCAGAAGGTACTGTCCCAGCATTTGCCTGGTGTTGAAAATGGGGAAACCACGGAAAACCATTTCAAGGACAGCCGACGGTGGGGCTCGAACCCACGCGTCTACCGAGTCAGTAGAGAGCTTGGCCCCTTGACCTAACGCGGAGCTTTAGCCCGCGTAGCCACTACTGTCGGTAGGATTTTAGATAATTATTTGAAGTTTTAGCCATTAGACAAAACAACGTTTGTTCTACAGTATATACATTACATTCTAAATATCGGTTTTATATTAAAAGTGTGTCACTATTAGGAAATTGTGTCAATGGTAGGAACAATAATAATATTACAACTCAGCAATTTTTCTAGGTTTATGCCGTGTCTTGTGCGGGGTTCCGTCTAGGAACACCAAGATAGGCTCATTAGTGGGCTCTAGGTGTCCGTGCCCGGACCCCCACAGGAGTAGCAAATACTATTATTTATAAAACGATATTGATGAATTTGAATTACAGACACCATATAAAGCAACAAGATCTCGTGTTATATTTTCTCAATTAAAGCAATTACTCTCTGTTGAACGTGTTCAGTTAATTCTTGGGGGGAGGGGGATATTGCTGTTGAATTTTATTAAGAGCAGAAAAGGAGATAGCAAATCATAGCACATGTTTCTTTAGCTCATTTATGAACAATAGCAGCTTGTAGAGAAGGCCATTTCAAGCAAAATAATAGAACATTGCACACGATTTTTTTACAGTGTGTTAACGTCCGAGAAAACATAACTCTTGTTTCTGCCTTGGCCCCCTCATGCTATGACGTAGCCGTCCCCAGTACATAAAAGGATAGTTGAGAGGCAAAGAATACCTTGCATTCGACCATAGCCTCCTCGAATACCCCACTATGACGCTAGTCCCGCAGTGACATTTAAAATAGGAGGCCATGGAAGTCGGCGACAGTCGCTCTAGCTTGGCCAGTGAGAAACGTCGCCAGTGGGAAAGACCCAAACCGAGCGACTCTGACGCTCTACAAAGTCGGAAGCTTGGCCTCAGCCTTAGTGCTCTATTCCATTGTGGATACACTAGCTTAAGTCGCTTGGATATAACTTAACAGAAAGAAAACTGAGCATCTTCTCCAGCTCCTTGGAGTGAAAAGAGGCTAGTCCACTTCTTAGGCACAAAATGGTTGTGGGGAAGGTACCGGCGTGGTGGCTCAGCGGTCTAGCTGTTTGCCTCTCACCAAGGCGGTCCGGGTTCGATTCCCGGCCAATGCATGTGAGATTTTCGAAGTGAAATGCCATGTCCCGTGGTTCGGATTCCACGTAAAAAGGAGGTCCCGTGGCTCATGATCTCAAGATTAACGGTCACGTTAAACTACAAGCTTCCTTCCTTTCCTGTACTCTTTTCATACCACCTCCTCCACATTATATTTCTATTAACTTAGTTACCCTTTTTAATTTTGCTGTACAATTACAGCTTATTTTTAGTTGAATAACTTATGTTTAGGAAATATGATTAGTAAATCCTGATGTGTCTTAAAATTGTAGGCTGTACATTTATTACATTTCAGTGAAGTATGGACCTATTTCAAGTTGTAACTGTTTGGAACAGCAGGTAATATTTATTACTGACAATCTTTTCTCCTTGACAGGTTATTGACAGTGGACATGGGGCGTTAGATATTAGTTTCCATTTGTCATCCCCATCTGGCAGAACTATTGCTGTGGATTTCAAGAAAGCAGAAAATTCTCATAGGTATGTTTCCTTTAAACAAAAATAAATAAATATATATATATATATATATATATAAATGGAACAAGTTTCGTCTTTTATTTTCAAGCATCAATTAATTAAGAATGGGACAATCTTTTGCCTCACAGAGCCAAAGCAACTCATACTAGTGTTGGCCAACACGTGGTAGAAATTGAATTAAAAATTGGGATGAGCATCCAATTACCAATGCCCATTCTAATTTGTGTGCCTACATTTTGAATTTCTTGAAAGTGTATGTTTCAATTAAGTGCCCCTTCAGTACACATCAAACGGCTAAGCATCACATTGTCACTTTAGTTGTACTTAAAATGTTAAACTTCAATCCTTTTCTTTATACATTATTGTAACTATGTGGGTGAGTGGTTATTGTGTCGGATTACTAACCCCAAGCTTGCAGGTTCGCTCCTGGATTGGTAAGTTATTTTTGAAAGGCGGCAAAAATCACGATACGCATGTTAAAGAACCCATTTGAATTCAGTTTGGCCGTGTTCATAATAGCAAATTTAATCTCGGGATTTTCCGCCAACACAAAGGTCCTCATTTTTCTACTAGAAAGTGCTATAGTGTCAAGGAGCTTAGCTATCTAACCTCCTTGACTTTCATAGTGCTTCAAGGAATTACAAAATTCGACATGCAAGCTGCCCTCTGGGTGTCAAATAACAAAGCTTGCACCCGAGGCCATACAATATTATTATTATAATATGTTAATTGACAATTTGGTAGAAAACAAGTAGTTCCGTGAAGAACTATACAGCCTATTTTCATATATCCTACTTATCTTAATTGCCTCTACCAACATACAAAATTTCAGTTTGATTGTTGTAATAGATTCGTAGATATCGAGAACCGACGAAATATTGCGGATGGTCACCATGTTGGATTTTTATATATGTAGGTCTTAGAGTCATGTACTGTTACATGAAGATTATTGTGTACGTGTAGTATTTAAACTTCAATCGCATGATTAGGACACAAGAAGTAAAAACGAGATTTTAAAATTTCGCACAACTGCCATCTTGTGGTTATGGAAACAATTGAAAAAAAATGAGATGCCAGTGGATTAACATTTGTATAAGGATTTACTGGACCAAGTGTCACTGCACTCGGATAGTTATATTGCGAGAAACGACCATGTGAATACTTATACTTCGTGTCGCCGCCATGTTGGATTTGTGATCACCAGGTTATTGAAAGTCCTATAGGTGAACTTATGTTCATAGCCCCTATGAACATTAAAAAATTCAGTTTGATTGCTGTAATAGATCCGTAGACATTGAGATCCATCTAAATATTTCGGATGGTCGCCATGTTGGATTGTTATATGTACAGGCCATAGAGTCATGTACCATTAAAGGAAAATTATTGCGTAGGTTCAATATTCAAATGTTCACTTCGATCGCATGATTACGACACAAGAAATAAAAACTTAATTTTAAAATTCGCACAGCCGCCATTTTTAGGTTATGTAAACAAGTGAACTAAATTAGATACCAGTGATTTACAATGTGTATAAACATTTGCTGTACCAAGTTTCATTGCGTTTCGATCATTAAATCGCGAGGAAGGTCTATATAAAAATTTTAACTTCGCTTGGCTGCCATATTCGTTTTGTAGTTACCAGTTTTTCAAAAGTCACATAGGTGAACTTCTAGTAGTTCCCTTTATCACCGTAAAAAATTCCAGGGTGATATCGGTAATAGTTTCGAAGATATTGAATGCTGGTGAAATATTTCGCTCAGCCGCCATGTTGGATTGGTGAGACGTAACAAAATTTGAAGGGCACGGTCGGGGTCACCCGGAGCAGTGCTATAAACTTACCGAGTCTCATTGAAATCGCTCCAGCCGTTTAGATTTTATTAGGGACACACACACACACACACCTCTCTCTCTCACACACACACACACACAGACAAAAGGTGATCTCATAAGCTTTTTTTTTTTTTTTTTTTTTTTTTCAAAATTGAAAATAGGCTAAAAATAGAGCCTCAGGGTTTGAAAACAATTACTTGTATTAGGTTACAATTTCTCATGTCTTGTTATGTTTGAGTGTAGAGAATTGACGTGGGATACCTCAGTCCTTCAAACGATAATATTATTGTCATTATAGTTTCTTTGGGATGAGTGGTAGAAAAACAGTCTCTTGACCCCAAGATTGTGGGGTCAATTCCAACCATGCCCGACTCAATTTTCTATAATTCAATAGTCTTCACACAAAGAAAGACAGGATATTTTTTAAAGTAAAAGGGCCTGTCATTCGTGTGCTCTAGAGACAAGCCGGTTAAACCAGTTCTGATTCATGCTTGTATTTTTTGTAGAGTAATTTTCTTTTTCTTTCAGGGGGAACGTTTTTGCAAGTGTGACTGTGGAGCAGTGCATATATTTTTAAATCAACCCTGACAGATTGGCTACACAGTAATGTCCTTCTCAAAGCTCAGTTTGAGACATTGATAGTGGGCATGCAAGACCCAATGCTGTGCCATGGTGGCTTACAAAGTCTTGCATGTCCATGACTGTATAATTGCTTTATGGTCTAATGTGTAATGTTATAGAACTATAAATGGCTTGCATTAAACTTATACAATGTTCAAATGTGAGGGTTGAAATCAAAGAGAACTTAGTGACATTTTCTAGATGCTACAGAGCATGCAATTGTTTATTTTAATTTTATTGCGGTATGTTGTTGTTTGAGTCTTCAGTCTTTTGACTGGTCTGATGCAGCTCTCCATGCCTCCCTGTCCTGAGCTAATCGTTTCATCTCTACATAGCTCCGACACCCTACATCCGACGCAATCTGTTTAACATATTCTAACCTTGGTCTACCCCTACAGTTTTTGTCCTCGACCCTTCCTTCCATAACTAAGCTTGCTATTCCTGGGTGTCTTAGTATGTGTCCTACCAACCTATCTCTTCTCTTCATTAGCAGTCGCCAGAAACATCTCTCCTCTCCCACTCGTCTTAATACCTCTTTGTTTGTAACCCTATCTACCCATCTGATCTTCATCATTCTCCTGTAACACCACATTTCAAATACTTCAATTCTCCTCTTTTCTGCTGCACCAATAGTCCAAGTTTCACTTCCATAGAGCGCCACGCTCCAGACAAAGGCTTTCAAAAATGACTTCCTAATACCTAAATCTATATTCGATGTCAGCAGATTCCTTTTTTGTAGAAATGCGGTATATTATCATATATATTATTTCAGTAGTATAGATCCCTCCTGCGGTACTCACAAGTGACCGATCGGGACAAATGAGTATTTAAATGAAAGAGAATAGACATTCGCAGTGACGAATTGCACTCATAATTTCATAAATATCTATAATTTCCTTAAAAAGATGTACGAAGTGTGCGATTTGCAGGTACTGTTGCTGTAGGAAAATACGCTCCATAAATGCTGTCCACATTTTGGCTGCTGTGACGCCTGTTTCAAGTCATTTTAACATTCTGAGGTCTTTCCTTGATCATTTTGCATGGATTTCAGAAACAGTAAATCAAAGGAATGAGTACTCAAATCGTATAATTTCATAAATATCAATTAACTAGTGAGTGTTATGAGGATCCAATTTTCAGTGATTGCCTTCTTAAGTTAGGGAACGTAGAACTTGGAATTGTAACTGAAATGTAAATAGCGTTCTGTAATCATTTGGTTGAAATAAAAACATAACAACCTTTCTCCTTCAGTCTCTCATTATAAACCTATTGGGGAAATACCTTCAGAAGCCCTGGACAGTGACCACAGTCTGCTGGTCGCCAAGGTGAGAGGACTGAAGGAAAAGAGGAGAACTGAGAACCAAGAAAGAAGAATAAGGACATGGAAGCTGAAGGAGGATGGAAATAAGGAGAAGTTCCAGATATTAGTGAGGAACAAATTACCGAAGGATGATCTGAAAACAGGTGAAGAAGAATGGAATAGGTTCAAGGACGTGTTGGTAGAAGCAGCGGAAGTAGTGTGTGGCAGAACTAGTGGAAAGAAAAGGTGGAAGGAAACACCATGGTGGAACCCCAGAACTAAGGAAGCAGTGAAAAAGAAAAATGAAGCATTCAGGAAATGGTTCCAACAGAGGACAGACAGAACAAGAGAAGAATACCAAGAGCGGAAGAAAGAAGCAGGAGAAGTAGTGAAGGAAGAGAAAAAGAAACGGCTGGAGAAATGGACAGAAATGATGGAGGAGGACTGTGATGGCAGTAAGAAAGTGTTGTATGAAATGATAAAGAGAAGAGATACAGGGGAAAATGTCAGAATGGTGGACAGGAATGGAAAGGAGGTCGAAAATATGGAAGAAGTAAAGGTTATCTGGAGAGAATACTTCAAGGAACTCCTAAATCCAACTAAAACCAGCGTAGTGGACATTGTGGAGGAAGAAACAGACAGTGACCAAGACATTTCAGAGAAGGAATTGACATGGAAAGAAGTGGAGGAAGCATTAAAGAAGATGAAAGGGGGAAAGGCACCGGGAATAGACGAAGTGAGTGTGGAGATGGTGAGAGCAGCAGGGGTGATAGGAACACAGTGGCTCTTTCGAGTAATGAAAGTGATATGGAGGGAGAAGAAAAGACCAGAGGACTGGAAAAGAGGGATAATAATACCCTTATTTAAAAAGGGAAGTAGGAAGGAATGCAAGAACTACAGGGGAATTACACTCATGTGCCACTGCGCCAAAATATTTGAGAAGGTACTGGAGAGAAGAATTCGGACAGAAGTTGAAGATGGGCTGAGGGAAGAACAGTATGGATTCAGGCCAGGAAGGTCAACAGTTGACCTCATCTTTGCAGTAAGACAGCTACAAGAACACCATTATGAATATGGGAAAGATCTGGTGATGACCTTCTTGGATATTGAGAAAGCATATGATAGTATTAATAGAAACAAGGTATGGGAAGCAATGAGAGCAAAAGCAGTGAACAAGGAGACAGTGGCAAGAGTGAAAGCAATGTACGAGGGAAGCAAAAGCTGTGTAAAGGTGGGAAGAGAGAGAACGGAATGGTTTCAACTGGAGAGTGGTCTGAAACAGGGAAGTGCCCTCTCACCCCTGTTATTTATAGTGGTGATAGATGAAATCATACGAAAAGTGGTAAATAGCATTGGGGAAAGGAAAATGAAGGCAATGTTGTTTGCTGATGACCTTCTGGTATGGGGAGAAGATGAGGAAGAAGTACAAGAGCAATTAGATGAGTGGGAGAAGGTAGTGTTATCATATGGGATGAAGTTCTCAGCACAAAAGAGTGAAGTGGTCATCACAACGAGGAAGAAGAACAGACTGGATATGGGCATAACACTTGGAGGACAGCAGTTGCAGAAAGTAGAATGCTTCAAGTACTTGGGAAGCATAATTGAAGAAAAGGGAGGCAATAGGATGGAAATAAATGAGAGGGGAAGGTGCGCAGATGGATTTTTCAAGAGTGTTAGGGGGATGATATGGAATAAAGATGTACCACAAAAATGTAAAGGAATCATCTACAAGACCTACTTTGTGCCAATTTTGACATATGGTTCAGAAACATGGGTGATGAAGGAAAGGGACAAGAATAAAATACGAGCAGTGGAGATGAAGTTCCAGAGGAGTAGGGTAGGAGTGACAAGAATGGACAGAGTAAGGAATGAGAGAGTCAGGGAGATGGTAAGAGAGGAACCATTGCAAAATAGAATAGAGCGATCTAGGCTACAATGGTATGGACATGTGAGGAGGATGGAAGAGGAGAGGATACCGAAGAAGATGTTTGGAATGGAAATGACAGGAAGGAGGCCAAGGGGAAGACCAAGGGACAGATGGACAAAAGGAGTTAAGAAGAGTGTGGAGGGAAGAGGAGTGTGCTGGGACACAGTAAATGACGAGAGATGGTGGATGGACAGGAAACGATGGAGAGGCTTATGTTCCAAGCAGACCCGACCAGCGGTTGGAAACTGCTCAAGATGATGATGATGATGATGGGGAAAGTGTGGTTTATGAACATGCAAGATTTCTCGCACGGGTCCGCTAGTTTATATAAATTCAGGAATTGGGAGAGGCTGACTTTGACTTCCATGTCCAGGTGTTAGACAGGTAGTCTCACATCACAGACAGCGACTCCCTGAGTGAGGCTCCACCAGTTACCAACTGCATTGTGCAACAAATGGCAGGATAATATTTAATTATTTAAGTACAGTGAGGGCTCTCCCTATATAAAACGGGGCTTTACAGTCACGGCGTGATGGACGGACCACTGAGTGTAGCCGCCTGTCGAGCAAGGTACTGACGCTAGCAGTAGCGTAGTTGCAAGTTTAGACGTGCCAACATCACCCGACGAGAACATGTTCTTTCGTCACTCTGGTACATAGTGGTTTCACTTACACTTACAGTACACCAAGAGTCCTTGCAGTTCTTATCTCCACCTAAACAAATTGAATCAGAGGTTCCTCCCGTAAGCGCACACTCTCTTCTTCTTCCGCCATGAAATTTCTCACAGCACATACCACTAAGACCTGAAGTTGTTCTTTGTCGTGGAGAATGGATCCTGGGTCTTCCACGAACACGTACCGATGTCGTTTTTACGCGATAAAAATAGAAACACAATGATACGAATAAAAGAAATAACTTCTCAAAATCTGTATATACTGTACACACGTCTCCAACAATTCAAATAAATATATTTTCCACCTAGTCAACACTTGTTTTACAAGAATTAAAAACTTATACAATAGTGAACAATTGTTACAAGTTCATGTGAAACCCTTTATCAGCACAAACTAACGTAAACAAAATATCAAGTAGTGCAAGCAGGAAAGGGACATGAAGAAATGAATGAAATATTAACTGTGGGTGATACAGTAAAGATGAAGTGAACATTTTTGTGGTTGTCATTCTTCCTGAATTGTAAACTTTTATTTTCTTAAAATAAACTTCTTCGTTAAAAACTGTGTTAAAATATAAAATTCTCTTGGACAAAAATCGAGGTTAGAATTGTAGGATAAATCGACGGCTCAGAGCAATACTATCGTATCTAACATTTTTGGGGAAAATGATGTTACAATGTCATTTTGCCGCCCAACATATGTCCATCCAATGCAATAAGAACGTATCTACTCCTATTACTGAAACAGCATGAAAAAAAAGGATGACCAAACATCGTAACTACAAAATCAGCCAGCTGTCAGTGAAACAACAACGTAAGTATGTTACGATATTGTGTCACTAATATTGCCGGTATTGTCCGAGAGTTGCGTGACCTAACATCGTAACTGCTTTTACGATTATGTTTCAACGATCTGCCAAACCACGGCCGACTGGATGCGAGCTGCGCTCTGAGCACAGGTCGCATCCAGTCGACCGTAGCCAAACAAAAACGTTTGTTGCGGCAAAGTTTGGTTGGTAACACTGTACTCTTCATGGCTAAAATACACACCAGAAATGTTGATTGTCACAGGTGCTGTATTGAGAAGTTTGTTCAGGTTGAGCTTCTGTCATATCACATCCATGTACCAAGTAATTTTTAAATTAAAAAAAATAGTTCCATGAAGAACTAATAGCCTATTTTCATATATGTCGCTGACCTACTTCACTTAATTCCTGTCGCTCCTTCCGGAGCATAGGGCCTTGGCGAAATTTCTCCACACAGTACGGTTTCTGGCCATTCTCTTCACTTGACTCCAGTTCTTGTCCACTGCAATTTCATTTTCGATCGTCCTCTTCCAGGTCTTCTTAGGTCGACCTCGCTTCCTGGCGCCTTGAGGATTCCAGTCTAGCGCCACCGCCCTCTCAACAGCTCCGTCCGGCTTCCTTAGTGTGTGACCAATCCAACGCCATTTCCTCTCCTTGATCTGGATGCTAATCGGTTGTTGATTGGTGATGGTCCAAAGATCTTCATTTGAGATTATGTCCGGCCACCTCACATTCATGATGCGACGCAGACATCTGTTAATGAACACCTGTAGCTAGTTGTTGATCGGTTTTGTGACTTGCCATGTTTCACAGCGGTAGAGAAGAATCGACTTTACGTTGCTATTGAAAAGGCGGAGCTTGGTCTTCCTGGAAATGTTTCAATTTCTCCAGATGGGGTAGAACTGGACAAACGCACTTTTTGCCTTCCTGATACGGCTTCGAACATCTTCCTGTGCTCCCCCATCATTTGTGACTATACTTCCAAGGTAGAGGAAGGACTCAACTCGCTCAATTTCCTTTCCGTTGACTGTCAAGCTAGTCGTGACGTCAGAATTTATCCTCATCTCTTTGGTCTTGTTGGTGTTGATCATCAGTCCTGCACGTTCTGCTTCTCTTTGCAACCTCCCCAGCTTATCTTCTATGTCTCGGTACCGTTGTGCCATAAGACAAATGTCGTCTGCGAAATCCAGATCTTCAAGTCTGTCATTTATACCCCATTGAATACCCCTCTCCCGTCCTCCCATTACCTTCTTCATCACACTATCCAGGACCAACAGGAACAGAGTGGGGGGAAAGGACACACCCCTGTCTCACTCCGGAACTGACTTTTATCTTCTGTGTTAATTTGCCTTCGTGAAGAACCTGGCACTCACACCCTTCGTACATCTCTTCCATGATTCTGATGATCTTTGTTGGAATTTTATATTCCTCGAGGGTCTTCCACATGATTCTTTGATTCACGGAGTCGGCTTTCTCGAAGTCAACAAAGTTGAGGTAAAGGGTATTCCGCCATTCCACACTCTGCTCCAGGGTGATTCGGAGGGTGTTGATGAGAACCACACAGCTGCGATGTTGTCGAAATCCAGCCTGTTCCTTCCTAAGCCTTTTTTCTACGCAGTCTTTTATATGATTCAGGATGACTCTTGCCAGCACTTTGCTTGGAATGGGCAGCAAGGTGATACCCCTCCAGTTGTTACAGTTTGTGGTGTCCCCTTTCTTCGGTAACTTGACTATCAACCCCTTCTTCCAGTCGGTTGGTATTTTCTCCTCCTTCCAGATCTTCTCCAACAGCGGGTGCAGCAGATTGATCGTAACATCCAGGTCTGCTTTCAGTACTTCCGCTGGGATATTATCCAGACCTGGTGCCTTCCTGCATTTCATCTGCTTCAACGCTGTCCGTATTTCACCCAGAGTTGGGGAGTCAAGGCTGATGCCTGGGTCACCTTCTGCTTCCTCTTCTCCTCACTGCTTACTTTCTAGTCCTCTATCTCTATTAAGAATCTCCGCAAAGTGTTCTCTCCATCTACTCAGCTGCTGTTCACACGTCGTGAGGATCTCGCCCGTCTTGCTCTTCACAGGCCTAGTTTTATTAAAACCTTTCTTCGAAAGCATCTTTGTGATGCCGTAGACCTCGTTCTTGCCGCTTCTTCTGCTTTCTCTGCCTGCTCATCAATCCACCTCCTATGATCCTTCCGCACACTCCTCTTTACCTCCCTGTTTGCTGTTGAATATACTTTGCTTGTGTGTGAGCTGCCTAGTCTTGCAGGTGTTGAGCTTGGCCTTAATCTCCTTCCTATAATTTATCTTGTCCCAGGTAGTTCTTGTACTCGAGCTGCTTCTCACTGGTTTCCACGAAGATATTCTTTACCTCGCTCCACACAGTCTCCACATCCTTCTCTGTCTCGGAGTCCAACACCTGGAATTTATTTCTGAGCTCCAGTTTAAATTGGTCCAATCTCTGCTGGTTCTTTAGCTTGCCCACATCAAACTTGTTGTGCCAAGTGTTAAACATTCGGCGGACTGCCACGATCTTCATGCGGAAGTTGGCAACCACAAGACGATGGTCACTACCAACATCCGCTCCTCTCTTGTTCGTAACATCTTCCAAGCTTCTTCTGAACCTCCTGCTCACCGCGATGTGATCAATTTGATTTTCTGTGACTTGATCAGGAGACACCCAGGTGACCTTGTGGCACCGCCTATAAGGAAACACCGTGCCACCCATCACCAAATCCTGACTGGCGCAATATTCCGTAAATTTCTCCCCATTGTCATTCATCTCACCAAGGCCATGTTTACCCATGATCTGCTCCAACCCCTCATTGTTTGAGCCCACCTTCGCATTGAAGTCTCCCATAACAATGAGAATGTCTTTCTTACTTGTTTGTCTTGTGGCATCTCGCAGCATTTGGTAGATTTCTTCCTTCTTTTTTTGGCTCCGATTGTTCCGTAGGCGCATAGCATTGGATGATGATCACATTCCTGATCTTTGTCTTGAACCTAGCAATCATGAGCCTACTAGAAATTGGCTTCCACTTCAAAAGGCTTCCCTTTGCCTTTCTGTTGAGCAGCAACCCCACTCCATCCCTGTGTTCATCATCATCGCCCCCAGAATAGAGATATGTAATTCCATCTGTTGTCTGTATTTCACCGAATCCTGGCCACCTCACCTCACTCAATCCTAGGATATCCAGCCCATAGTTCTTCATCTCCCGTATCACTTGTTTCAGTCTGGTTTTCTCCATCAAGGTCCATCAGGTTATCTGTCCGGTTTTGTGATTTCGCTTCAGTTTCCGTAATCAGTTTATTTAAGAGGAGCGAGTGATTAACCCACTACCTCCGAGTGCCTTGAAGGGGCTGCCCCCTTAAGCCTGAGGCACCAGGCTGATTTTCTGTCTGGGTTTCTTTCCTTAGCCTTTGAAGAACCAACTCCAAACTACAAGGCAGCAATTGTTTCACCAATTTCTTCAGGGTTCCTGTAGGGCCTTCACAGCTACCGTAGCGGTCTTGAGGCACACAAAGTCCCCACTGTACTTCTCCCCTATAGACAATCCCCTACTTTATTGCGATGCCCATCTCCCACGACGAGGACGAGGGGTTGGAATTGTGGGAGACATATGTCGCTGATCTTTTCCATTAAAATTCTCCTGACTGTTAAAACTTTTCCATGTGATAGGCCTGTACTAAATAGCATTTGGTTTACAACTTGCTGTATGTCTACACCAACACCATTACAATGAACAGTTATGTGCTAGAATATATAGGCTAGTTTTCAATTTCGGTGATTAGACATCACCTGCTAGGTGGCATCTTTCCGTGATGAACCAATGGCACTAATCTTAAGAAAACCCAAATACTCAGCTTCTATGAATAACAAAAAGTAAGCTACATAATTTAGTGCATTTTATAATGAGTATTATCATAGCTCATCATACGAATCATCTTTTCAATCGTCTCAATACGATACAAGAAATAAAAAAGAAGATTTTTGAACAGACGTCATCTTGAAGTTTTGAAAACAATTAAACATCATTAAATGTCTCTATTCGAGCCTCCGTGGCTTAGGCGGCAGCACGCCGGCCTCTCACCGCTGGGTCCGTGGTTCAAATCCCGGTCACTCCATGTGAGATCTGTGCTGGACAAAACGGAGGCAGACAGGTTTTTCTCCGGGTACTCCGGTTTTCCCTGTCACAATTTCATTCCAGCAACACTCTCCACTATCATTTCATTTCATCTGTCATGCATTTAATCATTGCCCCAGAGGAGTGCGACAGGCTTCGGCAGCCGGCACACTTCGTATCCTCGCCGCTAGATGGGGGCTTCATTCATTCCATTCCTGACCCGGTCGGAGACTGGAAGCAGGCAGTGGATTTTCATTTTCAAATGTCTCTATAGTAAGCTCTGAATAAAGATTAGTTGTGCCAAGTTTCATTGCACTTGGGTGATTAGATCACTAGAAATATTATTTTGAGTATCTGAAAATCACTTGGCCACCATGTTAGATTGTTCTGTATGTAGATCATAGAGTTATGTATCTTTAGATGAAGATTATTGCTTGGGTTAATTATTGAAACGTTCACTTCGATCACTTGATCAGGACACAAAATATTAAAAAATATTTTTTAAATTTTGCACAGCTGCCATCTTGAGGTTTTTAAAGCAATTCGATAAAATTAGATGCCAGTAGCTTCAATCCTGTATAATTATATGCCGTACCAAGTTTATCTGCGTTCGGATGATTAAATCGCGAGAAAATGCCATTTAAATGTTTTAATTTCGCTTGGCCGCCAAGTTGGTTTTGTGAATAACAAGATTTCTAATGTCACATAGGTAAAATAATAGTAATATTCTCTATCAGCATACAAAATGTCAGGGTGATACTAGTAATAGTTCCGGAGATATAGAATGCCCGTTAAATATTTTGCTTAATTTTCAGGGTAATATGATCGTAAGTAACAGTAATTCCATTTGTTAGTAACTTTATCAACAATTTCCACTTCAAGGAAATCTCCTCACAAAGACACAATCTATAGGCTACAGTACTGAAGGATGATGAAATGAAAGACAGTTTTAGGCATTACCTACAGCCATAAGTCTCCATGATGATTTCTGGGATACATAGGAACTTTAAATTTGCTCTCCTGTAAAATTAGAAAAATGCTAGTTACGATAGTATTGAACTGTGCCATCGAAATATCTCCTAATTAATATATCCCCACGAATATGGAACGAAGGTGAAGGTCAGATGGGGCGTCACAATGACTTGAAGCCAGTGTCGCTTCTTCTATTTCCTTAGATATGCAATTGTGTTGGCGCATTTGGTGGGACAGTTGACAATTGAAGACCTCGTTTCCAAAACTCGCTAAGTCAAAAATGATGATTTTTCAGGACAGTCATTTTTTGAACCGGAGCCTACTTTGGCAATTGAATTTGAGATTTAAGTGGAGTGTCACAGTACCGTAACCTGCATAAGATCTTGAATATATAGGAGATTCATTAGATTCTTTTAATTGAAGTGAGAAAATAAATTGTAGAATATTTGAAACAAGATCATAGACTTGTAATTTTAGTTAGCTGCAATACTTCAATATGTTTATTGCTCACTTTATGTTGTTTGTTTGGTAAGCAGTATTGAAAGTTCTACTCTCTCTTGCATAAGGAATTGAGTTTGAGTTTGTATATTTGAGATAAACTGAGTCTTGAGTGTCTCTAGTTTCTCGATAAAATGCTGGAGGAATTCACATGTAGCCCGATATACTGTAGTACACTGACTATGCTGTTGGGAAAGATATAATTTTCTTTAAGTTCTTAAAACATATCTGGGAGTATATCCTTTCCTGGACATTCATCGCATTTGTCCATCATGCATGTCAAGAAGGTCTTTGTAGATTGTTAGGCTTTGCTCAATCAACCCTGAGCATAACATTTTGATGAAAACTTTGACTTCCTAAAAATCCAGTTATGATGCACCTTTTGGTTCTGAACACTATAAATTTTGATCTTCCGATTTTATAATTTGAGTTTATTTGTTTGAATTCAACATAAAGTTCATTTAAATTGCAAATCACAAGCTGAGCTACGTCTGAATTTTCGAGTTGTTTATTATCAGACTGCCTAGACAAATGCGATTTTAGACATCAGATTCATAAAATGCATTAACTTAGGCCACTGTTTTTTAAATGCCAACACCTCATTTAGTCGTACTTGCTACAAAAAAAAATTATGAGCAGAAAATGTTGAAAGAGAGGAAAGGGAATCCCTACCATTGAACATCAGGCTTCATAACATGCCGGGATATTACCTTATTTCAAGTACCGAGGCATCTACCCCCATCCCTGTCCCTAATAGTTACACACACTAATACAGTCATCACAGCAATACAGGTTATCAGACAAGTTCAACGTCCATTCAGCTACACAAATCTTTGATGTATGGGTCTATTAATGAGGAGAATGGCATTGCCTTTTGAGATGGTACTTCACCAAACTAAGGTTCAAATTTCACACACAGATGTCGCAAACGACCAACAAACTGTGATTGCGAAGCTATTAGGTGAGCCCATTGCTGTTTTTCTTTCAACTCCGCTGCTCGACAGTCGGCTGGTATAGCATGAATTTTGAAGTAAAAAATTGATTCTTTGATTGTGGGCCATACAAAAGAGAGGTGGTGGGTTGGATTTAGCCTGCGGGCCATAGTTTTCCCACCCCTTCTCTAGATACAAATCGCTGTTGGTGTTTTTGAATAAACTCGCAGATTGTCTTTATGTCTCTTGGTCCAGTGCCATAAGCACTTCTGTGGCAATTTTCACCAGATAAGATCTCTATAAAACTGTTTCTCCATGTTTGTGAAATATACATTTAAAAACTTCATCACTCACCAACGTCCTTGCAGCTAGCCAAGTAACAAACTACGTTGTAAATCCAGGTTGGTAATAAAGGCTAAATGAGTACAGAAACAAACTGTTTATTGCAAAACAAATAACAAATCATAAACTATCTTTCCACATAGCTTCCACAATTTTGTAGGCATTTGTCATAGCATGGCACAAGTTTTTGTTTGCCTTCTCCATAAAACATTGCTGCCTGTGTTGTCAACCATGTGGTACGGTACCATGTCTTTTGCGCTCGTCGTCGTTGAGTTTATTTCCTCCAAGGAACATATTCAAGTGAAAAAAGATCTGGAAGTTGCTAGGGGCGACATTGGGTCTGTATGGAGGGTGGTCAAACTGGCTCCAGCCCGAGTTCTGTAAGAGTTGTCTCATTGGCAGTATGAGGTTGGGCATTGTCATGAATGAAAACAATACCATTTGTGAGCATTCCTAGGTTCTTATTCTGTATTGTGTCACACAGTTCCTTAAGCATCTCACAGTAAACATTTGCATCGATTGTTTCACCCCGCAGTAATCCACCAGTAGAATGCCGTGCCTTTCCCAAAAGACTGTGCACATGATTTTTTGAGTTGTCAAGATTTGCTTGGCTTTAGTCTTTACTGGTGAGGAAATGTGCGTCCATTCCATCTATGTTAACTTTGATTCGGGGGTTTCAAACGTCACCCAAGTCTCATCCCCGGTCACTATCGTTCTTAGAAAATCATCACATCTTCGTTGTAACATGTCAAAAGTCAGTGCACTGTCCTGTCGCTGTTGTTTGTGTTGCTCTGTAAGAGATTTTGGCACCGGACGAGCACACAGTTCTCGAAATTTCAGTTTTCAGAGACTACTTCATCAAGAAGTGATCTTGAAATTTGTGGAAAGTTCATAGAAAAATCAGGTAGCGTAAACTACGGTTTTCCTTAACGCATTGTTGAACTGCAAGAACCAAGTCTTCATCAACCAACGATGGATGTCCACTTCGTTCGTCATTGTGTATTTGATTACGTTCTTCATAGAACTGCGGACCTATCTCCTTGCCATTGAATCACTCATCTCATTTTCTCCGTACACATCGCAAATCTGTAAATGAATGTTGACTGGTTTAGGGTTCTCCGCATGCAGAAAACGAATGACAGATCTAATCTCACAAGCGGTGGGATTTTCAATGAACTTTGCCATTCTAACCAAGCACTAACATCGCCATCCCCTTCTTGCTGACTCAGAGCAACTACCACGCTTGTGCTGAACTGCGATTGCAGTGATGCCCGTGCAAGGCATTAAAATGGAATTTACATTCTGGACTGCCTAGTGTATACAAAGACGGGCGGATCTAGGGGAGGGCGAGAAGGGCGACCACCCAGGGCCCCGCGCCATGTTTTTTTTAAATTTAATTAATTAATTAATTAATTATACTTTTCAAACTAATCTATAATTGGTTTTTAGCCTACTTTTCACATTTTGCAAAAATGAGGAAAAAGTAGACTTATGAGATCGGGCAAATGTGTGTCTGTGTCTGTCCTTCTGTCTGTCTGTCTGTCCTTCCGTCTGTCTTGTCTGGCTGTGTGTGTGTCCCCCCCTATCAACTCCTAAACGGCTGCAGCAATCGAAACAAAATTTGGTAGGAGTAAAGATCTATACCTGAATATCTAATGGCCATATTTGAAATTGATGTCAGTGCTACCAACTGCTGAAAAATAGCAATTGAAATTTGAGCTCCATGTTGGATATCTTGGAAGGTATGAATGGGAGCTATTTCAAAATTGGCATACGTATAGATAATAATATTGCAGTTTAATTTCCAGGAGGCCATACATGGCAGTGTTGCCAAAATTATTAAAAGCCTGCTGATAGGTCCAAATTTTAAATGCATATAACTTCTACACTATCAATTGGATTTCAACCAAATTTCGTATGTGCTATGTGTACATAAACAGATATGACTGAGCCTATTCTTAGGAGCCACCAGGGCTGCCAACTGTTAATAAATGCTCTCAATTTGTTTATATCCAAATACCCATATATCAGAAAGTATGCAAGCCTACAGCTTTAAACTATGCACACGTATAGTACCTGTCATTCTATATTCATTTGGAGTAACTTATATACGTCAGTGCTACCAACATGATTCTAAGCCTGCTGAGAGGTCCAACTTTAAATACATGGAACTTCTATACTATCATTTGGATTTCAACCAAATTTCGTGTATGCTATGTGTACCATAACAGATATGACTATGCCGATTCGTAAGAGTAACCAGGGCTGCCAACTGTTAATAAATACTGTCTCTATTTTGTTACCCTAATATCAATATATCAGAAAGTATGCAAGCCAATAGCTCTAAACTTTGCACACGTATAGTACCTGGCATTCTAGATTAATATGGAGTAACTAATATACGTCAGTATTGCCAAATTGATTCTAAGCCTGCTGATAGGTCCAATTTTAAAATGCATGTTACTTCTCTTCTAACTAATTGATTTCATTCAAAATTGGCACAACAATAAATCATATTATTTCAGATCATTTCTGACCAATACATGCATGACATTGTTGCCAACATGATTTTACGCGCGCTGTTAGATCCAATGTTTAACTGCATGTAACGTCCATGCTATCCATTGGAATTCAACCAAATGTTGTATTCCGTAACTAAGAGATGGAACTAAGAATATATTCAGTCACCAGGGCTGCCAACTTTAGTGCTCTATTAGGCTATATTATGCCAAGTATACAGTATTTCGAACTAATTAGAAATGTCGATATTACCAACTTAATTTCGTCATTATTCTAGATAGATCCATATAGATTGATCATTGTTATTAATCTTAAATTTTAAGAAAAGTAGGCTCTTTAGTTCGTCACGGAACTTCTTGTTATTTTCAGTGCTGCTATGACCTCCCTTGACCGTTTAGAAAGTTTAGATTTTAGTGAAATAATAGACGTCTTCAGCTGGAAAAAAAAGTCGCAAAGTAATATCATAACGGTAATATTTTAATATTTCATTGTTTACATAATCTTCTTCAAGGGGACTTAAAGGTTTCTTTCATATTATTAACAAAATTTACTGTAGTGTATTCAAAATATTGTAACTATTCTTTATTTTATTATTATTACTTTCCATTTTTTGGATATTTTTTTTTATATCCTATTGTTGTGGGCCCCACCTTGTCATATCACCCAGGGCCCCACAAGGCCTGAATCCACCACTGTACAAAGACAATGACACTAATGCATGTCTGGATATTAGTCTCTACTTGACGTAGACAGGTATAAATCTGCAAGCTATAAATGCTGACATCCATATTAAATCCATTTCAGAAATATTGTAGACTTGTGTAATCTTAGTTAGTTACATTTTAAATTGTACTAGAGGGCCTGTGTGAGACATTTCGTGTGTTAATAAACCACCCACTCGCCTTTGCTGTTATGCGTGACCGACGCGACACAATTCTCGCAGGGGCTATCATCTTGTTTTTTGTTGTTGTTGTTTAAACACACATTTTAAACAAATTTCCGATATTGATGAAATCAGAGTACAATTCATCACTGCTGCAGATAATTCTTTCTTTTGAATGCTGATTTGTTACGAACGGTTACTTGAAGTGTATAAATCACCCGCCCAACTTTACTGTTATGCTGGCTCGAGTCGACACCTCTGACTGGGGCTATTGTCTTGTTCTTTGTATTAAACTCGCTTTATAAACAAATAAATATATTTCCGTTGACTTTTCAAGAAATGCAATATTTTTCCTGTACTATTGAGAAGATTTTGGAACAAACCACATCTTTTAACCCCCTCTGGTTTAAGAGCTTGAGTTTTGTGAAACATACAACTTAGCATTTTATATGTGGTATGATTGTTGAGAAATATCTTCATATTTTACTTATGTTAATTATTGAGATTTTATTTTTTGTTCTCAATTTTTTTCTAACATCATAGGACTGCAGCTACAGAAAGTGGTGACTACAAGATTTGTTGGGACAATACCTTCAGTCACATAGGCAGTAAAACCGTCTTCTTTGAGATCATTGTTGAAAGTGAAGATGAAGATGGGGAGTCATGGGACATAGATTTTGAAAATTATGATAGCCCTAGTCCTGAAGAGATATACGACATGAAACTTCAAGATATTCAGGTAAATTAAGTCTGATTAGTAGATAGAGATAAAATGTATGCATGAGAAAGCCCTATGAAGCATGAGAGAACTAAAATAGTAACATTTAGTTTTCTTTTATAGGATGTGATCACACGTGTTCGTGGACACCTCAGTAGAGTTCGTCACCTCCAAGACGGTCTCCGAGCTTTTGAAGCACGTGACAGAAATATTGCTGAGGGCAACTTCGTTCGTGTTAATTCTTGGTCCATCTTACAGATAGTCGTTATGCTTATTGTTGGTTTGATACAAGTAAGTGCAATTTAAGGCTAATTCTGAAATTTAGCAGAAGTAATTACAGTTAATGTTAAAATGCATATACTGTACGTAGATGTAAATCTTGTCATTATTGATCCATATTGACATACGTTGAATGGTTAATAATTATTTTTATTTAATCTACCTTATCAATACAACAAATTTGTGTTCTATTTGACTAATTGTACATGTTTGGATCACCTCTTTCAGCATTTACATTGATATGCGTAAAGATCTCTTCATAAACTCTGCTTTACAAAATTATAATCTATATATTTATAAAAATTCACATTTAAATAGTGCTGGGGGGGGGGTTTTTCCCCCCCAGAACTGACAGAAGGTTATTTTCAACAAGATGAAGCAACATGTCATTAGTCTAATGCTTCCATGCAACTTGTAAACGGTTTTCTTTGATGTCCGAGTAATCTCAAAAAAATTGTGCCCCCCTTCCCCCGATCTCACAATTGTGTATTATCATCTCCCAAAGTTGCAAGTGTCCCATTATTTGTTCAAATATTACGACACATTAAAATGGTTCAGGTTTATAGGGATCACTCTGTATAACAACGTTCGTTACATGTGCTAAGCAAAGAAAATTATATGGATGGTAATGAAAACTACTATTGAATTGACACGTCAAACTTACAAACTACCGGTACTGTAATAGAAAGAAATATTTTAAAAATCAGTCTTAAGAAGAATTCATGTGGTGGTGATTAGTACTATAATGGGCGTAACATCTAGGTCATGTGCCCTTACGATAAGGATGATAATGAAAACTACTATTGAATTGACACGTCAAACTTACAAACTACCATAATAGAAATATTTTAAAAAATCAGAGTCGAGGAAGACTTTATGTGGTGGTGATTAGTGGTATAATGGGCATAAAATCTAAGTTACATGCCCTTATGATAAGGATGATAATGAAAACTACTATTGAATTGACACGTCAAACTTACAATTTACCGTAATAGAAATATTTAAAAAATCACAGTCGAGGAAGACTTAATATGGTGGTGATCAGTGGTATAATGGGCGCAACATCTAGGTCATTTGACCTTATGATAAGGATAATGAAAACTACTATTGAATTGACACTTCAAACGATTACTTAACGAACATGGTGACATTTTAAAACTGAAATAGGTAATTCAGATTTCTACCTTCCATATCTTCCTAGTCTTTGCTGGCTTAGGCCGATACTCGTTGCATCTAGAGAACGAGCTGTTGGCATACTGCTCGGGTCCCAGCTCTGTGAGAATGTGGATCGCATGGATGACGATATAGCCTATGATGACAGACGTGTGGGGTTCCCGGTCCTTATGCATTAGGCTGTGCTGAGACATCCATGTCAGGACATGTCACCTCGCGATGAATCAGCAAGCCGTTCTCACACGTGACATTGCGGTGTCATAAGTATACAGGTTGTGTAATTGGGTTACTTTGGGATTTAAGGCTTCCTGTTAAGTCCCTCACCCTTTTGTGTTAAATAAATAATTTGTAGCCAGAAACCTTCCCTGGAGTGCACACAACAACTCACCCAAGTTTCATCGCAATCGAATGAATGGTATATAAATGCATGAACACTGACCGGGAAGGTGGAGGAAATGGTGGATATGATGGAAAGAAGGAAGTTTGATTTATTGGGATTGGCAGAAACAAAGGGGAAAGGGGAAGGAAGGAGAGAACTGAGAAAAGGCTATAGACTATACTGGAGTGGGAATGAAGAGGGAAAGAGGAATGGAGTAGTAGTACAAGATGGTTTAAAAGAAGAAGTGAAGAGAATAAGTGATAGGATGATGAAAGTGAAAGTAGCACTGAGGGGAGAGACCATGGAAATAGTGCAAGTGTATGCTCCACAGGTAGGCTGCGCCTCTGAAGAGGAGGAGGAGTTTGAAGAGGAAATGCAGAAGCAGCTGGGAGGAAGGAATGTGATTGTTATGGGGGAAGAGAAAGACAAGGGTATGGGAGTGTGCTTGGACCAGAGGGTTGGGGCAGAAGAAATGAGGAAGGAAAGAGACTGTTGGACTTCTGTCAAAGGAACAGCCTGCTAGTTGGGAACTCCTGGTTCAAGAAAAGGGAGAGCCACTCAATCGCATGTACAATGATGACTTGACCAGGAAGTCGGTGGTCGACTATATCCTGTATGAGAGATAATTAAATAAGAACATCACAGACATCAAGGTTATACCATCGGAGAACTTGGATAGCGACCATCGATTGTTGGTAATGAACCTGAGAGGGACTAAGGAGAAGAAAGGGACTGAGAACCAGGAAAGACTTATAAGGATATGGAAACTGAAAGAATGAGATAGAAGGGTCGAGTACCTCAAAATGGTAAAGGAAGGAATTCCAACAGATGAGGAAAGAGGGGTGGAAGAGGAATGGGCTAGGTTTAAGAAGACACTAGTAGGTGCGGCAGGAGCAGTATGTGGGAGGACGAGTAGTAAGAAGAGGTGGAAGGAAACACCATGGTGGAATGAGAAGACAAAAGATATAGTAAGGGAAAAGAATAGAGCCTTTGGGAGGTGGTATCAAAATGGGTCGGTAGAGACAAGAGAAGAGTACCATGAAAGAAAGAAGGAAGGAGGCAAAGGGAGTAGTGGCTGAGGAGAGAAGAAAGTGGATGGAATTGTGGACAAAGATGATGGAGGATAGTGAAGGTACAAAAAAGGTCCTGTATGGGAAGGCAGAATAAGAGGCGGAAGGATCCGACGGATTATGTTAGAATGGTGAACAAAAGGGGACAAGAGATAGAAAATAGGGAAGAACTGAAGAAAATGTGGAAATAATATTTTGAAGAACTGCTGAACCCAAATGGAAACCACGCCGAGGAGGAAGAAATCGGGGAAGAGGAAGACGGACTGCAAACAGAAAAGGACTTGACATGGAAAGAAGTGGAAGGTGCGGTGAGGAAGATGAAAGGAGGGAAGGCACCGGGTGTGGATGAGTTGAGTGTGGAGATGGCGAGAGCAGCAGGAGAGGTGGGCATACAATGGTTGTACCGAGTGATGAAGACAGCATGGAAGGAAAGGAAGACCCCAGAGGACTGGAAAAAGGGAATAATTGTCCCGATCTTCAAGAAAGGTAGTAGAACAGAATGTAGAAACTACCGTGGAATAACACTGATGAGTCATAGTGCAAAGATGTTTGAGAAAGTTTTGGAAAGGAGAATTAGGACAAGGATAGAAGGAGGAATGAGGGAAGAACAACGTGGCTTCAGAGCAGGAAGGTCCACAGTGGATTTGATATGTGCTGTAAGGCAGTTACAAGAACAGCACTATGAGTATGGAACAGATCTACTGATGGCCTTCCTGGACATTGAGAAAGCATATGACAGTGTGTGCAGAAAGAAAGTATGGAAGTCCGTGGAAAACAGAGGAGTAGAAAAATGGACTATACGGAGGATAAAGGAGATGTACAAGGGAAGCGTGAGCTGTGTGAAAGTGGGAGGAGAGAGATCGGACTGGTTGGAACAGAGAAACGGCCTGAAACAAGGAAGTGTGCACTGTCACCGCTACTTTTGATTGTGGTGATGGATGACATAATGCCCCGAGTGGCACAAGTAATTGGGGAAGGAAAGATGAAAGCAATTGTGTTTGCAGATGATTTGATGATCTGGGGAAACGAGGAGGAGGTACAGGAGCAGTTGGACGTGTGGGAAGGAATAATACAAGGATATGGGATGAAATTTAGCATAAATAAGAGTGAGATAATCACAAGAAGAAAGAAGGAAAGAACCACAACGGGAATAACAATTGGTGGGGAACAGCTGAAGAAAGTGGAGAGTTTCATGTATCTGGGAAGCCTGATACAAGATGATGGAAGAAACGATAGAGAAATAAATGAGCGGGGGAGACAGGCAGAAGCATTCCGGAGGAGTGTGAGAAGCATGATATGGAGCAAGGATGTCCCTCAGAACAGCAAAAAGATCCTATATCGACATACTATGTCCTTATCCTGACGTATGCCTCGGAGACTTGGGTTATGAAAGGAAGGGTGAAGAGCAAAATACAGGCCAGTGAGATGAGGTTCTTGAGAACAGTATTGGAGCTACAAAGATGGACAGAATTAGAAATGAGAGGACCAGAGAATTAATGAAGGAGGAACCATTACAGGATGGTATAGAGAAATCTAGACTTGGGATGGTATGGACATGTAAAACGAATGGAGGAGAAGAGGATACCCAGGAGGATATACGAGATGTAGTGTAAAGGAAAGAGACCGAGAGATAGGTGGCTGAAGGGGGTGGAAGAAAGCGTGAAGGGGGGAGGAGAAGACTGGACAAGGGTGGAGGCTGAGAGATGGTGGGAAGACAGAAGAGGCTTGTGTTCCAAACAGACCCGGCCCGGGGCCTGGAAACTGTGCAAGATGATGATGAGGAGAAAGACAGACAAACTATCACGTAACATTGATTTTTATATATATAGAGAGATTTGATGCTGTGTACACCTGACAAATTTCGACATTACTATGGACCTGAAAGTAGGTCAATAGACATAGATTGTATGAAACAATGAAGTGATTGTCGATTTCAACATTGGTGCCTTGTACACATTTAGTATATGCTCTTTGATTATGTCGCTTGCGGTAAAGTGGATAGCTGTTCACATTCTCTTTAGTTTCTGGAACAATGTCTTTTGGAAAATCCTTCTTACATCTTCCATCTTTCATGCAAATTAAATTGGGATTCAGGAGGTCACAAGGTCCTTGTACCATGAGTCTTGACTAACCTTTACAATGCAATATTGGAAGGATCTAGTATTTTTGCAGAGACTGTGATGATGATGATAATTGTTGTTTTAAGGGGCCTAACATCTAGGTTATCGGCCCTGCAGAGACTGTCTTATCAATATTGTAATTTACAACTATCGCGGAAGACAAACCAGTAAGCGTATAAGGTACAGCTTTGCTTCTGGAACTCGACTGTGTATAAGAAAGTTTGTACTTCACCAATTTTTTTTTATTGTGATTAATTAAATGTAAGAGTTCCTTTGCGTGAAAAATGCAAACATCGTGTATGTTTGCATATTCATAAGGCAGGCTATGATAGGTTTCAAGTGAAAGTTATAAATGGTGAATTTTCTCACAATTGCTATTGCATCCTGATAATTTTGCAACATATTTCAGGGACTGGCAATGAAAGTAGAAGGCCAAATAAGAATATGATCAGCTTCTCTGATATTTCATTTTCAGCTCATAAGTGTGAAGCACCAGCAAGACCAACATAGGTATCGGCACACAAATTTGTTTGTTGATTGAGAATATATTTCAGTGCGAATGTATTTCAGTCTATCTCCTTCTATTCAACAATAGTAGTCAGGTATTAATTGTTGGGTAAGTTACCAGGATTAAATAAAGGGCTGAAATTTCCTGCAGGACGATAACCTAGAATCTACAGTCTATCTCTGTAAATAAACTAAGCTTTCTGTCTGAACATTTGAAATTTTTGGCTAAAACTTTGCACTTATCCTGGATGGGGTATATAGCAACCAAATATACCATATTACTACATTTTTCTTTAATAATTTAAAAATATATGGCAACTTTATCTTTTTTTCTTTCTTTGAAGAGACACTTCAAATCTACAGCCTTTGTCAGAGTGTATCAGCGGAACAGGCTCTGGGCAAAGTCAATTAAACAACAGTTTAAACAAACTAGTATTTATTTACTCTAAAATACATAGCACTGTTGACCCGACACGAAATGAACTGAACTGCGTGTGTGGTTGAAAACAAAACACTGTGTGTGTATTGTGTGCGCATCGTAGATGGCAGCACTAGATTTGAAACAACACTGATACTCGTGTTCAATTGGTTATTAGTGTTTTTTGTAGGTTAATGTGTTCTAACACTTCCCCTCGAGTGAGGTGTTAAGGTTTCTTCTTATGGCTGGATCTGGAGTCCTGCAGCCTTTGTGCACCAGCTGTGCTTGGGTCTCGGAAGACCTTTAGTTAGGAAATCTACAACCTGGTCCGACGTTGGGACGTAGTCCACGATGAGAGATTTTCTCTGGATTGCATCACGTACAAAATGATGCTTAATGTCTATGTGTTTCGTCTTGGCGTGAAACACTGGATTCTCGGCAAGTTTGAGTGCACTGCGGTTGTCACAGTAGACTGTGAGTTTGGACAGGTCGTCGTGCCCCAGCTCTCGTAGAAGTCGCTGTAGATATATGGTTTCCTTTGTGCACTCTGCTAAGGCCATATATTCCGCTTCTGTAGTGGATAGGGCGACAGTATGTTGCTTTCTGGCGTCCCAGGAGATCGGGCTTCCTCCGAGCATGGGCCCAGTCAATTAAACAACAGTTTAAACAAACTAGTATTTATTTCCTCTAAAATACATAGCACTGTTGACTTGACACGAAATGAACTGAACTGCGTGTGTGGTTGAAAACAAAACACTGTGTGTGTATTGTGTGTGCATCGTAGATGGCAGCACTAGATTTGAAACAACACTGATACTCGTGTTCAATTGTTTATTAGTGTTTTTTGTAGGTTAATGTGTTCTAACAGAGTGCTTTCCGAAGTCAATCGGTTCAGCCATTCTCTCAATCTCACGGTAACAAAAATCACCTTACTGTATTAAATATATAAATAATTGGTCAAAAGATCCGTTTAATTAAAAACTTCTGTAGCCCAAATATTTTCATTTTAAATACTGTTGTACATAAGTGTGATGTGCCGCAACAACCTGAACAACTGTGGTTGGCAGTACCTCCTACTTATCATGAATTCAGTGCAGCTCTCACCCAATTGAAACCCAGAAATGCACCTGGCCCAGATAACATCCCTCTGGAACTAATTCAAGCCGGAGGTCATTCCCTCAAAACAAGAATTTTCATCCTTATCCTCAGAATATGGGAATCAAGAAAGGTACCTGGAGACCTAAAGAATGCCACCATCGTCACTATCTTTAAAAAGGGTGATCGCAGTGTTTGTGGCAACTACCGTGGTATATCACTGCTATCAATTGTGGGGAAGATTCTTGCAAGAATTCTACTTAACCGCCTCAAGGTTATCTCTGAGAAGATCCTCCCAGAGTCACAATGCGGATTTAGAACTTCCAGAAGCACAATTGACTTGATTTTCTGTGTGAGACAGCTACAAGAAAAATGTAGAGAACAGAATAATCCACTCTTCTTAGTCTTTTATGACTTGGAAAAGGCATTTGATTCGGTTCCAAGACCAGCCATGTGGGCAGTGCTGAAGCGGTTTGGTTGCCCTCAGCGTTTTGTAGATCTAATCAAGGCTCTCCACGATGGCCTGACAGGTCAGGTTTGCCATCAGAATAAGATGTCCGATGAATTTCCCATTACCCATGGACTGAAACAAGGATGTGTACTGGCTCCAACGCTTTTTGCGCTGTACTTGGCTGCAATGCTTTATGATTCACCCACAAACATCCCAGGTATGGAGGTCAAGTATCGTTTTGATGGAGGGCTTTTCAACCTAAGTCGTCTCCTCTTCTTGAGGAAAACTAAGGTTACTAACATGTTGTATGCAGATGATGCTGCGTCACCAACTCTCACACCAGAAGAGCTGCAAGAGTCAGTTAATTGTTACAAAAGTGCATGTGATCGCTTTGATTTTACCATAAATGTCAATAAGACTAAAGTCTTGGCACAACCTTCACCAGGCACACCTCTTCCTCAGTTCAATATCTCCATCTCAAATTTGCCATTAGAACAGGTTGACCACTTCTCGTACCTGGGCAGTACCATTTCTGTGAGCTGTACCTGTGAGCAGGATGTGGATAAGAGAATTGGCGCAGCCCACGCAGCGTATGGACGATTAGCGCACCGGGTCTTCATGAATAAAGATCTGTGTATGAGTACAAAGCTTATGGTGTACAAAGCAGTAGTCATTTCTACATTGTTGTATGGTTGTGAAGCGTGGACCCTTTACCAACGTGATCTTAGGAAGCTTGAGCGTTTCCACCTACAAAAACTTCGATCAATCCTGAGGATTAAATGGGAAGACCGCATTACCAATATTGCTGTTCTGGAAAAGGCTCAAATCAACAGCATAGAATCATCCATAATAGGTCACCAATTTAGATGGATTGGTCATGTCCATCGGATGGATGATGTGCGATTACCTCGTCAAATGCTATATGGTGAGTTATGCTATGGCACCAGACCTCATGGTGGTCCTAAGAGGCGCTACAAGGACCAATTTAAGCAGACCCTGAAATTGACAGGTCTTTGATTCACAAACCTGGGACATGCTGGCTGAAGACCGCTCAACTTGGCGCCGTACCATCTCGGATACTGTAAGGACGTTTGAAAGGGATCGACGCACACATGAAGAGGCCAAGCGTCAAGCTAGGAAACTTCGAGCAGCCCAACCACGTCCTCCTCCAGCAATACTATGTGACTTGTGTGGTCGCTTGTTCCATGCCAGGATTGGACTCTTTAGTCACCGTAAACACATCCACAAACTGGACTGAAGGAAGAAGATTTATACTCGGATTCGAGTTAAAGCCGATGATGATGATGACATAAGTGTTACATACATATCCACTAAACCTAAATTAAGCCTAAGGGAGCAGGATCTGATGATGTTCGCTTGACGAGCAGAACTAGTCATTTTGTGAGAAGTGTTTTATTAAGTGTTTAAATAATTCATGTACTTTATTTCAGGTAGCCTACCCGTACCAGGAAATTAATATTAATTCCCCACCCAATCTAATTTGAGCACACTTGTGTTGATGACTGAAAAGCTTATAATAATAGACTACTTCAAGAACACCAGCTGACTGCCGCCGCTTACGTCTTGTGGCTCATAGGAACAGAGAGGTGAACATTACAGATCTGCACGATGTCTTCCCAGAGGCTAACAACCCAGACTATAAGAAACCACCTCCACAAGGGACAATTTAGCTTTCAGGCATCAACATAATCGCTAACTGAGGGCCCAGCACCGTGGCATCAGGAACAGATAAGCAAAAGGAAACCTACTTTGGGAACTGGAGTATTGGGCTGGAAGAGGCAATTGTAGAGGGAGCCTCGTACGAAGGCTCACTATCTGTTGGGCTCAGAAGGGAGGGGGATAGGTATCCTATCCAGACATTCATCATTGTTGAGTGTAATTTGAGGACTCAGCAGTACTGGGACAGCCCAAATGTTCCACCCTATTGCCACTACATAGGTAATAGGTTACTGAGTGCACTGTACCTATGCAGATAAGGTTTCAAGCATGCTACATTGCAAGAGGTTGAGTAACACTGTACTAAGAGTTCCCCATAGGAGGATTTGATTTAAACAATCTACAAGGTGATAAACTTACCAGGTGACTCTTTTGAATTGTTACTATAGTAAAGTGGGTATTTTGGTTGTTGATTTTTTAGTAAAGTGTGCGTTTTTGTTTCATCAAGTGTGTACCTTCATCCACTGCTTATGATAACATGCGGGCCACATGTACGCACCAAAATCCAGATGGTGAAAAACTTTTTTTAGTAGTGTATTTTTCTTTTCCTTCGATCATTAGACGGTGAAGATTTCGTCCTTTCCTCTTAATCTATCGTAATTGTGAAGTCCATGCTGTATAATTCTTGGAGTTCCCTATGCAATGTTTGTAGCTTTCATTTATATGCTTCCTACATCAGCTCACCATTTGCTATTATATATTGAGTTATTTTCAGTTTATTTTTGGGCCTGGAATTAAGGACCTGTTTTCTAAAGTAAAACTGTGTTTTCATTTTAGGTTGTCATGCTGCGCAGTCTGTTCGATGATTCTTCCAGTGTTCGGCGTATTTGGAAAAAAATGCAGAAGTCATGATGACAAAACGTTACCTTGCCTTAGGTGTTCAAATCTGAAATTGTTTACCAAAAACCTTGTACCGTTAATTCAGCATTCATCAAAATTAAATGTCTCTCTTCATGTGCATAACCTGTGATATTTGAAGAGAGAGAGAGAGAGAGAGAGATACATGATTTTGTGAAATGTTGATTATGTGATTATTATGTTTCAGATAGTGTGTTGTATATAAAATTGGATTTTGTTAGTCAATAATCCATCAAATGACAATTGATTATTTTTATATATAAGAAGCCCCTATACCTTTTTATTAATTTGTGGAGACTTTATAAGTGAATCACAAATTATTTACTCAAATAGCATGCCATGTCTTCATACATATAAGGATTGTGCAAATGAAATAAAGACTATTGTCTGAAAACACACTCTATCACAAGAACAGCCCGAGTGAGTCTTTAACCCCACTGTTGCAGACACCCATCCAAACATTAAACACACTACAACGAAGGAAACTGGTGAAACACTCTTCCACATACCCTTGAGGAACTTCTTCAATGGGCCAATCATGTTATAGGAAAGAGATCTGGGCTGTAAGGTAGATGGTCAGTTTGTTGTCCTGTGTTGCGTTGGCAGTGTGTTCCTGAAGGTTAAGCATTTCACCACTGTTAAGCAGTGTGTAATGCTGTGGAGTAGAGGTTTCACAATCAACCAGCATCCTCCTTTGTGGAGGGAAACATGTTCAGCGTTAAGACTGGTACCTGAACAGTGCAGGTGAATATCTGTGGGGGGCGTGGTGGTGCAGTGGCCAAGGTGGGCTGGGTTCGATTCCCGGTCAATGCATGTGTTATTTTCGAAGTGAATTGCCATGTCCTGTGGTTCGGATTCCACATAAAAAGGAGGTCCCATGGCTCATGAGCGCATGATTAATGGTCACGTAAAACTAAAAGCTTCCATCCTTACTTGAAAATCTATAGACCCCCTTGAATGTTGTCATCTGTATACTGTCCAATATATATTTCTAGATGTCGGTCTATGTTTCTTCTTCTTTTTCTTCTTCTTCTCGGAAAGGTAATGGGCACAGTAAACACTCTTTACCCAATTGCACTATATAGTATATATTTGACACATTATTTGATGATAATAATTCTTACAAATATTGGTTCCTTATCTTTTGAGCGAATTACGGATAAATGGACGACTTTCATTACTATTATAAATGGATTGTGGTGTTCTCTGTTATGTTTTCCAAACAATTGACAAATACATTACTTTGATGATAAAAAATATGGTTAAAATATTATTGTATATAAATGAATATTATTAAATTGACAGTTCACACAGTCACTAATTTTTGACAGTTGTTTTCTGATAATTAAGATAGGTTTTACACAAATGAATAAATTACAGATGTATTAAGTTAACAATGGAACGATCAGAAGATATTATAATGAACATCTGGTTTCAAAAAATTGAAAATAACCATGAGGAAAGAATAAAAGTCTACATTCAAAAAAATAAGTTACAATTACGTTCAGAAACAATTAAATATAAAAACATGCAAGCTAAATTCTTATATATTCCTGTCAGTTAAAATACATTCATAATCTTTGACATTTGAAGTTAATTATGATCGAAAATAGTTTTATGAGAAAATTTGAGTCTATTAAGAATACTTAATAATTTCACTCGATTCACAGAACACAAGGTAAGCACGAACACGAAATTGCAATTTTACAGATTGGCTGAATTGTACAATGTATGAGAATGATCACTAGAAACATGTCGATTGGAATTAGAACACTGGTTCGTTTTCAGGTACGATTCACTGTCAGCCATTACGGCGCGTGAAGGCGGGAGGCAACGTCGGATCCTCCCTCGTCGAATGTTCCGGCGACTTTTGACACAGTCTATGTTTCATTTGAACAGTTCTTGTATATTTTATAGGGACTGAGAAGTTAAACTTAGTATATAATATACTTTGTGTGCGAAATGTTATGCACTTCCTTGTTATGTTTATTGTTGATTAGGGTAAGTGTTACATGGAAATTACAATAGAGAGACCCCATTTTAAGTCCTAGACAACTACTCACTATCTGTACAGACATGGAATGAAGTACTGATTCCTTGGTCAGCAGTGGTCTCTCATGTTGGTGTGCAAGTATGGTTGGTAAGCAGTGAAATGTATGTGTGGGAAGGAGAATGGAAACATTACTTATAATTGGTGGCTTGCCAAGTGCATGTAATTGCCTACTTTCTTTCAGTGTTTTTCCACACACATGATGATGGTGATAATTTATTGTGGGGCTTGGGAAATCTTGGTAATCAGCCCATGTACTTGGTAGTGTGTGTTGGATTTGTCCAAAAGCCTGTGTGTCTGTGGTGACTACATAATGTGTAACTGTAATTTTAGTGTCAGGGATTTGGGTAGGTGCTCCAAAACTCGAAGATATCTAGCAATTGCAAGAGGAGTATTGGAAAGCTACACTAAAGAAGACGAGATCTGTGGATTTCCTTCAGACATGCATGATTTGCTATGCTAGTAACAATTTATTGTATTTATCCACAGCATGTGAAGAAATAAACAAATAGGTTACATATTATTTAGAAATCTCCTGTATTGTTACGAAAGAAATGTACATTTCATATAATCACTCTCTTTAATTGAAAATAAAAGGAGGAGTATGAAATTGTTGCACAAAAAACTTGTAACAAACAGGAAGTTCTTTCAAAACAAGAAAATTAGCATTCAAGCGAGTCCAATCAAGAGATACATATTACCCAAAATATTAAGCTCATTACTCAGAACATGGAAGAAAAAACGTATACTTTTGCTTACAACACAAAGGATCTAACAGGCTCTAAGGAGTCATGCCTACCCTTGTTTCGTCTCATGAGCAGATGAGATTAGTGAATCACCCTTTCCTTCAACTACCTGGAGTTCTCGCTAGCTCATTTTCACTCTGAAAAATCCTATTACATTTTTACATTTGGAAAGTCGCTGTACACTCGGACATGCATCAGCATAATTATTGTTTTTAAGGAGCTAGGCCAAGGATTTATTTATTCCATATCTGTACATGGTACAAACTTCATTGGTGGTCTCTTAATGGCTGATATGGAAACCTTAACTTAGTTACATGTATTTCAGTGTTTTGTACGTCACTTCTGCTTGGAAACAAAGGTCTCATTCGCACAATAGATGACTGGTCATTTGTCATTTCCATGTGTATATGTACCTACTTAATGCTAGTCTTCTGTTACAAACAACTGATGCACCAAATAGATGTAGATTTTGATAATGACAGACTGATGTATAAAAATAAGAATCTGATGATTTTGTAATGTTCATAATTTCTTTGTCACACATTGTACCTTCTCATTGGTTTGATGTCATAGAGATAGTCAAAATTTATGACTTTCGAACCTCCGAAAAATAGTCTAGTATCAAATGCATTTCTTTTCCGTATTATATTACTTGTGAATGGCTTACAAATTTATCAATTAGTTTGTAACTACAAATTACAGTATACTGTGCAGGCAAAAGTATCCATGATTTCTTATTGTTAAGTTGATAATATCCAAATTCTGGATTTTGAAAGCATATTCTTTTTTTCTCTTGTTTGTGACATACGGGATAGTTGATTCGGTAACACAATTCACTTGCACTTCTGTCAATTTAGATGCTTGTATCCAAAGGGAACTGCAAGAGAGTTTTAAATTTTGTGTGTTTTACAAGCCATAGATATAACCTATCCCTTGACCTACCTTGAACTGTTGATGTTCTCCTAATAATGGGTTGTTATAACTTCTGAGCGACAAAAAAGTTTTTCTTGAATTTAATGCAAAAGTATGATTTGCTCCCTTTTTATTGCAGTGCTATGTGTAATGCAACGTCTCGTCTGTTTATTAGGAAATCTTCTATATTGTGCAGGCAATCGGCTTAAGATGATGTCGCGATCTGTGGTGCTAGTCCGTCCCAGCTTAGCTTTCTTTGAGAAAGAGTGCATTATAGCTTTTTGTTTTCTTACCAGAGTACCATAAGCAAAATACTCTTGAAAAGGATTTAAAAATCCTATATTTTCTTTAATCGAGAGGTTTATGAAAGTGCTATTAAATAATTTTGACTGTCTCTAGGCATATATCATTGGCTATAAGTGGAAATAAATACGAGGAAATAGACTTATAGTAAAGCCATCATTACTTCCGACTTGACGTTTCAGTGCTAGGCTAGAATTTTGTTTGCTAAATCGAGACTTCACGAACGAAATTCGATTTGTCGTGATATATCAATTTGAATGGCTGCCTTTGATTGTCTAGTTAAAGTGATTTTCCTTCTGACCCCTAGATAACTCTAGGATAACACTGAAACGTCAAGTCGGAAGTAATGATGGCTTTACTATAGAGTTAGGTGCTCAAGGCTCATCTTTTCTGGCTTAGGTGTGTTTCACTTGTAATCTGAACACTGTATACAGGAGCTATGAGCTTAAATTGGTAAATAATGTGACTTCTGGTTATGGAGAAGTCTTCGTATTAAGCTGGTTGCCTGCACAATATTGAAGTCGTGGTTGATGGTGCTAGTCCCAGTGGCATACTGAGTCATTACTGCATCTCATCTAAGTTGGACTCACGAGGCTAAGTTCATCCCATTCTGACTCTCAAACTAGGATTTAAATCCTCCATCGCAGACCTGGAAATCTCTCATCCCTAGTCCACGGTGGCGAGTTTCCAGGAGCCGTCTCTTTGTGTGCTTTATTAGCAACTGTTTCATTCCTGACTATTTTTCTCTCCCAAAAAGTTAATGTTACCATATTGCTCTCAAGGTCACAGCTTTTTAGAACCTGTTCGTATTGAAAGATGCTGTCGATGGAAAGTAATCTTGCTACAAAGCACTCGATTAAATGGAACAATAAATATGCAATATATGAAGGTTACATTTCAGAACATGTACTGTCTACTCTTAAATGTTGAGGATTTGGAATTTTGACTCCTCATGGAGGAAATAGCGGATGTAATGTAGATCTTCAAACCAGGTTATGTGTTTAAGATTACCAAAGACTGTTGCACGTTGAATGAGTCTTGTGACAATTTTACCAACTCTTGGTTTCACCTGAATTTATGATGTGTGATTTTAATACAATTTGGTGTAAATTGTTCCATTTCTTTAATTTAAAAAAGTTTTATGCAGCCAAACTATATCTAGTTCATACACATGTAGAATACCTAGTTCATCTGAATTTTTATGTTCTGTACTTCATATCTATAAAGGAAAGATGATGATCAACATTCTATTCATAAAAATAGATCTGAAATATAAATACTGTTTTTGAAATGTGCAAGTTATGTGTGTTCCTTTTTTCCTGTAATTCTCCATCCTTGTTAATGCTACAATAGAGAACATTGGTGGTGGTACTGAATGAATTATGCATTAGCTTCTTTCTGTGCAAGTCATGATTATTTCATTAATTTTTTTGTTTTGTGGGACAGTGAATATTTTATGGACTCCATTGTACAGGGCGATCCATATCAACCTGAACCACTCTAATGGGTCATAATTTCCCTCTGAAAGCTCATAGAAACAGGAAATTTGTTTTAATGATCTCAGTGGTTCTGGGAGAATCGGTACCACTGCCCATGTGCTCCTCTGTCCAGCATTTGTCGAACAGCTGGATGATGTCGAACTGACGGAAGGTTATTTTCAACCTGATGGAGCAACGTATCATACATCTAATGCTTCCATGGAACTTATAACCAGTTTCTTTGGTGACCGAATAATTTCAAACAATTTTGTGGCCCCACCCTCCCCCCGATCACCTGACCTAACCTCACCGGACTTTTTATTATGGGGATGTCTTATTATCCCTTATAATGCCATGGGTCCGATCTATTGGCCTGAGTTTACTAAAATTTTTAGCGTTTTTTCCAGTCTTGCAGAGCTTAAACTGTTGTAACCAAGGCGACGCAGGAAGCATTTTCTCTCAGAATATATCATCATCATCATCAGGGGCGCACCCAGGGGGGGGGCTGGCTTTAGCCCCCTCCAAAAACCTGGAAACACTTTAAAAACAGTGATGATATCTTTCAAGAAAATTGATTGCATAACGGGCTCCAGAATGTTGGAACGTTGGAACATTTTGCAATTTTCTACTGGTTTAAAATAGAATTATGTTAGGCCTATATTTATGCAACACTTGAGTGATAATAAAACACAACACGATCTGATATTTCCGGCCATTGTCGTAACTATGCTCGGAGCAAGATGCGCGTGGGACAGCGGTGAAAATTTCTCTCCCCAAGGTATTGTGCTGTGCTCTGTGTCAGGCGTCAAGTTAGTAGTGGTGTTTGTAAAAGTTGATTGTTGTGTTTGTATTTTCTATTGGCTATTGGTGTTCGTAGTGTGTCCAATTAGACTAGTAGTAATGGGAGACAAAAGAAAGTCAAACATGCAAAACTACATTAAACCGTTAAAAATCAATAAATATGATGTGGTTAGTGTTAGTGAATGTGGCAATCCTTCAACGAGTAAGGAACTGTTAACAAGGACTGCAAGCATAGAAAAACAGCCAAGTTGTTCGCCTGAGGAGGGCTCAGAGGCAAATGTGAGCAGGCCTAAGGCCGTTGTATTTAAACATAACATGGATTTGGACATTGGTTTATTTAAAAACAAAGTGTTGACGGACAATGAGAAGTTCAAAGTTTTGAATGACAAATGGGTTCCTCAGAGCAACTTTAACTTTCCTTTTAGATCGCATGGGAACCAACAACAAAAATTTTCGTTTTCATGGCTAAAGAAATATACCTGGCTTTCGTATTCTGGAATTGAAGACTGCATACTGTGTCCATTGTATGCTTTGTTCAAAAAAAGAAGTAAGTAAGAGTAACGCTCAGCATACTGGACAACTTGTTGAAGAAGGTTTTTGTAACTGGAAAAAAGCACTAGAAAGGTTTGAAAAACATGCAAACTCGCAGTATCATAAAGACTCATGTGTAAGCGAAGCTAACTTTAAAAGAGTAATGGACTGCCGAATGAAACCGATTGACAAATCTCTTGATAAAGGAAAAGACGTCCAAGCCCAAAATAATGTGAAAAGAATAATTCCAATAACAGAAACTATTATTTTGTGTGGCAGGCAAAATAGCGCCCTTTGGGGCCATAGAGATTATGGTCAGTTTGAAATCGACAGCAAACCATTTGAAAATGAGGGGAACTTAAGAGCTTTGCTCAGAGCTAGAATTGAAGCAGGTGAGAACAATTTGAAAGATCACTTTGGGTCATGTGGCAAAAATGCTACCTATATAAGTTGGAATTTTCAAAATCAAGTCGTCGATGCTTGTAACCAAATAATAACTGAAAAAATAGCAAAGTAAAAGAAGCTAAGTTTTTTAGTGTTCTCGCAGATGAAACATCTGATATTTCAACTGTTGAACAGTTTTCTTTGTGTTTACGTTATGTAACGCCAAATACTTTAAATGGTTATGAAATATGTGAGCAATTTTTGAAGTTCATGCCTCTAACCTCTACTACGGGTAGCGTATTGGCAAAAACATTGATTAAAGGTCTTGAAGACAGTAATATAGACATAAATAACCTACGTGGCCAGGGGTACGATGGGGCGGCTGCCATGAGTGCAAAGTTTAAAGGGGCTCAAGCATGCATCCAAGAAGCTCACCCCACAGCAATATACATGCATTGCGCTTCTCATAGCCTTAACCTGTCATTGTCGACCGCGTCTGAGGTTGTATCAATCAGGAACTGCTTTGGAATAGTGGAGACGTTGTGGGATTTTTTTAACATTCCTAAAAGACAAGCAGTTTTAAAACAGTGCATTGAATCTGAGGTAAATCTTGAAACCAACAAGAAAAAACTCCTGTAGCTTTGTCCAACGAGATGGGTACAAAGGCATGATGCTATTTTTGTTATGTAAGAACTACTGCAACCTCTTGAAGTAGCGTTAGAGGAGATTATAAACTGGAATGATAGGGAATCTTCTTCAGGAGCTCTAATACTACTAAACTCCTTAAGTTAAGGCGAATTTATAATTTCTCTCATGGCATCAGAAAACTGCTTGGTTACACAGTAAACCTAAGCAAAAAGCTTCAGGGAACTGATTTAGATTTATCGTCTGCAGTTACACACGCTGAAACTGTGATTGAAAACTTAAAATCTCTAAGAAAAAATGCAGATCAAGAATTTCACTCGTTGTTTGAAGAAGCTACCAAAATTGCTAATAATTGCGGTTCAATAATTTCGATGCCTCGAACAGTTGGAAGACAACTGAACAGAAGCAAAATACCAGCAGAAACTCCAGAATTATACTATAAAATATCTGCTTTCATCCCTTGGATTGACTCTTTCATTATTACATTGGAATCTCGATTCATCAAGCATAAAAACTTATTAAAGAGTTTTGAGTGCTTACTGCCATAAGCAAATGCAACACATACACATAAAGAAACCTTACAAGAAAACATGCAACTTGATTTCTTACAGCTGTGTAATTTTTATAAGAATGACATAATTGGAAGTGGAGGAAACAACAAAGGCCTGCTTATGGCTGAGTTTGAACTGTGGCACAAGAGCTTCAAGACCCACGCTAATATCCCTAAAACCGCAATCGATGTGTTGAATCTATGTGACAAGGACTTGTTTCCTAATATCCACACATTGTTGAGAATTTTGTGTACCATGCCTGTGACTACAAGCACTGCTGAGAGGTCATTTTCTACACTACGTCGGCTGAAAACATACCGTATTTACTCGAATACGACCCGCACCCTGATTTTGAAGAACAAAATTTAAAAAAAAAAAAAGTTTACTCAAAATTATGTACAATCTTAACTAAATAAACAGAATAGCATTTATCCAAAATAGTTTCCAACAGTTTTGAAGTCGTCCTAAAATAACACACATCAAACGATTACAAATACAAATAAAAGTACACAAACACTTCATTCATCGTCATCAGAAGTACCAACTTCGGAACTTTTATCACCATCCCACTAAATGTCATCATCACTGACATCCATAGCATTCGAAATACTACATTTCTTGAAGCTCTTCCGTATGAGATCTCCCGAGATATGATTCCATGCCGTCAAAATGCACGGACATAGCAGCTGAACTTCCGGGCGCTGAATACGACCAGTTGGAGTCAGTGTGTCCTTATCGGCCGCCGTCTGCTCCGTATACAGCTGTTTTAAGGCTGCTTTGAACGGGCGGTTCACGCAGACATCCAGTGGTTGTAGCATAGACGTCATCCCGCTCAATCACGAATACATGACTCGTCAATATATTTCCTACCGGGCACGATTTCCAATAACTTCAGCTTCCCTCACAACTTTCAGCTTCTCACTCACATTAAACGGCCGCAAACGCTTCGTACAACTCATGCTTACACTCTGAAAACGTGCGCGAGACTGTATGACGCCGCCTGCTTACGGTAAAACAAAGTGATAGCCGGAAGAAGGCTAGCACCATCTAGCGGATACTCGCAACACCCGATATCGCGCGTGGCGGGCAATTTAAATCACTAAAATCAGGATGACTCAAATAAGACCCGCACCCCAATTTTTCACATCCGATTTTGTTTAAAAATGTGCGGGTGGTATTCGAGTATATACGGTATCTTAGGATAGGAATACCATTGGTGCAGACAGGCTGACTGGACTAGCAGCACTGAATATTGACCGGGAAATTGAAGTCACCAGTACAGAGGTAGTTTCCGTTTTGAAAAAATCTGCTAAGCGGCTGGATTTTGTTCTGTGAAATTTGAGTTTCCACTTTATTCAAACACCGTTAATGTTAATTCATTAATACATGATTTGTATTCAACTATTTGTTTAAACTTGCATTCAGCCTGTGTAATTAAGTTCAACTTGAAATTCTAGAAATTAAGATTTTTTATTATAATGTTAGTTATTAAGGAAAATTAAAATAACATATATATCCACGTATACTACATAAAATATTTGTTACAATCCATAATACTATGGTATACAATTGCATCTCGTAATTTTTATCCAATTAAATTTACATATTCAAAATCAAAATGTTATTATTAATTTCCTAAAACCTATACTAGTTCTTGGTATAAACAACTCAAAACTTACTAAATGATTACACTTCAATCTGACGATCCTGGTAGCTGGATATACAGGGTGTTACAAAAAGGTACCGCCAAACTTTCAGGAAACATTCCTCACACACAAAGAAATAAAATATGTTATGTGGACATGTGTCCGGAAACGCCTAATTTCCATGTTAGAGCTCATTTTAGTTTCGTTAGTATGTACTGTACTTCCTCGATTCACCGCCAGTTGGCCCATTTGAAGGAAGGTAATGTTGACGTCAGTGCTTGTGTTGACATGCGACTCATTGCTCTACAGTACGAGCATCAAGCACAAAAGTACGTAGCATCAACTGGTTAGTGTTCATCACGAACGTGGTTTTGCAGTCAGTGCAATGTTTACAAATGCGGAGTTGGCAGATGCCCATTTGATGTATGGATTAGCTCGAGGCAATAGCCGTGGCGCGGTACGTTTGTATCGAGACAGATTTCCAGAACGAAGGTGCCCCGACAGGAAGACGTTCGAAGCAATTGATCGGCGTCTTAGGGAGCACAGAACATTCCAGCCTATGACTCGCGACTGGGGAAGACCTAGAACGACGAGGACACCTGCAATGGACGAGGCAATTCTTCGTGCAGTTGATGATAACCCTCATGTCAGCGTCAGAGAAGTTGCTGCTGTACAAGGTAACGTTGACCACGTCACTGTATGGAGAGTGCTACGGGAGAACCTGTTGATCCCGTACCATGTACAGCGTGTGCAGGCACTATCAGCAGCTGATTGGCCTCCACGGGTACACTTCTGCGAATGGTTCATCCAACAATGTGTCAATCCTCATTTCAGTGCAAATGTTCTCTTTACGGATGAGGCGTCATTCCAACGTGATCAAATTGTAAATTTTCACAATCAACATGTGTGGGCTGACGAGAATCCGCACGCAATTGTGCAATCACGTCATCAACACAGATTTTCTGTGAACGTTTGGGCAGGAATTGTTGGTGATGTCTTGATTGGGCCCCATGTTCTTCCACCTACGCTCAATGGAGCACGTTATCATGATTTCATACGGGATACTCTACCTGTGCTGCTAGAACATGTGCCTTTACAAGTACGACACAACATGTGGTTCATGCACGATGGAGCTCCTGCACATTTCAGTCGAAGTGTTCGTACGCTTCACAACAACAGATTCGGTGACCGATGGATTGGTAGAGGCGGACCAATTCCATGGCCTCCACGCTCTCCTGACCTCAACCCTCTTGACTTTCATTTATGGGGGCATTTGAAAGCTCTTGTCTACGCAACCCCGGTACCAAATGTAGAGACTCTTCGTGCTCGTATTGTGGACGGCTGTGATACAATACGCCATTCTCCAGGGCTGCATCAGCGCATCAGGGATTCTATGCGACGGAGGGTGGATGCATGTATCCTCGCTAACGGAGGACATTTTGAACATTTCCTGAAACAAAGTGTTTGAAGTCACGCTGGTACGTTCTGTTGCTGTGTGTTTCCATTCCATGATTAATGTGATTTGAAGAGAAGTAATAAAATGAGCTCTAACATGGAAATTAAGCGTTTCCGGACACATGTCCACATATCATATTTTCTTTCTTTGTGTGTGAGGAATGTTTCCTGAAAGTTTGGCCGTACCTTTTTGTAACATCCTGTATAGTTATGAGAATAGTGAGCAGAGCAATCCAGTCGTTATCACTCTGATCGTGATCAAAAGTTAATTCTTGATAAAAATCATGCAGTTGATTCCTTTTTATTATTTGTATAACCTTAGCTCAATGGTACTGCAACTAAAATTTGTATAAAACCAATGCACATTTCGTTTAAATAATCTCCAGTCCAATAGCATCTTTTGTATTGGTTTTAACAGAGCATTCTACAGTATGTTTGATCTTATTGAATATCGTTTTATGCATATGATCTCAAATATACATATTTACATACAAGACTAATAATGGACTCATTCTCTTTCCATAGCTGAAATCATGTTATTGAGGAAAGCCCCCTCCAAACCATAAGTCTGGGTGCGCCCCTGATCATCATCATCTTGCACAGTTTCCAGCCACTGGCCGGGCCTGTTTGGAACACAAGCCTCTCCAACGTCTTCTGTCTTCCCACCATCTCTCAGCTTCCACCCTTGTCCAGTCTTATCCTCTCTTCTTCACGCTTTCTTCCACCCCCTTCAGCCACCTGTCTCTCGGTCTCTTTCCTTCCCACATCGTCTCATGTACCCTCCTGGGTATCCTCTTCTCCTCCATTCGTTTTACATGTCCATACCATCTAAGTCTAGATTTCTCTATACCATCCTGTAATGGTTCCTCCTTCATTAATTCTCTGGTCCTCTCATTTCTTATTCTGTCCATCTTTGTAGCTCCAATAATGCTTCTCAAGAACCTCATCTCACTGGCCTGTATTTTGCTCTTCTCCCTTCCTTTCATAACCCAGGTCTCCGAGGCATAAGTCAGGATAGGGACATAGTACGTCCGATATATGATCTTTTTGCTGTTCTGAGGGACATCCTTGCTCCATAACATGCTTCTCACACTCCTCCAAAATGCTTCTGCCTGCCTCCTCCGCTCATTTATTTCTCTATCGTTTCTTCCATTATCTTGTATCAGGCTTCCCAGATACTTGAAACTCTCCACTTTCTTCAGCTGTTCCCCACCAATTGTTATTCCCATTGTGGTTCTTTCCTTCTTCCTTGTTGTGATCACCATCTCACTCTTATTTATGCAAAATTTCATCCCATATCCTTGCATTATTCCTTTCCACACGTCTAACTGTTCCTGTACCTCCTCCTCCTTGTTTCCCCAAATCATCAAATCATCTGCAAACACCATTGCTTTCATCTTTCCTTCCCTAATTACTTGTGCCACTCGGGACATTATGTCATCCATCACCACAATGAAAAGTAAAGGTGACTGTGCACTTCCATTTCTCTACTCCTCTATCCTCCAGGGACTTCCATACTTTGTTTCTGCATACACTGTCATATGCTTTCTCAATGTCCAGGAAGGCCATCAGTAGATCTGTTCCATACTCATAGTGCTGTTCTTGTAACTGCCTTACAGCAAAAATCAAATCCACTGTGGACCTTCCTCCTCTGAAGCCATGTTGTTCTTCCCTCATCCCTCCTTCTATCCTTGTCCTAATTCTCCTTTCCAAAACTTTCTCGAAGATCTTTGCACAATGACTCATCAGTGTTATTCCCCGATAGTTTCTGCAATCTGTTCTACTACCTTTCTTGAAGATCGGGACAATATATCGATGTGTTTAAATTGCATGAATAACTGGATTTGTAATAAGTATTCTTTGAGCATGCTGCAGTCGCCTGGCTTCCCGCGTGTGTTATCTTTTGAAGTCCTGTATGTTTATGATCTTGCTTGGAACTAATTAAGATACGAAGGGGAAATAAATAAGGTTTTAAAGTTGAGTGAAGTGTGTGAGAGTGAATTTTCTACTGATGACGATGACTTTGATTTTGCTGACGACAATCCACCTAATGCCGCAGTACTGTATACACATATCTTTGTAGAAATTGATCGTACCTATTTGATTGAATTACTGGAACCTTGGGATGTTTACACACAATTCAATAACTATTAACATGTATAGCCCAGGTATATGCCCCTCAAGTTGGATGTACGGCTCAAGAGAAGGAAGACTTTGAGGAGGAGCTACAACAGCAGTTGAATGGTCAGAGCATCATTGTCATGGGAGATTTGAATGCACATGTAGGAAGTGAAAGGCAAGGATATGAAAATGTATTGGGAGCAGAAGGATGGGGTAGCAGGAATGAAGAAGCGAGAAAGTTGCTGGATTTTTGCAAGAGAAACGGTTTAGTGGTAGGCAGCTCCTGGTTCCGGAAGAAAGAAAGCCACAAGGTAACGTGGTACAGCAGTGATTTAACAAAGAAATCTTTGCTAGATTACATGCTGTACGACTGGGAAATGAAGAGAAGTGTCAGAGATATAAAGGTAATACCATCAGAGGCCTTAGATAGCGACCACAGAATACTTGTAATGAACCTGGGAGTTGTTAAGGATAGCAAGAGGACAGAGTACCAGGAAAGGAGAATCAAAGTATGGAAACTCAAGGAAAAGGAAGTCAAGGAAGAATTCCAGAAGATAATAAGGGAAAAGATGCCAACAGACAATCCTAAAACAGGGGAAGAGGAATGGAAGCAATTCAAAAACACAATGGTGGAAGCTGCAGTGGCAGTATGTGGAAGAACAAGCAACAGAAAGCGGTGTAAAGAGACACCATGGTGGAATAAGAGAGTAAAAGAAGCTGTGGGAAGGAAGAACAAGGCTTTCAGAGTGTGGTTCCAGGAAAGAACTGATCTGGCAAGGGAAGATTATAAGATAAAGAAGAAAGAAGCAAACAAGATTGTCGCAGAGGAGAGGAAGAAGTGGATGGTAAAGTGGACAGAGATGATGGAGGAAGACAGCAGAGGAAATAAGAAAGTACTTTATGGGATGGTCAAAAGTAAGAGAAGAGGTCTGCGAGAGGATGTGGTAATGATGGACAAAAACGGAACTGAGGTACACAACAAAGAGACACTCAAGACAGTGTGGAAAGAGTACTTTGAGGATTTGCTGAATCCAAATGGTCATAGGGAGGAAGACAATGTATTGGAAGATGGAGAAGACAACACAGGAATGGAAAAGGACCTGACTTGGAGAGAACTGGAAATGGCTATAGACAAGATGAAAGGAGGAAGGGCACCAGGTGTGGATGAAGTGAGTGTTGAAATGGTGGAGGCAGCAGGGGAGGTTGGGAAACAGTGGCTGTACCGTGTGATGAGGGTGATATGGAAGGAGAAAAAGACCCCAGAAGATTGGAAGAAAGGATTAATTGTCCCAATATTTAAGAAAGGAAGCAGAAAGGAGTGTAGAAATTACAGGGGAGTCACACTCATACCTCACTGTGCCAAGATATATGAAAAGATATTAGAAAGTAGAATACGAGCCAAAGTGGAGAGAAAATTGAGAGAGGAACAGTATGGATTCAGACCTGGGAGATCAACAGTGGATCTCATATTTTCAGTGAGACAGCTCCAGGAACACCACTACGAATTTGGAGAGGATCTGTTGATGGCCTTCCTGGACATCGAAAAGGCCTATGATAGTGTGTGTAGGGAGAAGGTTTGGAAAGCAATGGAAAACATGGGAGTGGAAAAAGAGACTGTAGGCAGAGTGAAGGAGATGTATTGTGGAAGTGTGTGTTGTGTGAAAGTTGGAGGGGAAATAACAGACTGGTTCAGACAAATGAGTGGCCTGTAACAGGGTAGTGCGCTGTCACCCCTTCTCTTTATTGTGGTTATGGACGAGGTAATGACACGGATAGCAGGAAAGATAGGAGAAGATAAGATGAAGGCAATGGTGTTTGCAGATGATCTCATGGTCTGGGGAAACAAGGAGGAGGAAATCCAGGAGCAACTGAAGGCTTGGGAAGAAACAGTGGGAGAGTACGGATGGAAATTCAACATCAGTAAATGTGAGATCCTGTTAACGACCAGGGAAAAGGACAGACCAATGAGTGGGATAACACTTGGAGGTGGACAGCTGAAGAAGGTGGAAAGTCTCAAGTACTTGGGAAGTATAGTGGAGGAAAATGGGAGAAATGACAAAGAGATTACGGAACGTGGCAGACAGGCAGAAGCATTTCTGAGAAGCATTAGGAGCTTAGTGTGGAATAAAGATGTCCCACAAAAAAGCAAGGAAGTGTTATACAGAAGCTACTATATCCCGATACTGACCTATGCTTCAGAAACGTGGACAATGAAGAAAAGAGACATAAGCAGAATACAGGCAGGTGAAATGAAGTTCCTGCGAAGTAGGATCGGAGTAACAAGAAGAGACAGGGTGAGGAATGAAAAGGTCAGGGAAATGGTGAAAGAGGAGCCCTTGCAAGGTAGGATTGAGACATCAAGACTGAGGTGGTATGGACACTTAAAGAGAATGGATGAGAAGAAGATTCCCAAGAGGATACATGAGATGCAGATGCAGAAGAAACGACCAAGGGGAAGACCAAGAGATCGATAGCTGAAAGGAGTGGAGGAATGTGTCAAGAAGAGAGGCGAGGACTGGACCAGAGTGACAGCGGAGAGATGGTGAGAAGAAAGAAATAAGTGGCGAGGCTTATGCTCCAAACAGACCCAGCCTGGGGCTGGAAACTGTACAAGATGATGATGATGATCGCAGAAGATACTACTTAGATTGTGTAGGCTGTCAAATTTATATTTCAATTACCAATTTAATTTTCTTTAATAGAAATATTTTATCGAGATTTTTTAAATTTCAGAAATAAAGCAAAATATTATTTATTTAGCATCTATTATGTAGGAAATATGTTAACCTGCTACAGAAAAAAATATCAACATTCTATCTTGAAAAATATAGGTAGAAGATAATTTTTATCAAAAACTTGTAATTTCACTAAACTTGGCTTCGCAATTTTAGCATAACCACTCATTAAATGCTTGGCATCAAAAGGGTTAAAGGCAGAGTGTACAAAAATAGACTTCTGACAACTGCTGAACTCCGCGAGGTCATTAGACACTAAATAAACTACATTGGTGAAGATACACTTCACAGAACATCATGGAATGTGGTGAAACAAGTACAGTTGTGTATGAATGCTGGTGGAGGACACTTCCAACATGTACTATGAGGAATCTCTCAACAAGTTATAGTAACCAGTTTCTTTGGTGACTGAATAATCTCAAAAAATAAGTGCTGTCCCCCATCACCTGATCTTACCTCGCCGGACTTTTTCTTATGTGTGTATGAATGCAATCACCGAATTGTGTGTTATCTCCCAAAGTTGCACATGTGTCCCATTATTTGTTTAAGTTTTATGACTCATTAAAGCGGTTAAGGTTTATAGGGATCGCTCTGTATAAAGGCAGTCACACACTAGCTACTTTCCCAAGTTCAGAATCAAGAAAAGAAGAAAACAATGAAACACACATAACTACATTGGTGACTGCTCACTCTGCCACCTTTTCAAGTGGGTCCATGCTCCATTTTACCCTGCTCTCTTTTGAGGTGTGACAAAATGGAACACATGGGAACAAGTCTGACTCCGCTCACTGGGAACCTAGCTCTCTTCTCTTGACTGAGAACTCTGTTCATTTTGTGACTCAAATAATTCTTAATAATACTTCATGAGGCATTGTGCTTACTAATCTGGTGTGCATGTTATACAACCTGTGACAATAAAGTTCGGTGAATAGTCCTGTACTATCAACATAGAGAAACAATGCATGACAGTGACCCTACTGTCTTTCGAAATAGTCCCCTCACAAAACTCTGCAATGCTGAGATCGGTGATACATGTCCTGGAAACTTTGCAAGAAGGCGTCCTTTGGGATGGTGTTCAAAAACCTCGTCACGTTATGTTCGGTGAATAAAGTCAGAACGGTCGACCTGGCAACAATGGCGACACACAACACAACGTGTAAGACCTGTTTGACACTGTGCGTGTTTTGAGGGATGAATTTATGCAACCTACCATGCACACCCTTTGTGATGGTGTTCAAAAGCCTTCAATTGGGTCGTCACGTTTCGTTGGATGTTCGAAAACCTCTGGCCCTCCAGGGTTTTTCGGTGACCCTGGACCTGGACCCCGCCACTCCATACTTTGACGCTTGACTTCGGAGTCGTACCTCAGACACCAGGTCTCGTCGCCTGTGACTATGGTTTTCAGAGCCATTCCCTTCCACAGAACATTCACCCTTTTCACTGCCACCCGCCGAAGAGGTGTGCATGGTAGGCTGCATAAATTCATCTTTCTCGCTACCACCCGCCGAACGGGTGTGCATGGTAGGTTGCATAAATTCATCAACCCATGCATCTTAAACGAACACACATTTTGGATAGCTCACCTCTATTCACATTATTAGGCAGCTTTCCCAACAAATAGAAAGCAACATAACAAACAATGGCAGCCTAGGAGAAATAAAGAGGGAAAAACCAATGATAAAGTGGACAGCATGTCAAGCGGGGAGGATGTACTTTGTATCATATTCTCAATAAACCCAGGCCTAATTGACAGCATCATAGTCCAAAATCATGTTCGTAAAGCCGGGTGTGCAATTGATAAATACACATGGATGACCAGTTTTGATCGTCAAGCCCTCTTTACTAGAAAACACCCCCCATTGGAAACAAAGACACAATATAACGAGGTAGCCAAGCTAAATAAGGGATTAACAAGGGAAACATGTTATTGGATGAGGATGTACAATGTACCTTTCTTCAATAAAACTTGGCCAGCATTAACGGCAGTATTAAAGGTTTCGGGACATTCTCACTTGACCATTTGCGCTTAAATATGGCTCTAGCTTATGCGTGGCGAGAATGAGAACTGATCTTTAATAGTTGAAGATTGTCCAGTATACAGTAACATACACCACATTCGGAAGAGACTTGGCAAAACACAGTTACATTTGTTCGATGAACACAGACACTTAGGAATGCAAGAGGGGATGGGGGGTGAAAGGCCAGGTAGATAAGAGATCCTCACACACAGGAAACTGTCCTCAGTTGAGGGCAGCGAGTGACTAAGTTAGCTGCTCTAACCCGGACCACATAAGACTCAACCAGATAAGTAACCTGTACAATACAATCTGAACTGACCATTTAACAACAATCACATTCTCACACTAAGCAAGCAAATTTGGAGGTCAATCACCACTTTCAGTATCTTAACAAACTTCACATAGATTGTAACTAACAAATATTGACTAGTTGCATTATTTCAACTAATACTGCAATTAAATAAGTGTACATTATTGTAAATACCCATACTTTTAGACATAGATTTAACCGCCTAAGTGTAATGGATCTGATGATCGCTTGACGATCGAAACTGGTCATCCAAGTGTAGTTATTAATTTTCATGTACATGGTTTTTTTTTTTTTTTTCAGGATTAGGGAATAACCCGACACAATTGGGTACGATCGTGTTGACTGACTGAGAAACATCAAATTTCTGATGTTAACTCTCAAGAGTGACAAAGAAGAGGATTTCTTGGGTTTCGACGACCTTCTTCCAGATGAAGATGATCTCCAAAACAATGAGATGACTGGACGACAGCTCTGTGATCGGTCTACACTTAAACATCCGAAAATTCTTCAAGACTATCAGTTTCAACAACTTTTAAAGGACCAGATGGCTATGCTGAAGCTTTGAAATCTGATGAACAGGATGACTGGAAAGAAGCCATAGATCGAGAAATAAGAACACATCAAGAAAATCGGACTTGGGTCATGGAGGATTTACCGCCTAGAAAAAGAACCATTCCCTGTAAATGGGTTTATAAAGAAAAACCCAATGCAGATGGCTCGGTGGATAAATTTAAAGCCAGATTGGCGATCAACAGAAAGGTGTCGATTATGACCAGATGTCCAGTCCTGTGGCAAGGACATCTACTATTCGAACACTACTCGCTGTTGCTAGCTCAAGTAGATGTGTCAACAGCATTTCTCTATGGTAATTTAGAGGGGACCCTATTAATGAAGCAGCCTGAAGGGTACAATGATGGTTCCAGTAGAGCTTCGTGTGAAGAAGAGCTTGTATGGGTTCAAACAAGCCCCTCGCTGTTGGAATAAAAAGTTTAGTGACTACATAATCAAATTAGGATTTTAAAGAAGTGAAGCTGATCCTTGTCTCTTCGCTAGGTGGGGAGGTTGCAGCAAAATTTTCTTCATCCTCTATGTCAATGATAGCTTTATAGCAGCTGACAGTGAGCATGAACTTCTGCAATTTATCGACAATCTCAAGGAGTTCATAATTACTTCTAAGCCAGCATCGTTTTTCTTGGGACAAGAAATTAACAAAGGAAAACATGGTTCTATCAGAGTTAATCAGAGTCACCACTACATTCAGAAGTTACTGGAACCATTCGGCATGAGCAATTACAGGGCTGTAACAACTCCAATATTTTCAAGGACAATGATACAGAGGAGAGTTTGCCTAACACTGAGATTCCATACAGACAAGCAGTTCAAGCTTTGATGTTTCTAATGTGTGGGACTCGACCTGACATTGCCTATGCTGTTGGGAGTGGTGTCAAGAAGTCTTGAAAATCCAACAGAATGTGATGTGATCAAGGTAAAAAGGATCTTCCGTTACCTGAGAGGGACTTCAGATCATGGAATCATCTACAAGAATGATTTAAATAAAGGTGTCCTAGAATGTTAGCAATGCAGATCATAGGGGTGACCTTGGGTTAGGACAATCGACCTCAGGTGTACTTTGCCTCGATTCTGGTGTACCTAATACATGGATTAGTCAACGACAATCTTCAGTTTGACTGAATTTGGCCAGTTGAATGCAATGCCACATTTGCAAGTTGATAATGAAGCTGCAATTTGATTTGCTCAGAACCTGGAATTCACCGAAGAACCGAACACGTCCGTGTAGGACATTTGTTTGTTTGTGAACTTAAAACTGCCGGTGAAATTACAGTTTCAAAAGTGGATACAGAGAAGCAACTTGCAGACATGCTAACAAAACCATTGTTTGCAACTCTACCCCAACAATTTTGTGACTGTATGGGAGTCTGCAAGTTATTGAATAAGGGAGTGTGTTGGTGTTCACATCAGTTATCTAATAACTTTCTTCTTTTGTAACATTTCATGTTTTGAAGCTGGTGTTCTCTGTTCACTCTTATTCTTTTGCAGGTTCGTATCCTGGCGCAGCCAGCTGGCATTTGAAAGTGTGCAAATGCGAGGGAGCCGTGTCAGTCGATTTACTGGCACGTTGAAGGTGCCGTTTGGGGCAAAATTCCAGCACCCTGGCCATCTCTAAAACCCAGAGTAGTTAAAAGGGACGTAAAACCAATAATATTATTATCTTATTCTTTATTCCTTTGTGTTGAGTTCATATAGTCAGTTAGCAATGGCTATGTACAGTAGTCCAAGCATATTTAATGTAGTTCTTTCAAAATTAATAATTACCACACATATGCGCACAAAATTTCATATATTTCGAACAAAGCAGGGATGTAAGAAAGATACAAAACTTTAAAACAGGACATACAGGGATGATTTTTTAATATCTCTTGTTAAAAATTAGGAAGCTCAACTTTTTTGTAGCTAAACCAATCCTATCTTCAAATTAGTATTAATGACAAGGGACACAATATAAGGTAAAGGCTTTTAAGATTGCGCAGTGGCATTTTTTACAGTTGGCAGCACTGGTGACCCAAACCATTGTTGAGAAACATGGTGATATAATTTGTATTCTTAAGAAAATAAGACTTCGAGTTCAATTAAATTATGATTTAGTTGAAACAAATACTCCTCTCACAATGGGAACTCCTAACAAAGGCTGTGAACGGCTCTGTGTGTGTATACGTAACTGCTTCTGCCATCTATTAGCGTAAGTGTTGAACTACGCAGAAACCTGTAAGACCGCACACTCGGCGCAGTCTTGGAGGCATTGTGCGCCATCTTACAGGCACATTCTTGTTCTGTAGAAATATTTTATATCTAGGATAGTCTTTCTTGCAGACGTCTATTTAACGGCAGTATGAGCTCAACATACTCAAGGAAATCGGACAGGAAACTTATATTTACGTCAGAAATCTTAGAGGAAGCCAGAAGGAGAATTGAAATTGGTGAAAGTCAAAGAAAAGTGGCTATTTCATAGGGTACTAAGGAATCCGCTTTGAGAAACAGATTAAAATTGGAAAGGAAGAAATACATTACGGTGGTTGATTAATAATTGTTTATGGTAATTCTCCTTAAAGTCTACTGGATAACTACATTTCCCACTGCAGCATTGATGCTGTTCTTTACTGTAGGGAACACAGCATCACCTTGCTTTCTCTACCACCCCATGCAAGCCACAGGCTTCAGCCTTTGGATGTTCGCTTTTTTGGGCCTCTGAAGAAAGCCTAATCTCAAGAAATTGATACGTGGTTGGTGAATCACCCTGGCAATGCAATTACACAGGCCAAAATGGCCGGATCTTCAAATCAGCCTACGAGAGAGCAGCAAAGATGGAGATAGCCGTTCAAGCTTTCATCAAAACTGGAATTCTTCCGTTTAACCGGAATGTGTTTTCGGATGAAGACTTTGCTCCCTCGGAGGTAACATTCTGCCCATCTGTGCAGGAGAATGAACCTGCTGTAGAGGAGCAAATTCAAAATGCAAACATTGACGAGCCACAAGTGTCACGTGCTATGATATCTCTCCTACCAAAGGCAGCTCAAGCAACCAAACGCAAGAGAACTTGCAAAAGGTCTGAAGTTCTATCTTCCTCTCCTTATAAGAATGGCCTTGCAACGAGGAATGACCAAGCAAAAAAACAGGACAGGAAAACTCTTCGCTACGATGGAAGTTCAGAAGTGTCAACATCGTCAGCTATCACAACTGCCGAAGAAGAGAAAATCGTGTGTCCTTGGTGTGACGAAGAGTATGAGGATCCAATTATTGAAGACTGGGTGCAAACGGTGGTGGCATGAAGGGCGTTCGAACTATGAAGACAAAGGACTCTTTAAAGGTGAATTATGCTAATGAGCATTCTTAGGACAGTGCCTGTAAGATTGTGCATTTGCAATTAATTTAAAAGTAATAATTTACATTTAATTTATATTATTTTTCGTGTTCTTTGTATACACATTGTGTTTGTAATTATTTGTATACGTATTGTGTTCGTAATTATTTGAAGTCTTGTTAATAAATTTTGTGTTAATTTGGTCACAAAAGTAGTTTATCTATGGACATAAATACATTAAGTGCACAATCTTGAGTGCCCTTACCTTACACATACTGTATTATATTACAGTAAATCGGATACCTGGATCTGTAAATTACACGGGTAGCTAAGACTGCCAGTAAATCATACCATCAAACCTACAAAAACCCCACCTGTTCACAATATTGGATACTGAAACAGTTTCACAGATTAGGAGCAACACTCAAAGTGACAAAACATAATAATGTTATTGGTTTTACGTCCCTCTTAACTCCTCTGGCTTTTAGAGACGCCGGAATGTTGCCCCGAAGGGGATCTTTAACGTGCCAGTAAATCTACTGACACGCTCCCTCGCATTTGCGCACCCTCAAATGCCAGCTGACTATGCCAGGATACGAACCTGCAACCTTGGGCCCAGCAAGCGAGAACGTTACTGCTGAGCAAGAGCAGCCAGCCAAGTGACAAAGCAAATACACCATAGCACCTCTGGACTATGTATAATACCCCACCAAGTGAAAAATCAATTAGATGAAAAATAACTTGCACAATGTATATGGCAGGTGCTTTGGAACCACTGCTGGGTATTATATGCAACAATGGGTTCTTTTAAACCACTGTAAACTGTAATGAAGTGGAAACAAACGGAAAAAATGGACTATTAAATTACTTACGGTACCCATTTCCCTCAATCTTCACTGGAGAGGGAACTGGGAGCAGGGAGAAAGTGTAATGGGAGTCTTTAGGAAGCTTGCTAGCTTATTCACTCATTCTTTCTTAGACATAGACATTAGATATAAACAATGGATTTCAGAGGAAGAAATAAGAAAACACTAACTTGACCACAATATTTATTGTTTAAGGATTTTCTAATAAACATAACAGTTCTGTATGATATAATGGAAATGAAACATAACAGTTCTGTATGATATAATGGAAATGAACAAGCTTCTTGGATAATGTTCCAAAGAGAGATAACTTTAAACATTCAATAACAAATTAATATGAGCAATTGAAAATCATCATCATCATCATCATCATTTCCCCTTATCCAGCTCCTGCCGGGTCGGGGTATTTATGGCACTTCTCCACTTTCCTCTTTCCTTCCACCATTCTTCTTCCACGATCTTGTCCCAGTCCAGATTTCTTTTTCTTACGCTGTTCTTCACTGAATCAATCCACCTTGTTCTAGGTCTTCCTCTTGCTCTCTTACCCTTGCACTTCGCCTCCAGCATCTGTCTTGGTATTCTATTTTCCTCCATCCTCTTTACATGTCCAAACCACCTTAGTTTATTCTTCTCAATTCTCTCATTTAGTTTTCCCATCCCAACTTCCTTCCTAGCATCTTCATTCCTCACTCTGTCTTTCCTTGTCTTTCCTATCATACTTCTTAGGAATTTCATTTCACTGGCTTGGATTCTACTCTCTTGCCTGCTTGTCAGGGTCCAAGTCTCAGCTGCATACGTTAATATGGGAACATAGTACACTTTATACATGACCTCCTTGCTTTTCCTTGGTACTTCCTTATCCCAAAAAAGTTTTCTTACACTTTGATAGAATGCATTGCTCTGCTGTACCCTCCTGCCAATCTCCATGTCCAACCTACCAGTTTGCATCAATTCACTTCCTAGGTATTTGAACGTGTCCACAATTTCCAAACTCTGACTTCCAATTTTCACAGTGCCCTTTCCTTGTCTTTCCCCTCTTGTCATCATCATGGTCTTGCTTTTCTCTATACTGATTTTCAGGCCCTACTTCTGAATATTTTCGTTCAGTGCATCTAGTTGTTTTTGCACTTCTTCGGTGTTCCTTCCCCAGACCACAATATCATCTGCAAATAACAGTAACTTAATTTCTTTATGTCCATATGCTTCCTTTGTTTCCTTTACAATTTCATCCATCACCATTATGAACAAGAGAGGTGACAGCACACTCCCCGGTCTTAGTCCAGTCTTGTTCCTAAACCAATCTGTCTTTCCAACTGGGGTCAGTACCCTGCTAACACAGTTGTTGTACATTGCTTGCACCATTTCTCTTCGCAGTCTCTTCTTAACCATGGTTTCCCATACCTTCTCTCTGGGGACACTATCGTATGCCTTTTCTAGATCTATGAAAGTCATGATCAAATCCTCTCCATATTCCCAGTTCTTTTCCATCACCTGCCTCAAGCTAAAGATTGGGTCCACTGTGGATCTTCCACTCCTGAAGCCATACTGTTCCTCTTGCAACTCTCCTTCCACCTTTCTTCTCATTCTTCTTTCTAATATCCTTTCCAGTATTTTCACTATCTGTGATAAGAGGGTGATCCCTCTATAGTTATCACACACCTTCTTGTCCCCCTTCTTAAACACTGGTTTCATTAGCCCTTTCTCCCAGTCTTCTGGTACACATTTCAGTTTCCACACACACTTTAGCAGTCGATACAACCATTGCATACCAACAGGTCCAGCAGCCTTTATCATTTCTACACTGATTTCATCCACCCCTGTTGCTTTTCCAATCTTCATTTTCTGTACTGCTAATTCCACTTCCAGCATTGTTATATCATCTTCTGTTATAGAGTCGTCAGGTTGTGTCACTTCCATCTCACCAGTACAATTGCTCACATTCAATAGCTTATCGAAATACTCCTTCCATCGTCCCTTTATCTCTTCTGGGTGTGTTAACAACTCTCCATCTTCCTTTTTCACCAGCTTTGTGGTAACTCTTTCTTTCCTCTTACTTCTTAGAAGCCCATACAGCATCCTTTTACTGCCACTTACATCTGTTTCCATTCTTCATGTAAATTCTTCCCAACTTTTCTTCTCCTACCACTTTCATACACCCCCGTTTGCTGTCGTGATACTTCCTTTTGCTTTCTTCTGTTTGATCTCGGTTCCATTCTTTCCATGCAGACTTCTTTTCTTTCACTGCTTTCCTCACTTTCTCATTCCACCACGGTGTCTCCTTCTCTTTCACTCTTGTTGACGTCCTACCACAAGCACTCTCTGCTGCACCAACAAATGTCTTTTTAAAGTGGGACCATTACTCTTCTATGTTTTCCACTTCGGTAACTGGGATTTGTTGCTTCAATCTCTCCTGAAAATCTTCCTGTACAGTTTTGTCTTTCAATTTCCATACTTTTATTTTACTTTCTCTGATCTCCTTTAGGTTTTCCAATTCTTCCCATTTAATTTTGCCACCACAGCTCTATGGTCCCCATCAAATGTTTCTCCTGGTAAAGCTGTCACATCTATCAGCTTTCTGCGGTTAGTCCTTTCCACCCGAAAGTAGTCAATTACTGATTTTGTTCTTCTATCGCCCCAACCATATCTCGTAATTTTCCTGCTGTTTTTCTTCCGAAACCATGAATTACCCACTATCAGTCCATTCCTTTCACAAAAGTTTACAAGTTGCTCTCCTTCCCGGTTCTTTTTCCCATATGCATATGGTCCAATGACTTCTTCCTTTCCTTGTCTCTCGTTTCCGACTTGTGCATTCATATCTCCCATGATCACCACTTCTACATCTGATGATGATGATGAATTGAAAATACGAGATCAATTAAATAAACAAGAAATAAAACAAAGTAAGTACACATTGTATCAGTACAACTCATCGGCCTACAAGTGAAACTGTTAAGTCGGAAAACACGCCTTGAAGAACCGAGCCTTGAACATTTGTACCTATAAATAGATCTTAAACCAATAGGGCTGATTTAATATTCTACTGCCCCTCAGCCCAGCTTTCTCCTGCCTTATTATATTTGAACAATTTGTTTCAGAGCTGAAAACAAGGTACTTGTTGAACTACTGCAAGTTTTAAAAATAAACACATCCATTAACAGGATCACACAACTGGCAATACAATACATGCATGCATCTATGATATTTTAGCGAAGTGTTGCTTTGCTCCTACTGTGCCAGGCTCCTTTTTCATTTTTACTATCCATGCTTCCTTTATCAACTCTCATTCATTTCAAACCTCTATGCTGGTAGTGATTTTGTTTTAAATAGAGGCCATCTGCTCCTAAAACCCTGATGCTGTCCTAAATGCTACAGTGCCTTTCATTTCAAACTTTTGTCTTTCATGGGCCTACATCTTGCGTACCCTGACATCCTCATCCTTCTGTTAATCAGGGTCTTTCCTCTCCCATCATGGGGCTGATGACTCAAGATGTAAAGGTCTCTTATGAAGTCTAACATCAATCAATCTGATTTAAAACAAGAAGGGAACACTGGAAGAGTGTTTTGCTTCACCATCTGTGATCCCTCTTCTGGAAAACTGACAATGTTCCCCAACAATGAAGTCTGAAATGAATTATAATACCACCACCACTAGTTGACTACATTTTCAAAGTTTAAATATGAAAAAATTGCCAGGGCCCACTGAGCCTAAGCTACATCCTGTCCTGACAATGGTTGAAGACGAAACAAAACAATTTCGCCAAATCATGAATCTTGGCAAACAACAATAGGAAGGCAAGAGTATCTTCACTACAAGTGAATAACTATATGTTTACCAAGTTCTGTTATAGGTCTATTTTTCATTTTCACTAATACAAAGACCATGTGTGAGTCGCTCTTCAGTTGATCGACAATTTCATGGCCAGACAATATTATTAAAAATACTAATATGAAACAAACACACAGAATTTTAAAATGACAGCACTTAAATAACATAGTTGTACAGAAATAAAATATTCAAATATTAACTGTACTAAAATAACTTAATATATTATCACACACATCCTTTTAAAATTTGATATTTTAAGGCAAGACAGAGAAGCAACAAGGCTAATCCTACATATATTTATAATCAAAATTCAGTACCATATTTTAACGTGAAGTTAAAAAAAACTATCAACATTAAATAATAAAAGCTAACAACAATACAAAACTCCTTGACATGACAAAATAAAGAAAAAATTGAGCACTGTTTATTGGCCTACCAAACATTGCATTATCTCCTGTATGCAATGCATTTATCAACATATATATATATATATATATGCGCAATACCAACTTGAACTTCTACAAGAACAAGCAAAGAAAATTGGATTGCAAATCTCATTTGATAAAACAAAATTTATGACAGATATAAAGAATGCCAAAAGCCTCCGTGGCTTAGACGGCAGCACGCCGGCCTCTCACCGCTGGGTCCGTGGTTCAAATCCCGGTCACTCCATGTGAGATCTGTGCTGGACAAAACTGAGGCAGACAGGTTTTTCTCCGGGTACTCCGGTTTTCCCTGTCAACATTTCATTCCAGCAACTCTCTCCACTATCATTTCATTTCATCTGTCATTCATATAATCATTGCCCCAGAGGAGTGCGTCAGGCCTCGGCAGCCGGCACAGTTCATATCCTTGCCGCTAGATGGGGGCTTCATTCATTCCATTCCTGACCCGGTCGGAGACTGGAAGCAGGCTGTGGATTTTCATTTCATAAAGAATGCCCCATCTGAAATTGAAATTGGTACTGACCATATATCTCGTGTGAAGGAATTTAAATATTTGGGTGAATGGATTACCGACAATTGTAATGAAAAGAGGTCCATTACAACAAGAATTCAAAAAATGGAAACTGCTTTTCAGTTAACGAAAAATACTTACAACAAAAAGAGTCTTTCCTGGAAATGCAAAATTCAACATTATACAACCGTGATCGGGCCCGAAGCTCTCTACGCTTCGAAACTCTCACTCTTCAACATAGAACACTTCGAGATCAGTTGGAAGTGAAGGAACATCTTAGGGCCGAGAATCAAAGATGGTGTTCATCTTCCAAAGCCAAATGCTGAAATATATAAAACCATCTCCAAAATCACAGACAAAATGCGTATGCGACGAATCCAATTCTTGGGGCACCTGGAAAGAATGGACCCAAATAGACTAACTCACAAAATTCACACATACTTGAAAAACAAAACAACTAGATCAAATTGGTACAAACAGACTGAAAAAGACTTGCAAGAATTAGGATCGCCAAATCTCCTAGACCGAAATGTCATCAGAACACTTGCACTCACACGGGGTTTCGAGGAGGAAGAAAGACGGCCATACCACCATATCTGGTCTGCACAACGGAAGCAAACCCATTCGTTGCGTATGAAGGAGTACTGGGCTGCAAGAAAGGCTAACCATTGTTGATTCCGCGTGGTCCTAAGAGACCCATTCGCGACGAAGAAGAATATAAATATATACTATGCTAAATGTAAATCAATCTGCCTGAAATAACAAATTATATAGTCCGGTCAAAAAAAACTAAATCCGTGTGTTTTCTTGAGAGGACAATTTTTTTTTTTTTGTGAATGCAATTCATTTTTGACATGCTAAGGATGAAATTTAGCTGGGGAGCCATTTTTGTAATTTGGGCGTTTGGCCGCCATCTTCAAAAATGGCGACCAGTCTTTCGCGTAATGAGAAAATAGAAAAATCTCCCAACTACTTGGATAATTTTCAAGGTTATGATACCTTTGGATAGGTATTTAATCGTTCTATATGTTTCACATTATGACTGGTTGCAATCTGAAAGGAAAAAACAAAAGTGCATTTTTTAAATGTTTAATTATGAAAGTATAATTTTGGTGTAATATTACTGATTATCAAATAATGTAATTACCTAGTCTTACCATAAATACTGTCACAAAGTTTCCAATAAATGTACACTAAATTGTTAGGGATATTTTAATATCTTAATGATATGGATGTGTAACAAATCACAATCGCATGTAATTATTCAAAATGGCCACCTTTGGCACAAACACAGTCCGTAAGTCTTCGTGGCCACTCATCAATTGAATTACGCACCACTTCCATCGGAAAATCTGCTGCTGCCTCCAAAGAGAAATCCTTAAACTTTCAATATTTGGATGTCTCTTCTTGCAAGCCATCTCCTGAAGCTTGACCACAATTTGTAGTCCAGGGGGTTTAGGCCCGGACTTGCAGAAGGCCAATCTGAGGTAGAAATAAAGTCTGGAACATTGGCCCCAAGCCACTCCTGAGATGTGCTGGGGCCGAATCATGCTGGAAGATCCAGCGTTCTCCATGGAAGATGGTGTTGTTGAGTTTCTTGACCAGTGGCTCCAACACTGTCTCCTGATATTCTTTGGCCAACGTTTTGACCCCTTTCTCCCAGAAATGGAGGTCCCCGTTACCCTTCGTTGCTCAGCCCCACCACACCATAAGAAATGAACGATGATGGCCCCTCTGGATACTTGGAGCCTTTTCAGCAGCTTGTGCAGAGCATGTGGCATATACCCTGTCATTTTGGGCATTAAAAATCTCCTCAACACTGAAGATTTTTTCATGAGTAAAAAGGATTTTTTCTGTGACAATTTGCTGCGTAACGCGACAGTAAGCGATTTGATTTTAAGAGCCTCTGTTCCTTCAGGACATTTGTGATGAGGTGCCCTTTCCGTCGTTTGTAACCACAAAGTCGCAGGTCACACATCAATGTGCGAGACAAAGACATTTTGGAAATTTTCAGCTCATATTAAGCCATTATAGACTGTCTCCGCACCTGATTTCTTCGCACACAAGCCGCCACTGCTTTCACCAATTCTGGAGTCCGCATATTGCGTGGTCTATCTACTCTGTCTCGGTCTTTCACAGTTAGTCTCAAGGAAGCGCGGATAGTGTGATACACGAACCTTTTGCTTATTTTGAGTTTCTGGAGAATTTTGAAAATCTCACCTGGGGATTTGCCTACCTTGTGCAACGCGACCACAGCTACACTATTTTCGTGATCGCCCCATTCAATCTTAAAAAACGAACACACAAAACTTTCCACTATTGCAGCTGCACTCGGAATGACTCATATCCGGTGCTACAACACAGGAATGTGGAGGCCCTTACAAGGGGGAAAGTACAGCCACCCTCAAAAGTTGTGACAGTACTTAAGGCAAGAGAACAGTGACAGACAATTAGAAATCTGTACCAATTCCTTTTTTTTTAACATACACATATAGAATAGACAGCATCAGTAGTAGCATAAGAATGTCTTGCAAGCTACATCATTAATTTTATGTCCGTAGAACATGTAAAAGCCACGTCACATATCCTGCAGTCAATCAATGAACTCCTCCTCTGTGTCACTGTCTTGTATGTATGAATCATAAACAACTACATTGACTTCTTCTGTTCCTTTAATAGATGGGGTTTCGTTGGATTGAGGCACCTGTGAGAGTATGGTGTGCGTGATAGTTGGTAATCCATCTTGGAGCTGTTCCCATCCGAAGTGAGTAGGGAGCAGCTGTTTTGCAAGCCTTGCATTCTCATATTCATAAATTTGCAATTCGAAGAGTGTACTCTGAATGAGTCCTCGTCGGAAGGCTATTAGAAAAAATCATAATATCGCAACCGCCACCATTTGTGTGCTCGGGCTTCGCACAATCCTTTGCTCGCTGGGTCATTGTAGATGATCCTAATTGTGATCAATTGCAGTTGAAATAACAGCTCATCAGATAGTTCCTCACCAACTCCATGTCACGCTATTATATGTAGGTTGTCATATTATTTGCCTGAAGAATGCGCTTTATTGCTCTGACCTTCCTCAAGCTGAAGAAACCACCTACTGTGTCACAACCGCTGAATGTATGGACTCCAAGAGCAGCACTCGCTTTGTCTTCTTCCGAGAACAGTGAGTGACAATTACAATTCTGTACCATTTCCCCCCCTTTTTTTTTAACATATACATATCCTGTTCAGTTAGGTGACTAATGTATGAAGCAATAACCCTTACATCTGTGTCCTCGAAATCAAAAACAACTGGATGAGAACCGCTTAACTGAGCTGCTTGGAAAAACGCCCTGGTATCTGCTTCATATGAATAAGTTTGCCACTCATTTAGAGGGAAGTGTTGCAACCTGTGTTTGTTTGCAGGCTTACAGAAATGAATGCCAAGCATTCCTAGTAGGCATTTGTTGGTCAGCAACAGGCTAAACATTTGGGATGAAGCCATACGACCTGCATACTACGTTTTTGCTCATGTTTGGTACTGTCAATGTTTCTTCATTGTAAATATTAAGTGAAAAGCTACTGCTTGAGAATGGTGATTTTGTGTTGATTTGTAGAGGTTGAAGGTATAATCACTCCAAGACTTGCAGGCTGGTACCTTGTTCCATGCCATTCCCCTATGATGACACGGTCAAGTGGCGGCAACATCACAGGTTGAAGAGTCAACAAATTCCTAAATCTTGACTTGACTGGTTTATGAAACATACAGTCAGCTGTAAAAAGAGATAGGCTCACCGTTATTATTCTATGTTGCACGATATCAGGTAGAGTCATAGCAGGAGAATCTCCACTCGTTAGCAGTGTGGTCTACTAAATGCTTTTCTTTTTCTGATAGAATCGTGTAGCGATCTAGTTCCAGAAGAAAGTCTGTCCAAGATAGCTTCTGCCATGGTATTCCCTTCATCATGGATGGTGTGCAAACTCTTGATTACTTCCTTCGACACTGGCTGTCCAGTGAAAAGTGAGCGAAGTTTTGGTTAGCTTATGTTCCATGGGTCAGTATCCCATTGCTCCAGAACAAGTTTTACTTCATGAATCATCTGCAAGCATTTGTTAATTCTTGATAGACCCAATTCAGGGTGGCATTAAAGAGGCTTCTTTAGATTTATGGTTTGTTGTTATTGCTCCCTAAAGTACAACACAGCAGGTCTGCTTAGTATGTTAATAGCAGTCATGGGGGATTCTTGCAGAATCCAACCCAGCCACCTCGTCTTCAGTTCTTAGTCTCCTTATCATGGTCATTTCAATGACCTGGTCGGGAAGCAATTTGCTGAAACTCTTATCAGTCAACGAGAATGAGTATATTGAAGTCTTATGTATTATTTCTTCCTTTGTTAAGGTGGACATTTGCCAGTAGTAAAGAGAGAGAGGTAGGGCAGATAATTTATGTTGCCATATGTCGCTAGAAAAGGAAAGCATTCTGCGACAACTATCTAAGTATTCTTCAAAACTTATACCACTCCTCACACAGTGATAGTGCTGAAACAGGATTTCCACGTCAATGATGTAAGAGAGCCAAAATGTTGCCATATCTGAGTCAGACTCGAAGATATCTTGAAACATCACCTACACAAATTCAATAAATGACTCTGATGCAACGAAGTTTTCACTTTCTTGTTATGTTGTGATATCTACCACATATTCTAAACTGTTACTAGATCGTGGTGATTCTCAACACATAATTGAATCAGCATGCATAATAGAGCTTCTGCTATCAATTTGTGCAGATCCATTGCCCTGTTGTAGTGTTTTCCAGAATATGCTTGCTTTACACTGCCTGCAGCAACACCTGTAGTAACAGCTAGCTAGCTCCTCAATACCACTTCCTGCGAGTTTTTTTCCTACAACATCTCTGTGTGGAATCCACGAAACAAGCCCTTTACCAGAGACCACCCATTCTCTTCCTCATATAGATCGACGGCTCAGTTCAATACTATTATAACTAGCATTTTTCTAATTTTACAGGAGAGCAAATTTAAAAGTTCCTATGTACCAGTATACCAGAAATCACTATGGAGACTTATGGCTGCAGGTAATGCCTAAAACTTCCTATTATTTCATCATCCTTCAGTACTGTATAGATTGTGTCTTTGTGAGATTTCCTCGAAGTGAAAATTGTCTATAAAGTTACTAATGGAATTATTGTTACTTATGATCATATTACCCTGAAAATTATGCAAAATATTTAACCGGCATTCTATATCTCTGCAACAGTTAAAGATAATACCCTGAAATTTTGTACGGTGATAAAGGGCACTACTAGAATTTCACACATGTGACTTTCAAAAATCTGCCAAGTACAAAACCAACATGGCGGCCAAGCGAAGTTGAAACATTTAAATGGACTTTTCTCGCGATTTAACCATGCGAACGCAGTGAAGCTTGGTACGGTAATTGTATATACAAATTCTAATCCACCAGCATCTAATTGTTCAATTGATTTCATAACGTCAAGATGGTGGCTGTGCAAAATTATAAAATTAATCTTTATTTCTTGTGTCCTAATTATGCGATCGATGTGAATGTCTGAATAAGAAGCCTACACAATTATCTTCATCTAATGGTTCATAACTCTACGGCGTACATAATATATAAAAATCCAACATGGCAGCCATGAGAATTATTTCTCCGGCATTCCATATCTCCATAACTATTACTGATATCACCCTAACATTTCATATGGTGAAGAGGATATTACTATTAGTTTACCTATGTGAGATTAGAAATCTTGTTATTTCAAAACCAACATGGTGGCCAAGCAAAATTTAAATGGCATTTTCTCGCGATTTAATCATCCAAACACAGAGAAACTTGGAACCGCACATAATTATACATGAATGACACTACTAGTATCTAATTTTATCGAATTGCTTTAAAAACCTCAAGATGGTGGCTGTGCAAAATTTATTTTTTAATATTTTGAGTCCTAATCAAGTGATCGAAGTGAACGTTTTAATAATTAACCTAAGCAATAATCTTCATCTAATGATACATAACTCTACGATGTACATATAGAACAATCTAACATGGTGGCCAAGTGATTTTCAGATATTCAAAATAATATTTCTAGCGATCTAATCACCCAAGTGCAATGAAACTTGGCACAGCTAATCTTTATTCAGAGATTACTATAGAGACATTTAATGATGTTTAATTGTTTTCAAAACTTCAAGATGACCTCTGTTCGAAAATCTTCTTTTTTATTTCTCGTATCGTATTCAAGCGATTGAAAAGATGATTCGTATGATGAGCTATGATAATAATCACTATAAAATTATTCTGCTAAGGTCCCATTCCGGTTTTGTAACGAAAATAATGTCCTGTTAACACCAACCTCCACATATGGGGTACCTACAGGTTCCGCATAACCCCATGTGCGCCCGAAACGCACTCACTTCCTCTTTAAATGCCTCACAATTAAATAAATACCTTAAAAAATGTACAATTACAATGGGAGCACCGTAACCTGTCAAACCTGCCGCTACAGCGCAGCGGCGGCAGCCATCTGACGGGAGCGCGGCGTACTGCTAGGTGAGCCTGCCGCTAGAGCGCAGAGCAGCGCTGCGTACCGCTAGGCGAGCCAGCCGCTAGAGCACAGGGCAGCGCGGGGGCGGCAGACATCTGACGGGAGCGCGGCGTACTGCTAGCTGAAGAGTATCTCAGCAGATGGCTCCGGTGTGGTCTCACCAAGACTTTCTCTCGGGATTAATCCTTTGCAAATGTAAAAATTGCTGCAGAAGAAACTCCCGAGCAAACAATAACCGATGAATTCGTTGTAACATCGAATATTGTCTACAAAGAGGTGCTGTGACAAGTACAAAACATGGTTCTACATAATTCTTTGTGTTCTTCTCATGTACATATGCCGTTTAACAACAATAAATACATTTCTTAAATATTCAAAACTTCGTTCACCCACATTCTTCCCTACTACCCCATAAACCTACATTCACGTTGCGAAAGCTCGCACGGGCCCACTAGTCATTATAAAATGCACTAAATTCTGTAGCTTACTTTTTGTTATTCATAGAAGCTGAGTATTTGGGTTTTCTAAAGATTAATGCCATTGGTTCATCACGGAAAGATGCCACCTAGCAGGAGGTGTCTAATCACCGAAATTGAAAACTAGCCTATATATTCTAGCACATAACTGTTCATTGTAATGGTGTTGGTGAAGACATACAGCAGGTTGTGAACCAAATGCTATTTAGTACAGGCCTATCACATGGAAAATAATTTTAATAGGCAGGAGAATTTTAATGGAAAAGATCAGTGACATATACGAAAATAAGCTATTTAGTTCTTCACGGAACTACTTTTTTAAAATTTACAAATCATTTGGTACATGGATGTGATATGACATTGCCCCAGAGGAGTGCGTCAGGCCTCGGCAGCCGGCATAGTTCATATCCTCGCCGCTAGATCGGGGCTTCATTCATTCCATTCCTGACCCGGTCGGAGACTGGAAGCAGGCTGTGGATTTTCATTTCATGTGATATGACAGAAGATAAACCTGAACAAAATTCTCAATACAGCACCTGTGACAATCAACATTTCTGGTAAGTATTTTAGCCTTGAAGAGTACAGTGATACCAACGTAACTTTGCCACAACAGAGGTGTGTTTGTTTGGCAGATCGTTGAAACGTAATCGTAAAAGCAGTTACGATGTTAGGTCACGCAACTCTCGGACAATACCGGCAATACTAGTGCAACAATATCGTAACATCACTTACGTTGTTGTTTCACTGACAACTGGCTGATTTTGTAGTTATGATGTTAGGTCATCCGTTTATTTCATGCTGTTTCAGTATTAGGAGCAGATACGTTCTTATTGCATTGGATAGACATGATATTGGGTGGCAAAATGACATCATAACATCATTTTCTCTGAAAATGTTAGTTACGATAGTATTGCTCTGGGCCGTCGAGATATTCTTCAATATATTTATATAGTACTCGATCACCAACAATTTGAATTAGTGGCATTTTCCAGTGTTCCGCAACTTTTTGACACTAATCCAGCATATCTTTGACAACCTCATTGCTTGGTGGCTGCGAGTAAGATTTGACATATGCTTCCCGCCTTTCAATATCACTTTGAAGGTTGCAGTGATAACCAGTATATGATAGTACATTTTTTTCCAGTTGGATCACACGCACAAGTGTGTGAGCAATTACTCAGTGTACTACAGGTGCTTGTTCACTGGATGCCAATCTCATTGGCTGTGGCTTACTGCGTATGCCATCGTGGCCAAAGGACAACAGGACAAATATCCATTTTTCCACTTGTCTGTTACTTATTCACCATAATAAAGAAAGAAAAGACAACATTAGCATTAAAAAATAAAGGGAATTTGCAATTAAATGGAATAGAAACATAGCCGTAGACTGAAAACAAAACAGCGGTACCTTAAAGAATAAATTGTCTAAGTAATTTGAGAGATTTTTGTATTTTTTTCTTATCGCCATTTTTGAAAATGTTGGCCAAACGCCAAAATTACAAAAATGGCACCCACGGTAAATTTCATCTTTAGCATGTCAAAAATAAATTGCAATCATAAAAAAAGGTCCCCCCTAAAACGCACGGGTTTCAGCATCCTGACCGGACTAATAATGCAAAATGTAATGTTAATGCCAGCAAATCAGTTTTGCCAATACCATTACAACAGTACAACGTAGAACAGAACAAAACAAAGTTACGGGGTGTCCTGACTTTGAAAAAAAAAAAAAACATTAAAAGAAATAATGATTACTCAATTCTCACAAAGACAAATAGAAACAAATGAAACCTTTGGCTTTGGCACCTGAATACAAAAGCCTCCGATCAACTCCAAGAAAGTGTGAGAGAAATCGGTGGCCAGAACCCTGAACCTTGTCGCTAAAGGACAAGGAGTATGCCATGTATTTTTCCCTTCACATAGAGTTGTGATTCATTTGAACAAAAGTGATGGGCAGACAGGACTGTATTATTCTAAAGAGGTAGCATTTTGTGAATGGAGTCTTCATTCATGTGGTCTGCAACTACGCACAGAAAACACTTTAACCGCCATAGTAATCAAATAAGTCTACACATGTACCCCAAGTAGTATGCATACTGGTCTAATGTCTAATGTGGCAATGTTATTCCATGTCATCCTGTGCCACTCATACGGTTACTTAGCAGCTAGGAGGAATATACAAGCAATAAGAGACCTATATTTCCCCAACACTCAGGGTTACTAATCCACTGTGTGGATTGTCATAAGAAACCCATACATGTAAGTGGATCAAAGGAATACTGAACTAAAATATTGTACATTTAAGTGATTACCCTTAGAGACCACAGTAAATAGGAAATTTGCACTTCAAAAATGTTCAAATGTTTGGAATAAAATTATCACATAGTTGTTAAAATGGATCATAGAAGAGTGATACAGGTATCGCAAATCTACAAGGATTAATCACAGCACAACCATTATTGCTGAAGATAATACATACCAAACAGCCATTTATCAGAGACTTTGTACTAACTCATTATTAAATCATTGGCACACAATGCATGCTACAAAATAAAGGGACATTATTATTACACTGGTCAAAAAAAGTTTTGCATATTGCAAGATGTTGTATTTACATTGCTATATGACGACATTTCGTTTTTGCTCATTGGTTCATGCGTTAACTCTAAGACAACACGTTGGTGTGTTTGTACTGAACACTGTTATCGGATAAAGCACGCTGTATTATATTTGGTCCAGAAATACAAAATCTTGCAATATGCAAAACTCTTTTTGACCAGTGTATTATCGATGTCCCTTTATGTATTCAAGTACATTTATATCCAACAGCAATCTGTTGGTACAAGGAAAACTTAGGCCACATAATGAATTGAGGCATTGAGTAAGAGAGTGATCTATCCCAGGGCTGCCACAAATATAAATTTCACAACCTGATCAAGTACATGACAAATCCACGAAAATCCGCAAAATTGACGAATTTACGAAGGAAAAATTACACACTAATATGAACAGTCATCAAAAGATCACATGTTTGAGTTTGTTACCAAAATGTTGAATTTCTGAACATATTAAAACTCAGCAACTTTTCTAGGTCTGTGTCATGTCTTGTGTGGGGTTTCGCCTTGGTGTCCTAGGTGAACCCCACACAAGACACGCCACAAACTTAGAAAAAAAATAATTGCTGAATTTTAATTCACTGGTCGTGAAAGCCAATATACCTTCTAAACATATTGTTTCTTTATACAAAACATTAACCTCTCGTTCTCATTGTTCATAGAATTAATAAAAAATGGTGAATCCACACGAGAAAAAAGTTAAAATCACAAATGAATTATTCATTAATATTATATCAATGTTCTAGCTCACTCTTTAAACAAAACACCGATTTTTAATTGTTTTGTTTAACTTTTATGAAATTTTGGGAAAATGGTAAATTTCCACATGATATTGCAGTGAGAGTAATAGCTTAACCATCGTAAAACCTAAGGCATTCATAAAGCCTATTAATTGAAATTTCACGATGTTTCCAATCTTACCTCGAAGTTTGGGACCATTGGCTATATGCTGCATAAAACAATAACCTTGTTATTTCTAAAACCTGTATACCAGTAATTAGTCATTCAAAAGAAAAATGTGCTGTGTCGTGATAATATTCATTTGATTCTCCCCCTTGGATACGAAATATTTAATGCCTTCTTCTAACGTTTACCTGCCGAAATGGCATCTTAAAAACTGCTGGTGGTCTCCTCGACATTCCTTCGACTCTTCACCGCAGCTTAGTTAACAGGAATTTTGTCCCATGAACCGAGCAGCACCTATTGTGAAACCCACTCGCAACTTTTCCCCGTAACCGATCGTGAACATTTTACCGCCACTCCACTAGAATACTGGAAATATTTCCAAACGGACCAAGAATAGAGCCAATCCCTCAACAACGCATTTTTTTTCCCGTACACAGGGGCGTATATAAGGGGGAGCTGTGGGGGCTGCAGCCCCCCCCCCCCCCCGAAAAAAAAAACCAATAACAATTAGAAAAGTGTTGTTTTGGTAAAGCATAAATTAATTGTAAATTTGGTTGTACTTATTGGCCAAGTTATAAACAATATTAAGATTGAAATTAGACTACCTCGTGGTATAGTGACTAGCATTCTTGGCTGCCAGCCTGGAGGTACGAATTCGATTCCCGGGTCTGCCAAGAAAGTCTAATTCTGGTCTGAGGGCTGGAATGGGGTACACTCAGCCTTGTGAGGCAAAACTGAGAATTCCGCAGTACGGTAGTTTTGAGAAATACCTTTCTGCTTAATAAATTGACAAATATTTAGATATTTGCCAGTCATAGTCCGTAGGCATAATAGAAAATTCATTAAGTATAAAATTTTATTTTGTGTTGTTTTGTATTTTACAACTTTTTTTGAATTGCCACTAATTGTAGGCTGTCATATAAACTTAGAATTTTACAATTAATTCTTATCTAAAATAATTACACAAAGTTATATGCTCTAAGATATTGGTTGATATTTCTGGGTATTTTTTTGATGACAATCCCCTGAGAATACTCACAATTTTCCAGGATAGTCAGCCCCCCCCCAGAAAACAATTGTATATAAGCCTCTGCGTACACAGCCAAGAGGGCTGCAGGAAATCTTATCAAATGGGCCCAAAAAGGCTTTGATTGATCTTTCCATGCCCGGCCGCAAACTCTGTGCCGCTGATTGTGATATTTTTCCATTTCCGGCCACGAGCTCTGAACAGTACGGACAGCGAGAATGTCACCAAACGGGCCAGAGAAAGGTGTTATCACGCACATTGTCACTAAAAGCGGGCGCGTGCAGACACACCGCACCTCTTTGCTTCCTCGGGCAGATGACGCATTTCTCGCCGCCTAGAATCACCCAGTACATTTACGAAGAGTAAATGAACAGCAGCCGCCTGCCTATAATGTCGCAGTACCATACATTTCTTCTTAAGAAGAGTATATGAACGGTTCACCGTAATGTCCAAAGCGTTTGCTGCTAGTACTGCGTCTCATCTCACGCATTCTACACAAAGATATCCATGGGACAACGTAAATAAACAAATAGATAAATAAAATCTAAAAAGTCCACAAAATCGCAAAGTGAACAAATTTTTATGTCATCGGTTTTTTTTTCTTTTTTAAATTTTTGCCAACTGAAAGTTAATAGGCCACTCTAAATTATTTATGAAATTATTCACAAAGTTGGTATATTGGCTTTTATGACCAGTGAATTAAAACTCAGGCAAAACCCCACACAAGACACGGCACAAACCTAGAAAAATTGCTGAGTTTTATTCACAAAGTTACTTAAACTGTTGACCACCAGCTCTGTACGTGAAAAGAAACAGGTCTCAATGAAGAGTCGTTACATGCCATTTTTCCCATATTAAGGACTGGTATATGTGTCACACTATTTTTATTGAGTCCTTAACTTTTATCCCTACTCACACAGTTACTGTATTTGCAAGGACACCTTGCAAAATTGAGTTTCTTTCTTTCAAATTTATTGGCAGCGATCAAGCAGGAAGTGTATTTTAAATAGCAGCTTTTTGACAGTGTAGGTTAACCTTGCAATATCAGAACTTGAAACTCGGTGGTGAATTTCACAATCGAGAAACTGGTGGAAAGACAGCACAGTGGTACATTTCTCCTCCCACTGAATTACATTTATAAACACAGCACTGCTGAGGCATTTTGTTTAGATATTAAAATACACCACTGAACTACTTCACTTTAAAATAATATACATACGGTGTACATATGCGGTTTCACTTCTGTCAGCGCTGCACAGTGGTTATTTATAGGTTAATATAGCACAAAACAGATTACTTCTAGTGATGCTGTAAATAACTATGTTCCAACTTCAAATGTAGGTCATCTGTCACAGAAAACCATGATCCACAACCACTTATTTTGTGTTTGTAGTTACCAAGCTTACCTCTGATGTCAATATGGGGTGACACTTGCAAAGACAATGATACTTTTGGATTTCCCAGGTTGGGGTTCATGTCCCTTAAGTATATCTATCACTAGTATATTCTAATGTTAAATTCCTATACATTTCTCAGTCCTTATCCTCTTCTACTTACATGAGTTGACCATCGTCATCTGCCACTATGTCAACAACTACCACATGACTTGGTCAGCACGATCAGATGACAGCTCTCGCCTGGCACAAGTGTTGCGCTCCACTCGGCATAGTCACTCTCTCACTCAAAAAATGCAACTGGAGCATTGTGCAAAACTTACCTTTCCAAAAATAAAAGAGAAACACTTTAATAGGATGTTCACATATAACTGGGAACATCCACTAAAAGGAAAGGCCAACTTGATTTCGTTAAAATGTTGGCTGAACACCTCAATTTTAAATGCGGCTGTTTCATGGAGTGAAGTGAGATTCTCCACAGAGTTCTTATTGCTATCCCATATCTTCACTTCAAATTATTGCTATCTGAAATCACAGCTGCACTTGAGGAAAGATACGACATAGCACTGTTCTGTCTTGGCCACAAGTCAAACTCCACTGGTAAGTCCGAATTCCTGGAAATAAATTTTCACAAATCTTATAAATGTTTTTAAAAACAATTTCTTGAGGCAAAAATAAATACCAAAGGACAATTTCAAATCAAAAGGATACAATTATCAGTTTATGATGATTATTATAAATGGGCCCATTCAAACCCACTACTTGCTAGGCAACGTAATAATTGTAATTATTATGAGAAGACTTGAATGTGTTTCTAAGTGGTATGGAATCAGTCTTGAGGAAGGAATCTATGATCAAAATCAATAAATGTAAAACAAAACAGACAGTCAGTCTGAAGGACTGGACTTAATATCATTTTAAATGCTACAAATGCTAAAAAACAAATGCTAGAAAGGCTGGAGGCTTCTCGCTTTGCTCGAAGCCAAAGACTCTTGACATGTTAGATGATCAAGAAACAATCAGAACGCTAGAAAGTTACAAATCTTGAGGGAGTTGGAGCGTGCGGTGAAAGGAGGGAGCTGGCTGGATGACGTCACGCTCGCCGTGTCGTTGCCGTCTCGTAACTCCAGAGCTCACCAGTGAACTCAGTACACATGCACCAAGTGGTACTATGACGTCACGCACCTCAGTGCATTCTCGGTACATTTCGTGACGTCGCCGTAACGTAACGACGAAGTCGACTAGATCATTTAAAATGATAAAAATAATAGAATACAGCTGGAGGAAATCAGAACCCCTACTGGCACCGAATTGGCAGGTGAAAACCTAAAGAAAGTAGATTTCTACTACTTGGGAAGCACAGAAAAGAAATGACATGTGGAGCTATATGATAATGGTGAAGATTAGATGGGTAGATAGAGAACTAATGGAGAAGTATTAAGATGAGTGGAGGAGGAGAGAGACTTCTGGCGAGTGCTAATGAAGAGAAGAGGACACATACTAAGGTACCGGTACCCAAGAAGTTCTGGAAGGAAGGGTCGAGGACTAGAAATGTAGAGGTAGACCGAGGTTAGATATGTTGAACAGATTGCCTCGGATGAAGGGTGTGATAGCTTTGTAGAGATTAAATGATTCGCCAAAGACAAGGAGATATGGAGAGGTGCATCGAACGAGTCTAAAGGCTGAAGAATCAAACAAAATAAAAACAAACATTACAAGACAATTAATTTGTACATGAAGTTGGTAGCGAGTGTGAGGCGGAATTTGCGAGAATAGAAAGAATAAAACAAACCTACCCAAAGGGTGTCATTTGTGGTGGTTGTGAAATAAAAATGAGAAACATGAGAAAGATAACAAGTTTCATCCCTTAAAACAACAAGCACAATCATCTGCAAAGGGTAGTTAGGTAGACCTTTTAGAGTGCCCAATGATCGCCAAACAGTGTTGAGGTTACAAAGTTCGTGTTGTTGCTTCATTTGAGGGGCTTAGACAATGTGGTAATTTTTTCTCGTATACTTGGGTGTGTGTGTATAGAATTTGTCTGATAACCTGTGTTGTTGTGGTGTCTGTAGTAGCATGTATCCTTGTAATTCAGGCGAGGATTGGAAAGGAGGCACCATCCCAGCATTTGCCTGGAGTAGAAGTGGGGAAAACCACTTCCAGGATGGCAGAGATGGGAATCGAACCCACCTCTTCTCAGTTTTGTCTCACGAGGCTGAGTGTACTCCGTTCCAGCCCTCGGACCAGAATTTAATTTCTTGGCAGAGCCAGGGATCGAACCTGCACCAACAGACAAGAACGCTAGCAGCTATACCAGGAGGTGGACAGTGTACCAAAAGTGTGTGGACATGTACAGCACGTATAGAAACTCTCTCCGAAGCGAAGTCAGACGCTTGCGGGTCTGGTTAAGTTGGCAACAGCAGGCACGCTGACCTTGGAGCCTGCTTGTTCATTGTCTCTGCACCCTGATGCTTGAATGTGAGAACAGTGCTACAAAGTGGTTGTGTCTGTGCTGCTGTTAATACATTTCCGAATAACAATATTAGCGGAGTGACTGCTAGCGGGATCCGTTGGCAACTTGAATGTGGATGAGTGAGTGTGCTAGCGTATTCACGTCACTGCGGTGAGACTTAGTATACACCCTGTATATTCATATTTATAATAAAGTACGGTAAGTAAATTTTCTTTGTTATTATCTATGTCAAAATAAACTAGTTCATTGACGAACTGAAGAGCCTACTTTTCTTAAAATTTGCCCAATAAAGCAGTACAGCGTGTTCAAAATTGTTTCCCCACATGGATTATGAGATATTGAGAGTCTACGGCTCAAATACCCAGGGAGAGTTATTAGATAGTTGGTAGCACTGAGAATGTGCACGAGTATCTCTTACGGCATACACTGTATATACAAAATTTGGTAAAAAATCACTGAATGTTATGGAAGTTACATGCAGTTCAATATGGAACACATAACCGTATGTAGAATTATTTTGGTAACACTCATATATACATACATGTTGCTGAAAATCCATCTGCAATATTAAGACATTATAGTGTGTAGAAGTACTTTATGGGATGGTCAAAAGTAAGAGGAGAGGTCTGCGAGAGAATGTGGTAATGGTGGACAAAAACGGAAATGAGGTACACAACAAAGAGACACTCAAGACAGTGTGGAAAGAGTACTTTGAGGATTTGCTGAATCCAAATGGTCATAGGGAGGAAGACAAGGTATTGGAAGATGGAGAAGACAACACAGGAATGGAAAAGGACCTGACTTGGAGAGAACTAGAAATGGTTATAGACAAGATGAAAGGAGGAAGGGCACCAGGTGTGGACGAAGTGAGTGTTGAAATGCTGAAGGCAGCAGGGGAGGTTGGGAAACAGTGGCTGTACCGTGTGATGAGGGTGGTATGGAAGGAGAAAAAGACCCCAGAAGATTGGAAGAAAGGATTAATTGTCCCAATATTTAAGAAAGGAAGCAGAAAGGAGTGCAGAAATTACAGGGGAGTCACACTCAAACCACACTGTGCCAAGATACATGAAAAGATATTAGAAAGTAGAATACGAGCCAAGGCGGAGAGAGAATTGAAAGAGGAGCAGTATGGATTCAGACCTGGGAGATCAACAGTGGATCTCATATTTTCAGTGAGACAGCTCCAGGAACACCACTACGAATTAGGAGAGGATCTGTTAATGGCCTTCCTGGACATCAAAAAGGCCTATGATAGTGTGTGTATGGAGAAGATTTGGGAAGCAATGGAAAACATGGGAGTGGAAAAAGGGACTGTAGGCAGAGTGAAGGAGATGTATTGTGGAAGTGTGAGTTGTGTGAAAGATGATGATGATGATGATAATTGTTGTTTTAAGGGGCCTAACATCGAGGTTATCGGCCCCTAATGAAATGGCATGAAATGAATGGATGAAGATAAAAACACCTCACTGCCATGGATGAAACGAAAATGGTTTATATAAAATAGACAGTGAGCCCCAACAATTATGCCTTATTTGAATAAAAAGAATAAAAAGGGTGGATGGTAAAAACAAAACAATATAACAAATAAGTAGGGATTGGAAAAATTCGCGATTGCGAATTTCGCGAATTATTAAATGAAGTAATACACAGATGGTAATGTGTTTTAATAACCCTAAAAATGGCGAAAAAAATTGATTTTGAAGTCGCGAAATTTCGCGAATTTCGCATGAAGACGCGAATTTCGCGAATTATGCATGAATTTCGCTTGAAAACGCGAATTTTAGCTTTTTTTTTTACAGTGCACTTCCAATAATTCGCGGCAATTAATGCACGAATTTCCGCGAAATATTGAAAACTGCGAATTATCTACAGTAATGTTTTTAAGCCTAGCAAAGAGAAAACTATTGGTTAAAAATATTGAAATGTATTTTATGAACACGCAAAAAAGAATATAATACTTTATAACATAGTATTGTAAGAAAATGTTTTGTGAAAAGAAGAAAAATAAGAAGCTGAATCATTGATATTGTTTTTTGAGATATGTATATACTTGTTTTGGTTAAGTGCTCCAATGAGGGCGTAACATATGTAAATAAATAAATAAATAGTATTGTAAGACACACTGTGGATTTTACCAATATTAAAAACTAAGAAAAATGACTGTCATCATTTTTTGTTTCTTAGATGGTTTATTTTTTCTAATTTTATATTGTACAATTCTGAAGAAAACAATATATGAGAATGAAAATTCATCTTGATTTTCTATGTAAGAGATAAGTGTGACTAGACACACTAGCTTGACTGTGGGAACTTTCGGAATTTCCGTTGCATCACTCCTGCATTCTATATGTACTGGATCTCAGTTTACCTCACCGAGAGTCAAATTCCATACAATATCCTCATGTCTGAAACCATGATTGTCTTTATCGAAGTCTAACTACTGGATGTCACTTTCTTCTGCATCTTGACATTCATCCAGGTTTTGCCCTAATGTCATCGTAGTGAGACCACCTTGCCCGCTTAAAATATCGTCGTCACAGAAGCCGACAAACTCTTGTTTTTGTGCGAGTGTAGTAGCGGTAATCTTCTCCCATGGCTTGACTGCATGGAGAGCATCCAACAAACACGGAAAGATTGGAAACTTAACGGTAGATAGCGGGCCTCACTTTCTGCATACAGCGATCTGTAACAATCTGGGAAATCATCCTAGTAAGTTACAGTACTTCGTTATTGAGGTGTTAAGGACCGGAACAGCAAGGTTATCTGCCCCTTCATCCTAGTACCTACTCGATGCGTGGCGTCATGTAGTCCGCCTATCAGACATGAATATCTAGATGGCAAGTATCGAGATCAAAATGTGCCACTGTTTCCTGAACCAGTATTAACCAGGTGGTCTTCTTGGTGTCATTCTGTAGTGTGCCTGCCAGAGTACTTGAAAGATATTTTGCAATTTATGAGTGAAGTAGTAGGGACTGATAACTCTGGTGTTGATTTTCCAAACAATGTTTCACATGACGAAATACTTGAGATTCAAAGAATTTGGCACAGACATCACTGAACTCATCCCCTTATTAGACGGCCACATCCAACTGTTTACCTTCTTGATGGACATCTACAGAGAATTCAGCAAACCCTTAAACTTGCTGTTTCTGGAAATTACGGTACCAACATTAAGGAGCAGTTGGAGGGTTGTGGAAATGTGTTAAAAAGAGGGAAAATACATTCAGTTTTAGTAAATGCTGGGTCCCATGCTCTTGGAAAATGAATCAGCTTGAGATCTGTTGACCCTGGGAACAGGATTTACAAATGTGTGCGTTTGATCCAGCAGAAATAATGCTAATGAACATCAATGAGGACCCTGCAAAGAAAATTAAGAAGTTGCCGTTCTGTGGAACACTGGAAGAAAGTGAGGTGTTAAGAGATACAAAGAACTGCAAACTTTAATCAAGAAGCAGATGCATGACAGGACCAAGACCGACATTGTTGGAGTTTGGCAAAGAATGACATGTGTATTTCCTAAGTTCGCAGAATCTGTGTTGAAAACCATTTGGATCCCCTGTTCAAACGCTGTGAACTTTTGTTTTTCAGTTTACACTAGCACGTTAAGTGATATGCGTCACCGTTTGTCACAAGAGAATTTTGATCTCTTTACTGAAGTATACTTTGAAGGATGACTGAAATGTGTTATGTTATGCATGTTATCCATGATATTTATAAATTCCCACCTAAAATTTATGATTTTGAAAGTACCGAAAAGTGCACTTGAAACCACCGAATTTGCCACTTTAAAATACCACTTTCTTCACTCTGAAATCACCGAAAAATTCCAATCCCTACAAATAAGGCATAGGGAACAGTAAAATAGATTGAAGCAATAAAAAACAGACTTAACCTGAACTAAAAGTCGTAACTTACATTAAAACTTAAAAAAGTAACCACTCTCCCTCATGAACCGGATGACGAGGTCTACTGACGGCCCGTCATCACAGAGAAGAAGGGAGAGGGTATTAGGCAGTTTAAGAGTCCTTCTCAGATCGGCCAGATCCACACACTCCAAGAGAATATGTGCAACGGTTAGGCGGGCGCCTAAAATACACACAGGGGTTTATTCTCTCTTTAGCAAGTGGGAGTGCGTAGCAATCCCATGGCCGATCCGGAGTCAACAGAGTACCACAGCTTCCTTCCGGAGAGATCGGAAGGAAGATTTCCACACCTTCGTTGTCTCCTTGACGCCTCTCAGTTTGTTAGTGGAGGCGTAGCACGCCACGCTTCCTCCCAATGCGACAGGATCGAATGCCGCAACTGAGAGCGCACATCACTAGCAGGCACCTTACACGGTAGCGAGGGCAGTGCGACTGCCTCTCTCGCCACCTGATCAGCAAGCTCGTTTCCCGCAATACCCATGTGGCTAGGAAGCCACACAATGGTCACCCCGGTTCCAGCGTTACACGCACTGACGAGCAGGTTGTGCACACGCTGGACCAGCGAGTGCTTCGGGAAACACACCGATCGCTTGCAGCGCACTCAGAGAGTTAGTGCACACAAGAAAATGCTGGTGATCGTCCAATAACGTGTACCGCAGAGCCTCTATGATGGCATAGAGCTCCGCTGTGTACACGCCAAAGGCCTCGGGAAGTGAAAAGAGAAACTGACGATCCTCAACCACAAATGCACAGCCTATTTTCTCGTCTGCCCTCGAACCGTCCGTGAATAGAAGCCCTGATCCTGGATACCGGCTCACCCCGGACTGGATCAGCCTCCGATGGACGGAGGAGTCCGTGTCCGACTTGGGGCCAGTGTGCAGATCCAGAATGATATCAGGGCGAGAGACCATCCACGGAGGGGCCTTGCTAGGTACTCGGACGACACAGGAAACAGAAGGAAATCGGAACTGCTGGTATGAGTCATCCAAGCGAATCCCTGCCGTCCGAGTGGTTCAGGCGAGCGCATCGTACAACCGGCGATTCGGATTGTTAAACAAACATGGATAACTTGGATGAAGTGGCATCTGTCGAATAGTTGCAGCATAGGTCAGCAGTACCTGTTGGCGCCTCAGATGTAAAGGAGGAACGCCAGCCTCGGTGAGCAAGCTGACGACTGGGCTCGTCCGAGAGTTGTGTGAAAGTTGGAAGGGAAAGAACAGACTGGTTCAGACAAATGAGTGGCCTGAAACAGGGTAGTGCACTGTCACCCCTTCTCTTTATTGTGGTTATGGAGGAGGTAATGACACGGGTAGCAGGAAAGATAGGAGAAGATAAGATGAAAGCAATGGTGTTTGCAGATGATCTCATGGTCTGGGGAAACAAGGAGGAGGAAATTCAGGAGCAACTGAAGGCTTGGGAAGAAACAGTGGGAGAGTACGGATGGAAGTTCAACATCAGTAAATGTGAGATCCTGTTAACGACCAGGAAAAAGGACAGACCAATGAGTGGGATAACACTTGGAGGTGGACAGCTGAAGAAGGTGGAAAGTCTCAAGTACTTGGGAAGTATAGTGGAGTAAAATGGGAGAAATTACAAAGTATTACGGAACATGGCAGACAGGCAGAAGCATTTCTGAGAAGCATTAGGGTGTGGAATAAAGATGTCCCACAAAAAAGCAAGGAAGTGTTATACAGAAGCTACTATATCCAGATACTGACCTATGCATCTGAAACGTGGATAATGAAGAAAAGAGACATAAGCAGAATACAGGTAAGTGAAATGAAGTTCCTGCGAAGTAGGATCCGAGTAACAAGAAGAGACAGGGTGAGGAATGAAAAGGTCAGTGAAATAGTGAAAGAGGAGCCCTTGCAAGGTAGGATTGAGACATCAAGACTGAGGTGGTATGGACACTTAAAGAGAATGGAAGAGAAGAAGATTCCCAAGAGGATACATGAGATGCAGGTGCAGGAGAAACGACCAAGGGGAAGACCAAGAGATAGATGGCTGAAAGGAGTGGAGGAATGTGTCAAGAAGAGAGGCGAGGACTGGACCAGAGTGACAGCGGAGAGGTGGTGGGAAGAAAGGACTAAGTGGTGAGGCGTATGTTCCAAACAGGCCCAGCCTGGGGATGGAAACTGTACAAGATGATGATGATAGTGTGTAGAGTTTCAAACTATTTATATGAACAGATTCTACGATATTGAGTCAAGGGTTCAAATGTTCTCAGAATGTTACTAGGCAGTTGGTAATCCTGTGGACTCTTTAAAAAAGCATACTTATGTCTACTAAGGCATACATTGAACGACCAAAATTAGGTATAAATCCATGACTTAATATGGCAGTTGCATGCAGTTGAACAATGCTCCAAACTCTTTCAGATGACGCACTTGTAGCGGGTATACAGAGGATCATATTTGTGAACTTTGCTAGCTTCGGGTACAGAGTTTCCTGCACATAAAGTTGAACATTGAGTTAATAAGAGGGTACCTTGTACCAGATAGAAATATTTTCGTAAGTATGGGAATTTTATCTTAGATTGCCATCACCTCAGTACATTATGGACGTTGCCAGGGCTGTCTCGAAGGAATGAAGCTAGTTCGTCGTCTTTTTCATTAAAGTCAGCCCATTTCATCCTAGTATTCATAACAGGGATGCTTTGAGATGAGTTCGGCATCAACTACTTCTTTTGCTTCCACTTCTAACACAGGGTACAAGTTTTGAACTTCACTGTGCACCTCTAACAAGGGTACATGTGTCATTTGAAATTCAGAGAGGTACCGCATCGTATGGTTTTGACGGATGTAACAGAACTAAAACCAAGACTAAAACTTACGTCCTGTCGATCATCCTCCGAGGACCAAGCGACAAGTAAGTACGTCGTGGTCTCAATATATGTGCGTTATTGACCAAAATTGTCAAAATAGGCACAAATAACAACAATAATAATAATAAACTTCACATATTTTCATTGTAAAGAAACATAAAATTTTCTTCATATACCCACTAAATAAAAACATGCACTTTCATTTGCATGAGCTTCTGAGGTCATCTAATAACTATAAATCTGTTTTTTTTGTAAGGTTCATCAGACTAAATCCATGCTTACACTATGCTGTAGGGACTGGGAATTTATTGTAAATTTATGGGTAGGAGAAAAAATAAAATGGTCCAATATGGGTTGAAACACATTGGAGAAATAGTGAAGAAAGCTTACGAGTAACTACACATGATTTTGGGAGTGTTTAAAGGGTATTGCAGAAACAGAAAAGGTATACATCAACATCTCCCTAGTTAGTCTTCAGCTGGAATAAGCTGGTCGAGTGTGGGATCCATACCAAGGGAACTTAACAAAGGAGTTGAAAAGAGTACAATGAATGCCTGCAAGGTATGTATAGTATATGGGGGACCACAGGTGGGCGAGAAATGTGGGTGATACAATTAAAAGTTTCGGATCGGAAAGTCTGGCAGATAGATATTCAAGAGCAAGACCAGGGACTATATTTGTAGCTCACAATGGGAGAAAAGCATGCAAGGTTTGGAATGGAAAGGTTATAAAGTGGCAATGGAATGATAACTGAGGCAAATATTCCTTTATCAGGATGGGGTAAGTAGAATGGAACAGTTTAGTATGCCAAGGAACATTTTAGTCCTTTAACTGGTCAGAAAGTATCATGCAAAGAGAAAGTGATGTACGGTACATAAATTTATGTGAGAAACAACATGTTTATGGATGTGGTTGAGATTATTATTATATATATGTCTGCCCCTTATTATTCCTGTTTTCCAACGGGATCGGGGATGAGATGCGATGATAGTCTTTGTGTTGGATGGATTTTACGGCCGGATGCCCTTCCTGACGCCAACCTCATGAGAGGAGTTAATGAGAGATGAAATGAATGATGGTGAATGAAACTGGGCAAGAATGAGCTGTCCCAGCATTTGCCTGGAGTTGAAAATGGGAAACCACGGAAAACCTTTTCAAGGATGGCCGACGGTGGGGCTCGAACCCATGTCTGCCGAGTCTGCCGAGAGCTTGACCCCATGGCCTAGAGCTGCGTGCTAGCAAGCGTAGCTACCGCTGTCAGGACTGTATACAGGGTCTTTCATATAAAATAAGAGCGCCAAGCGGCGGCTTTGTTAACCGCTGCTGCGGTCACCTTGGCCGAGCTTTTGGCGCGCCAAGGCCCCCTGCTTTAAGCGTGTGTACAATCCTATATGATGCAGCAGCCTTGCTAGCGTGAGTACAATGCTGAAATCTTACTTTAGTTAGTTATTGTTGGTGAAACCGAAACCCCTATAGTATTGAAAGTGCGTGCATAGTACACGCGATGGCTGTTTTTCTTTTTTCAAGTTCCGATGGACTGTATAAAAATAACAGATTGACATTACCAATCTTGACCTTGCAATAAGCGTGCAGTTGCTCAGTCGCCAGTCTAAACCTCAAGTGCTAACATGGTGAGATAGTTATCATTGCAAAATCGTATTTTTTATGTAAAACTTATTTTAAGTACGAGTCGGCTCGGCGGGTACGTGTTGCATTTCTTCAACAATTTCCTGATGAAGTGCCACCTTAACAAGCACAGATTCACGTAATTGCAAATAAGTTTGACAATACTGGCTCGGTGCTCAATAAAAAACATGCCCGCACAAGAACAGTTTTAACAGAGGATGAGCTAGATGACATTGGCGAGAATCTTGAACGGTCTCCGAATAAATCACTCACAAAATTAGCACAAGTAGGGGTTTCGGTTTCATCAACAATAACTAACTAAAGTAAGATTTCAGCATTGTGCTCACGCTAGCAAGGCTGCTGCATCATATAGGATTGTACACACGCTTAAAGCAGGGGGCCTTGCCGCGCCGAAAGCTCGGCCAAGGTGACCGCAGCAGCAGTTAACAAAGCCGCCGCTTGGCGCTCTTATTTTATATGAAAGACCCTGTATATATAATTCACTAGAACCACGTTAAGTCTTGTTACATTTGGCTTTCATTTACTCCCAGAATTCCCTCATCCTTTGGGAATTAGCCTGCTTGTGTTCCTCTGCCCAAGGGACACCATGTGTTTAGAGGCAAGACTATATAAGCAGTTTCATTATTTTTCTTTTATTGATTATCCTTCATTCCTGAATTGTATTTCTTAGTTTTTGGTTGTATTTATAAGCGTATATCACACCAATTTTCAAAGAAACTGGAGAAACTGAAATTGTCTGGCAATCTCAATCTGGTATGCCACCCCAGTGTACCACTGGGTGAGCAAGCAAAGGAGCTTGTAGCTTGCGCCAAAAGCCACTGGACATCAGATTTACGCGGAATCCGAATCACTGGAAGTGACATTCCACCTCGAAAACTACATGATGTCGCATATTTAGTTATAATTACAGATACACCAGAAAGAGCAATTCAACTTTCAAAATTCAAGAAAACCCTCACATTAGTTCTGTGCTCAATCACATTTCCGGAAGTCAAAAATATGAAATTTTTCACAAGTCTTTATCACTGTGTAAAATTTCAGTTTGATTGATGTAATAGTTTCTGAGATATTGAATAGTGATTAAATATTTTCTGCAGCTGCCATATTGGTTGGGTGCCATTAATTGAAACATGAAAAGACATGGTTAGGGTCAAAGGGAGCAGTTTTACGTCCCTACCAAGTTTCATTCAAATCACTCCAGCCCATCAAAACTTATTAGAGGAACATGCACTCATACTGTCTCTGCGCCAGCTCTGAGAATGTGGGGTGGACATGATAAACACCATGATTTGTTCCTTTTTGTTCAATATTGTCTTAATTGACTTAATTTATTCACAACAGAAACAGTATAATTTTCTGTATATATCAATGACTTTAGTCATATTTGATTGTTTTTCCCATATTGAGTTGTTAACACTTGAATATAGAAATGATCCACTTTTTAATACAACATCTTCAATATTATTATCTACATTAATGGTACAGATAGGCAATCATAAATTGTCGCATGGAAAATATCAAAGTCCTGTTCGGGTATCATCGTGCTTGGAAGTGCCTGTACAGTTGCAACCAATTTGATGCACTTCGATCTTTGTTCAACAACATTTCATGATAAAATAAAACTATCAGTAAACAGTGCCACTGTGCAGATATCAGAATAACAGAGAAGAATGATATACAATTAATGAGAAACCGCCCAAATGCGTGAAGTGAGGGACACGTTGCAAGTGATGATGAATGAGAAGCGCTTATCAGAGTAGCTGTGTTGGTGTAGAGGTAAGGTGTGAAGTTGGTAATCCGGACCACCATGGTTCAAATATTGGTCTCGGCAAATCTTTTTGTTTTGATGGCCTGTGTTATACCATTGTGGAATTGCACGATACTGGATGCCTTTTAAGTTTTACAACGAAATATTGCAATAAACCGTTATTTAATTACCACTGGGTCTATGATAGCTGTTATAGACGTGCATGAGATGTTGGAAATATCATTACAATATTATGAGCGTTCTGCAGACCGCTAGTTAGCTCAGGGGAAGAGGTGTTGCAAAAAACAACAAAGAACCGGGGATCGAATCGTACCTGCGGATTTTTTAAACATGTCAAATGTTTCATGAACGAAATACATGTGTGTTTCTTTTCGTAGCATGACATCATCATAGTATGTTACTTCACAAAAATAATATTCACGGCGTGACTCGAACTGTAGTTGCTCGGCAATGAACGACTCTACAACCTGACAGTTAACCCACTACGCTAAAGCGCAACACACGCCTTTGTGAGATTATCATGTCTTTCCACGGTGTGTGTTGGAGCGGGGAGAGGGGCTGGCCGATAGCGAGAGAGTGAGATATATTACGGACTGACAATGTTGCAGTACATATCCACCGAACTGCAAGCAGCCGAAATCAGCCAAAGTGACACTTAGCATATTTCATGCCTCAAAGGATGCAACATTTTATGATTGTTTATCTATACATGTTTCGGCCTTCCTCAGCCTGTGTTATTCACACATAAATTTAACAATTTTTTAACAATATATTAGTGACCAAAAATTACTATATATACATTTCAATGAAATTTTTATAAAACCTCTTTAATGATCACTTTTATGATAAAAAACTTTAGAAATAAAGTTCTTAAAGTAGTCGGCAAATCGTATTAAAATCTGGAAGTTCCAACCATCGTCGAAAATTCTATTGGTTAAATATGTCTTGTTCAATATCTTGACACACTAACTTATTTTAAAAACGTGTTTGAATGTGGTCCCAATTTGACGTCGTTTCTGTAAAATACAGTATGTCCCAATTGGGGGGGGGGGGGGGGAAGACACAGGATTGCCGAGTTCTGCATATACTGCTTCAGTAAAGGCATACATAGGCCCACGAGTGTGTAGTTCCTCCAAGCCTGTACTGCTACGTTGGTTTGATATCGAACACGACATATTTAACCAATAGAATTTTTGACGATGGTTGGAACTTTCAGATTTTAATACATTTTACAGACTACTTTAAGAATTTTATTTCCAAAGATTTTTATCATAAAATTGATCATTAAAAAGGTTTTATAAAAATGTCATTGAAATGAATATACAGGGTGTCTTTTATGTACCTTTGGAGAATGATAGGTCGTGTAGGGGATGGGTATAGAAGTAATTTGAGATAGGGAACTTGGGGTCAGAGCGGCCTCCTTAACCCCTAATATAAGGGTTGATTCAGGCCCTCCACCCTGTAAGTTAGGCAACCAACCCAAGCCTCTATTACCTTTCTCAATCCTTTAACTCTTGGCAAGATTCATTTCACCATGTGGCACTGGCGTAATGGATAGCATTGCGGTGCGAAAGGCTGGTAGTCCCGGGTTCGATTCAGAGCTTGGGCAATTTTTTTAATGTTATTTTAGGTGTATGGTTTTTAAGCTTGGTACCTTCGGTAAATTAAACCGATCTTTGTGCACTTCATAGCATTAAATTGTTTAAGTCCGTTATTACGTTTAAATCACGTTGATTTGCAAGAGAAAGTAAGTACATCGTGCGAAATTAAACTGAACGTAGTAGTTTACGTCAACTGCCTGACTGTTGCTCTCTAAAACTATACGACTGCACTCTCTTCTCTGCCGTAGCACCAGACTGTATCATGTGACTACAATGCGACAAATAACATTAAATTATTATTTTTGGCCCAAGTCCGGAATCGAACCCGGGACTACCGGCCTTTCGCACCGCAACGATATCCATTACGCCAGCGCCAGATGGTGAAATGAATCTTGCCAAGAGTTAAAGGATTGAGAAAGGTAATAAAGGGCTTGGGTCGGTTGCCTAACTTACAGGGTGGAGGGCCTGAATCAACCCTTACTGTATATTAGGGGTTAAGGAGGCCACACCGAACCCAAGTTCCCTATCTCAAATTACTTCTATACCCGTCCCCTACACGACCTATCATTCTCCAAAGGTACATAAAAGACACCCTGTATAGTAATTTTGGTGGAGGGGGGAGGGAGGCAAAGACATTGGATCTGTGAGTTCTGCATACACTACCTCAATAAAGGCATAGGCCTCAAGTGTGTTTTTCCTCCAAGCCTGTAAGCTAAGTTGGTTTGAAAGAAAAATAAAGTAGTGCATTCTGATGGTCATAGAATCATTAGTAACATTCTTATTAAGTACGATGAGGAGGCTGAAAACAATATGTTTAACTTTCACAGTAAAAATATACATTTTTGTGTACCGTCCTACTTCATCACCAGCTCACTTACTTGACACAACATTCCTGTTAGGTTTACAGAGCTGGCACGCAGACAGTTCATACAACAGGACAAAAACTAATCTCATGAGGCTATATTTACATACGCTGATAAAGGCCTTAAAAACAGGAAAGAAAAAACCAATTGTTACCAAGTCTGTTGTCAGTTTTAGTCTTCATCTCCATCAGTCTCTTCATCATCATCATACTCATCTTCACGAGTGCCACCCTTGTCCTTGTAGTTCAAACACCAAGACCACTTAGGTTGTCCAATTACTTCTGGTACATAATACTGAGTTTGGCGGGTAAGGGGAGCAATAACACTCACTCTACCCCCATCGTATATTTCAATTTTGGGATAAGCACATAACTTGTAATGCTACAACAAGTGGAAAATATGATTAGAAAAGTATACTTAGGAATAAAATACACAGTAATGGAAAACGAACAATAGGTCATAACAGTAACAATGAAAGATTCATTATAACAAAGGAGAATTTCTGATACATAATAGAAAACTAAGAATATTAAACAATTTGATAAGCAACTTACATGTACATGAGCGTCCAATTTCTGATGCATTTGCCGAAGAACGAAATAAAGTGAGACAGGGTTTTTACAGGGATGTGAAGCAGTAATAGCAAGTGTACATGGTGGGGTGACAAATTCTTTGTATCCAAGAAGGGACATGAAATAACTTGTAAGTCCAGTGTCATAACTATTTTCATCCGTTATAATCCCTGTGGCATACATTGAATGCTCCATGGCCTATGAAATGAAACAAACAATGATTACAGAATCAAAGCAAATTATGGCAAAATTTAAAATGTGTTTGTACAGAGGTGGTTGTTTGATCTGTACATATTATGAACAGTAACTTACAGTATAAAAATAAAATAAAAAACAATTGGAGTAAATTATAATATTACTTTGAGCACATTGTAGTCAGTACAACACCAATATACAGGCGAACCTCGAACGTCTATGACTCGAATTTTCAATAACTCATATTATTATTTCTCGAACAAACTTGCTGTAACTTACATGTATTTTTCTCTTTAAGTCAAATTTCTATAACTTGAATTTTTGATATCTCGAAGGTTATATTATATCCCTAGCACTTAACTTAAACTTCTTCTTTATCTCGAGGGAGTGTGATGGCGCAGCGGTTATGCTGTTGGCCTCTCACCACGGCAGACCGGGTTCGATTCCCGGTCAATTCGTGCGAGATTTTCAATGTGAAATGCCATGTCCTGTGGTTCGGATTCCTCGTAAAAAAGAGGTCCCATGGCTCATGATCTCAAGATTAATGGTCACATAAAACTACAATCTTCCTTTCTTTATCTCGAACATTCATGCATTTTTACAGTGCAACTTGTTTCATACATCACTGAATGTGGTTAAGAACTTTGTGGCAGAAGCTCGTGCACAGAAAATAAAGCAGATGACGGATTTCTTCAAGTCATGCAAAAACAGGCCCATTTGCATTTTGAATTGTTTAATTTAACTTACTTAGATAATGTAATAAAGCTGTCATTACCAACATCAATTTTTATTACAGAAATTTAGACAACTACGTTGTAAGCCTACATACAATTTGCGACCAGTATATAGCAAATTTAACATTTTTGCTACAAATCTCTATAACCGAATTTTCGTTAAGTAAAATTTACTTTGACATTCCCTAACGATTCGAGATAACGAGATTCGACTGTAATTACTTTTGCACCAACCATTCAATATTTTTATTTTATCATGGGACACCCTGGCTAACACGAAGCGATCTACGCCCTCAAGGGCTAACCTTGTCCACTGTAATGAAAATGAAAATCCACAGCCTGCTTCCAGTCTCCGACCGGGTCAGGAATGGAATGAATGAAGCCCCCATCTAGCGGCGAGGATATGATCTGTGCCGGCTGCCGAGGCCTGACGCACTCCTCTGGGACAATGATTAAATGAATGACAGATGAAATGAAATGATAGTGGAGAGTGTTGCTGGAATGAAATTTTGACAGGGAAAACCGGAGTACCCGGAGAAAAACCTGTCTGCCTCCGTTTTGTCCAGCACAGATCCACTGTAATGATGAAGTAAAAATTAGCTACTTTTTAGCTACCTTTTATTTCAAGATGAGTCTGCAGTCTGCAAGAACAGAAGCTCATCACGCGGTGAAAATAAAACAATGACCTGTGTTTAAAGCGGTAAATAAAATTCACATGCAGTGTTATAAAAATTAAATAATTAATAGCTACTTAATATCAAATGATTTGTTTCAGCTAATGTCATCTAGTGTTCAAAAAGTTATGATTACCAAGAAGTTGCTCTGCTCTTGGCCGTTTGACGAGACTTCCTTTATCCCCGCGGTAGAGCACGAAGAAATGTATGCGGCATTACGTGATCGTCACCGAATTCTGTCTTCGCAGTCAAATACGGAGAAATATCGAAATGTTACACGGTCGGCACTGCTCTGAGCCGTTTGACGAGATTCCCGTAGTCTTCGCGGTAGAACACGGAGAAACATCACGATTCATACAATCGGTGTCACTTTTAATCGTTTGACGAGATTTCCATCGTCCTTGAGGTCGGGCACGGAAAAAGATAGCTTTAATAAGCAAAAGGCACAGCTTGATGGTTCTCAAAACGTTTCACAGCCCCATAAACGCTTGTGGGAGACGTATTCAACGCCTCGGCTATATTGCGGAAGCTACGGCCATCATTCACCAATGGTACTGAGTCCACGGGACGTAAAGGCATGTTGAGGAGTTGTTTATGGCTCAGAAACCTCTCAGGCAATCTTCAGATATTCATCAATCAGCGTCAAAGGTGCAAAGCAAACTTTCATTCCGAAATAGTGGATTTCATTATTGGCGCGAAATTAATAAGAAATGCGCGGGAGCGTTCACCATTGTTTCAGAGGATTACAATTCCCTTTAAAATAACCTCTTGTTGTTATTCATTGTTGATTCTACTTCAGTAACTTTCACAGAACACTGGCCAATCCATAAATATAGGAAAATGTACGGAAATTATGCACAATGTGGAATTTAACTACCATAAGCTTTCTAACAAAATATGAAGCGTTACGCTTTTTTTTTTTTTTGGAGGACAGCGTACTTGTCCTTGTCATCGAATGCGGAGAAATGTCACGATATTACGCAATCGCCGCCACTCTGACGTTTTATGAGATTCATGTTGTCCTCGCGGTTGGACCCCGAGAATAGAGGCGGGAAAATTTGCTCTAATTCCGATCGGTATCGTAAGTTGCAGCATGGCCAGTATCGTCCCCCACCAAGCGCACTCAAGGCCAGGTCTCTCCGCTGAATGAGAATCTTGTCTCGATAATACTGGAACTCCTTTTTCTCGGCGTTATCGACAGTATCTAAAGGAAAAAGCAGACTCACTCAAGCCGCTGCTTATGTGAAATCAAAGCCCTCTGTAACTCCAGAATGTAAACCATTCATCGACAAATTTAAAACTGTAGGAGTGATCCACTTACGACGAGGAAGACCATATTGTATTGAGTTGGTTAGATTTTTACCATGATTTCTCTCACTACAGATACGGTAAGAGAGAAATTATTAGTCTGAAGTTAGGATAAAAAGCAGTTACTGATCAAATGAGCGTCTGATGGACGAAATTTTAGGTAGGGGCATTATTATATAAACAAAATAAAGTGGAATTAATTTTCAAATCGTTATCATCTACTCCAGAAAAATATGAACAGATTAGCCATATTCACACGGCAAAATAGGATGGTCAATTATATGAGGGAAGAGATTTCACAAATTAAGGGCTTATTATTATTATTTATTTCCTCTCGTGTCCACCATCAGTTAAATGCTTTGATTATAACATATAAATGGCTTGTGTTGTCACTGTGGCTAGTGTACCCAGCCCCTTTAAATGATGAAATGAAAATTAATAGGCCTATAGGAATTCAGAAACGTTAGGCCAAATACTGTACCGGTACATCGCTTTTCATCAGATAATTTTGTTTTCTTCATAGTCAGCTTACCCTCCAGGTAGGCTTTTCCCACGGACTCAGCGAGGGATCCCACCTTTACCGCCTCTACGGGCAGTGTCCTGGAGCTTGACATCGGATTGGGGGAAACAACTGGGGAGGCGGGACTAGCGCCTCGTGAGGGATGGGACGGGAAGAATAGACAAAGACGAGGAAAGGAGGCGGCTGTGGCCTGACGGTAGGTACCATCCCGGCATTCGCCCGAAGACGAAGTGGGAAACCACGGAAAAAACACTTCGAGGATGGCTGAGGTGGGAATCGAACCCCCCCCCCCCCCTCTACTCTTTTGGACTATCTGAGGCTGAGTAGACCTCGTTCCAGTCCTCATACCACGTTTCAAATTTCGTGGCAGAGCCGGGAATCGAACCTCTGGAATGGCAGCTAAGCACGCTGACCACTACACCACGGAGGCGACTCATCAGATAATTAAATTATGAATTTCTTTTACTAAAAACTCTGACTTTGTGCTTGAAAGTAATATCAGTTTGTGGCATGCGGTATATTAATCATCCACTGCAAACATCTCACTGATGCGTCTATAAATGCCAAAGATATGACAGTTTGAGTGACAAGAGTGCGACGATAGTTCACTGAGAATGTTACTTTGTCCGATACTCCACGGTCTCGTTCGATCACAAGGTAATGTTGATAACACTACCCATGATGCAACGTGTGAGCACGTGCCTAGGGATGCGATTGAAATGGTGGCGACTCAAGCATTTTTCAAAGCCATCATAACAAAATAAAAAACATCAATCTTATTCTTGAATGTGAACATTATTTTTTCTTACGGCAGACGACTAGAGAATAGTATTCGAACCGGTAGGAGCGTTTTAGATAGAGAGTCAAGTATCCAACGCAAAAGTTCTCACTCTGTATCTTTGTCGTATTTTCTGCTCTGATATGAGTGTTATTGTGGCTGAATTGGTAATGCATTGGACTCAAGAATGAAAGGATTGGGGTTCGATGCTTGGTAGGGGAAGTATTTTAGAATTTGTTTTAGTTATGTTTTATAGTTTGTGTCGAGCGCTTTACCAATATCTTACTATAAAAATGATCCGTCAAAACACAGTTGCATTAGTAATATAGCGAGTGCATGAATATTCAGGTTCCATTCCGTGAAAGTTGCATAGTGCTTAAATGTGGCATTATAGGAAAAATCTTAATATGCACACATCAAATATAATGACCAAATAAAATTGAGGGATATCATAAGACGCGATGCAAGCACTAACGATCAAGATGTCCTTCGATATGTTATTAAGATGATATGCTCAATATAGTATATATGACACCGTTGAGGTTGGGTGGATTCTTCCAATTCGCCGACTCCAGTCAACGGAATGAACAATTTCCATTGAATCCTTACACAACAAGCCTCAGTGTCTTCAGGCAGCGTCATATTGCCCAACCGAGAATGTCAAGACTTATCGTTATCGAGCCCACGTTACCGGTAATATTAGTTCCGGAACCAACATTTCCGTTCTTCATTCTCACCCAACGAGACCGATTGGAACTCAGGAGCTTTTTGCCCGGCTCTACCCGAGAACACGATATTATGCAATACGTCTGCCTGTCTATCTGTCTTAGCAGAATGGCGGAGGAAAGTTCAAGGTTGGGCATGATTCAATTTCAAGAACAGTTATGGACCTGTTGTATGGTCGGCGCTGCTCGGAAATGAGGTGCCGTGATTTCCCCTGTCCCTATGCTGTGGTTGGGAGCTCGATGTGGATCACGAGGAGAAGCGAGTATCACGATGCTATGTAGTCTATAAGTTATTCTTAAGTTGTTTGATGCACTTCTCGCTCCCCGTACGCTTTTAAGTATATGGTCATGGGAAAAGTGGCGAGTAAGTTTCGGGAAGTTTTGGGATGGGCGCCTAATCACCTTTGACAGTATTCCCGCAGTCCACGTGAGCATGAGTTCGCGTTCGGGCACGGGTTTTATGATTTTACGCAACCGGCGTCGATCTCGGTCCGTTTGACGAGATTCCCGCAGGTAAGTCGTGTGGTTAGCCGGCCGGCTTGAGGATGTGATATTGGAGGATGAACGTTCGAAGTAGGTATCGAATATTACAAACTCTTCTGATGAGAGGATTGGACGAATAATACCATAAGAGGGCACATTTTCTTTCGAATTCGAATCACGAATTATACAAGTTTTCGAGATAACCGGTTAGATTATATATATGATGGAATCAAAGATCAAAGGAAAAATCGACATATAACGAATTTCGAATTAATCATACTAGATGTCGCAAATTTACAAGACGGAGATACTTCAAAAAATATAGGCTATGTATTTGGATGTTATTTCGTTATTTTTTTCTCGAAACGGTACGATTTCGCAAGATTGCTACATTAAATTATATCGTGTTATTTCTGGACTTCAATTTGAGTTACCGTAGTCTCCAAATGTAGAGGTCAATAACAGAAATAAGATTTTCGGAAGATTTCGCGAACAGTCAGGGTCCCAAATAATACAGAAAAATATTTCACACACAACTAAAAACTCTTCTTGATGCCGAAAATATACGTTGAACCGATGTCTACCACTCTATGGTGTCCTTAGGATGAATTTCCTTGAGGTCGGGCACGGGAAAATATAGCTTTACTATGCCACCGTCGTCGCTTGAGTAAAACTCATTCCATCCCAATCTGTGAGCCTAGCAGAATGATGTTAAATGATTTCAACCGACCTCAGCGAATTTTCGTTACCATCAAATATCCAGACAAAAATTAGCTACCGTACTTTTCGTTACCGGTTTGAAAAATTAGCTAATATTTCACCATGTAGGTCGGCTTTTTTTTCTCTCGACATCAGATGTCCTGACCGTTTACTCATGGTTTAAAGAGATTGTGGCTACTTGGAGAATAGACACTTGGTGGGTCCCGAGCCTATTACCCTCTGGCTTGCCGCCTGTCGAGCAAGCCACTGACGCTAGCAGCAGTGTAGCACCCAACTAGTTCAACACATTTACACTTATTAACGTATTTAACAGTCATGAATTTCAGAGTAGTTGTTGGAAATGCTGTCCTTCATTTCCTGAGCACACATCGCACCAACGTAGGAAGTTTTGGTGCACTCGTGGTAATTCATTCTCACTGATATTTAGTTCTCGAGAGCCTCCCGAGTACGCGGATTGTATCTGTATACATTTTGTTTGAGATTCCCTCACAATTAAAATTCGCACGGCGCTGAAACTTACGAACACATTTACTAGAAGACTTCTTCTTGAGAACATAAGTTTCCACTTGTTCCATATCTAACCATGTTAACGGAATACAAGATATCCTACAGTACTTCACCACAAGTCGTAATTACCTAGCGTTTGGGGCTTCCCGACGCGCTGTTGTGTAACGGTAGATGCTAGTCAACTGGCGCTGACTCAACGCGCTTCGCCCGTCCCACGGAGCAGGCGAAGCTCCGTTCTATAGGGAAGGCTCTCACTCTTGATTAAATAATCTTACTAGCTTACGTTACCCCTGAGACAAAGTGTGCCTATTGGCTGGGGGTGTGTTGTGATGAGAGCATTTCATTCATACATGTGCCCTTGCAGCACTGTACCCTGTGACTTACCAGGTTATATGGAACCAAACCCACATGGATATTTGTTCAATCAAGGGGTATTATCATTCTTACACTGTCCATATATAATATTCATTCATTATTAATATACTGTAGTCACATTCTGCAATTATTTGATAGGGTTTAATTTGTGTCATGTCCACATATAAGGCAAGGTTTGCTGGTTTCTTTTATTTAACATTTGAATCCATAATAATAATAACGCTATTGGTTTTACACCCCTGTTAACTGCTCTGACTTTTAGAGACGCCGGGATGCCGGATTTTTTTTGCCCCGAAGGGGATCTTTAACACGCCAGTAAACCTAGTCGACTGACATGGCTCCCTCGCATTTGCTCACCCTCAAATGCCAGCTGCACAATTTGTGTTGACCAACTGAAAATCTTTCTTTAATAGAATTAGGCAACACTGAAAAATGGCTTCTATCACTACAAAAGAGCTGGTGTAAGGAGAGAATTCTAATCTAACATGTTTTATGTGATGAGTCAACAGAAGAACTTAGAACATCAATGAGACTGTTGATGTTTAAGGAGCTAATGAATGTTTGCTGTCAAACTGGTTACATGGTGACCACTCAAATCGGTGAACGATTTTCCAGGAGTAATTCTCATTTTTCCAGACTTAAAAATAAGTGCGAGTCCCGGGAAGGGGGGAGCTTTATCGGTTGCCTACTTCAAGGCCAAAATAAAGCACTTGTGTTTGGTTTACTTATACAGATGTTGACAAAAATTAGTGGTGATTGAGTTATTGATACGCAAGCTTAAACACGAATGATTTATTTGTTTTAAAAAAGCCTTTGTGACTCAAATACCCGCTTAAAAAAAAGAGAAAAGAATGCCGCCTGCAATTTTATTGCGGTGAAGTTGTCTATACGCAATATGTTTTACAATAATACTATCACGTGTTTCCCACACAGAAGCAGGTAGCCTGAGGAAATTTCTTAAAAACCGCAGCGAGTATGATTTAAGGTGGAAAGAGTTTTATAATTAATTAACAGTGGCTATTTTCCAGGAGTTTTCAAATTTTTCGTCATTTTCCAGACCTAATAAAAATCCAGGAGTTTTCCAGGATTTCCAGGAGTAGAGGCCACCATGTGGTTAATGCATATCTAAGGTCATTCTCCAAGTTCGGACACTGGTATTTTGTTTTCATGATGGCCAGTGTCTAAAATCTGGTCTTGCATAGGTAAGTAGATGAGAACTGTGTGAGGATCTTTAAGTCTTCCTTTGCCACTCTTGGATAAACTGGAAGGAAACTGGCCCAAAATTCTTCCAGCCCCATTTGTTGAAACTGTTCCTTAGCATTTGAAACACATTTCAATTCAATTGCATCCTGCTGTATCTCATCAGGAAGTGTATGTACATCAGTGAAGGGTGATCTTACTAATTCGCACTACCATTCTTCTGAAAGCAAAAATACACTTAGGCTAGATAGATTATTACGATATACTGAAATGAATGTCCCAAGATAAGATAACAGGTGTGTAATTTGATGTAGTTATTGTGTAATTAGGCTAATATGTGACAGTTTGTAATAACCAGCGCAACATCGTAATAAACGCTGTGGTACAATTGCCGTGGTAACTAAATAGACTGTGTAATAGCCGTAATAGTCCAAGCATAGCGTTCTTCCATACGCTATGGTCGAAGTAAAAATTCGGTGTAATAGCCCCTCCAGGGTCTCACATCTAGTGCGACGTGGGTTGGCGACCACAGGATCCCAGCTGAGTCCGGCATTGCTTCCACTTACTTGTTAAACAAATTCACAAAGAAATTTGATACAATGGTCCGGCTAGCTCAAAACAGATGCCAGCGTTTCGCCCCAGTGTACCAATGGGCTCTTCAGTTGGTTATGGTACACCTCACATAGTACATGGGAAGGCCGCTGCAAGGCACAAATGTTGCCACGAGCAGTGCCAATGTACTATGGAAGTCAAAACTTCCTTTCAAAAATAATGTTAGCTTACCTAGCTAATCCATATTGGAAATATCTGTTCTCTTAGGAAACAGGATGTAAAATTGTCCGATTGAGTTATGTAGATCAACAAATTCACAAAGAAATTTGATACAATGGTCCGGCTAGCTCAAAACAGTTGCCAGCGTTTCACCCCAGTGTACCAATGGGCTCTTCAGTTGGTTATGATACACCTCACCCAGACGCGTGGCTAGTACATACTGTGAAGGCCGCTGCAAGGCACAAATGTTGCCTTAGTACATTGGCGCTGCTCGTGGCAACATTTGTGCCTTGCAGCGGCCTTCACAGTATGTACTAGCCACGCGTCTTGGTGAGGTGCACCATAACCAACTGAAGAGCCCATTGGTACACTGGGGCGAAACGCTGGCAACTGTTTTGAGCTAGCCGGACCATTGTATCAAATTTCTTTGTGAATTTGTTAATCTATAGTGCGTCTCTACCTTAAAAGACAGTACGCATTAAATGGAGCGTGCTGATGCCAGATCTGCTGCATATACCAAGTTCTGCAAGGCCGGGCACATGATGTAACATAACTCGTATACAGGCGTGTTTCTACGCAAAACTCGGGAAATTTCCAAAATATTTCTTTGTTGTATATAACTCTACCTCATGCCTTGAAGCGAACGACGGTAGAATATTTAGATATGATACACCTAAGTTCAGAGCGCGATTTTAATGCACACATTATAATAATTTATAATTTTCAATTATTCATGAATATGATAATATTATAACATGTTATAACATTACATTTTCTCGAATATCATAGGTTATAATAAATTATAATATGACATTTAATAATAATAATAGTTATCATAATAATAAAATAATATATATTGTGGCCCACGTAATTTACCCAATTTTGTGGGGTCAAGTGGTGGTATGCAACCGAAATTAAATTATTCATTTTTTTGTTTCTTGAATGAGACGTTGTTCAATTTTATATAAGCTAGTTCTTTACTTGCGCCCATACCATTTCGATGGGATTAAATTCACTCTGGTATGGTGGCAAGCAACGGACATACTGTATTTTTCTGCTGTGATAGCGTACATTGTCTATTACTAGGTCTGATCCTTCGAGAACATTGGGCAATAATTGCTAGGCCGACCACTTTTCATACACTTCACCTGTCATTTCGTCGTGGGTGTCTGCCGTGTTCTTTGGCACAGAAAAGTTAACTCTGCACCATTAACAAACCCTTGTTCATTCCCGAGACGAACAAAGGCAAACTACGGAAACCATTTCGAGGATGGCTGAGGTAGGAATCGAACCCGCCTCTTCTCAGTTTCGTCTCATGAAGTTGAGTACGCCCCGTTCGAGCCCTCAGACCAGAATTAAATTTCTTGGCACAGCCAGGATTCCATCCCGGGCCTCCACGGTGACAGCACAGTGACAGCCAAGCATGCTAGCCACTACGCAACGAGGCGGACAATTTTTAAAGAACACAAGCTCCATTTCATTTGACAGTTTAACTTCACACCATCACCTTCTCTCCTTCAAACACAGTCGAGCAGATAGCCTACGGGCCACATTAGTAAACGGACTTTCGGTGCGTCAGCGCTGGGCGGGAGGTGTACGCAAAGTGCTATAACTTATGAACGCTATCTGATATCGAGCTCTGGTTTGTTTTAAAAACTATTTCAGACATTACTGAACATTTCTTCTCGCTTAGTCACCAACGTAAAGTCAACAGCAAAAATGTTTCTCGCTAGGTAACTTTTGTGTGACACCATCCCAGATTTTTCAAGTAACATTTAAGAAAAAAAATCATAACTTTCTTATTATGAAAATAATTACTGCTCTGAGATATAGGGTACCTTCTACCAACATCAGGCAATCTAAAAATAAATTCTTGATCTGTTGCGATCATTAGTTCATTATCTATGGCGTGATAAGTTTTATATCCGCAAAAATATAGATTCGCGCTAAAATATCCTAATTGTGAAAATAGGGTCATGTGTTAATTATTTATGGCTGTTATTTTTACATCATCATAAAGAGCGAAAAATTCTCGCAATTTTTTTTAGATTTGTCACTTTCAATTATTGGGAAATGGCAACATCGCCGGCGTAGAAGAGGACGAAGCTAATTGCAGGACATAGGAGTGCGAGTGAGAGGCAAATACTCCATTTAAATACATACTGTCTTTTAAGGTAGAGACGCACTATACATAGCTCAATCGGACAATTTTACATCCTGTCTCCTACAGGAACAGATATTTCCACTTACTTGTGCCGGGCTCATCTCCGTCTTCTTTCCTGTCGACCTCCCTTGGTCGACTCTTGTTCTTTTCCAACCCAGACGGTATTAGGGTATCCGAGGCCCAGGGTGTCTTTCACTTTCCCGCCTTAATTGGCCCTTAAATAGTATAGCAATTGGATGTATATGGATTTGATGGTTCCTAATATTGTCCTAACCGTATTGTTATTCAGTTGCGTATCAACTTTTGCAAATCAGGAAAATAAAGTTTGTACTCATTTTGAAGCACTTCCAGATGTGCACTGATGATAACTCTCCACTCATTGAAATCATACTGCTGCCTATCTAGAAGTTCATTGAATCGGGGAAATGACAAAAAGTTGGTAATGGGAGCATCTAGTCGATGGCTCCATAGTGTATTTTCCAAGAAGGCTCTTATGGCATCATTAGCATCCATTATAGTGGACTTTCTACTGTTTAGTTTTAAATTCAGATTATTCCAGGCTTAAAGAAGTCTGCAAGGTATGTTAGGGGGAAAAAAACTGTCACCAGTGAATGAATTATGAAGCTCAGCTTTCCCTTGTCCTAAACAAAATAGTAGTACAATTGATTTCAATTCATACAGCCTGGTATTGCCATTCGAAAGCCACCGGAATTGTGTATGAAAGATTGATGTTCATCACCGAGATCATTACATACAGTAGGACTCGGGAAAGACAAGTATTCACAGCATTTGGTGTAGTGGTAGCATGCTGAACTGCTGTGCCCAAGATAGCGGGTTCAAACCCGGCCAAAGTCGTTGGATTTTTTAAGATTGTTAAAAATCCTTCAGTATGCCTTCCTTTGGAGGGGAAGTAAAGCCGGCGGTCCCATGTCATAGATTTATGGCATGTAAAAGATCCTTCCACAGACTAAACTTGTGTGCAGCTAAATTGTTAGGTTAGATTTCGTCGGAATGCGCTATCAAAGTTCCAACGTTCACCACTAGGTATTATTGATATCTGGTAGCGAAAGTTGGAACTACTTGAAATTGTACGGAACTTGTAGCTCACCCTAAGGGTGTCCGCTGGAAGCAGCTACAGATACATGTGAGCCGAACATGTCCTCGGACACTCCCAGCACTAAAAGCCATATGATAATAAATAAGTAAAAGTGCAGTGTTGAGTTTCTCAGGTAAAGATTTAGAAGCTAGGGCTTGTCTGTGGATTATACAACGTGAGGAAATAGGAGCACAGGGTGACCGCTGGTACCTAAAATTATTTTCCCAGTGTTATTATAAATTTTCCCTGTGTTAAATTTAACCATTTATTAACACATATACTTTTATAAGGATACCATTTATGTTTATTTTCAAAAAATAAAACAAAACTTATATATGGTAAATACTTTTTTTTATTTATTATAGAACGTAAAATACATAACACATATAGTCTCTTACGACAACGAATATCTTTCACAAATTACATTACTTAACTTACACGTTTCATTGATCACACACGTTTCATTGATCACATTTCAAAGTAATCACAATTATTAGGTATAATATTTAATCACAGATATTTAGGTGACTTTGAATACGTTTGAAGTTCTTGTTTCCTCAATGTTTTTATATTAATTTCCAGCTCATGTTGCTTTGTGCGCAATTCTTCAGTTTCTTTATTTAATGCCAGTAACACTCCATCCTTTCTCTTCTTCTTTTCTCTCTCATATCGACTCAACTGCTCTATTTCAGTTTCCTGTTGTTTTCGTTCTTCAATAGCGATATTTTCCTTAGCCCTATCCCCACAAGCATAACGAATCATTTCGTCATCAATGTTTATGGCATCTTCTCCACCTGAATCCTGAATTCCATCCCATGCTCTTCTCATCGCTATGAAAGTTTCCTCATGAATGTTTTCCACTAACATTTCTTTGTTAATGGTAAAAACCCCTTCGACAAAGGCATTATCATGAGAAAATATGAGGATGATTTTTATGATCTGTCACACATCTTTATAATCTTTATATTATTCGACAGTACAGGAAGGATGCCTGGCACATAAGTAAACTCAATTCAGATTTTGTGCCATCTGTTCACTGAAGCACGTTACACCACAACTAAACTTATTCCATGTAAGTTGAGAGACAAATGACAACACGCCAGACCCGCAGAGAAGAGCTCTTACCTCTTACTGGCGTGAAGTTAAAGCCAGTTTACAATTGATATGGTGTCTGTAATATTTCAATCGAAGGTACAGTACAGTAGTGTGCTCGTATAGGTAAGAGCTCTTCTTTGCGGCTCTGGAGTGTTGTAATTACTCTCAACTTATATGGAATAAGGTATAAACACCCAAGTCATTTTTTTCTCGCGAAGCTAATTTTTCTGACTTTGGATACCCTGAAAGGCGAACATCCGAAAAGAAGAAATGGCAAAACGGTCAAATTAAGGTACTTAATCTTTAATCTGAACGATAATTAATCTTGTATGCAAGATTAATTAATATCGCCAACAATGCATTATTATTAAGCCCAATCATTCGTCGAGACATTTTTCTTCATCGTGCCAAATTCTTTCCCCGTTTGTTCTATGCAATTTAAATTCCCTGTGTTCCCCGAGTTTTCCAGAAAGTGGTCACCCTGGAGCAGGAATTTTTCTTTGGCAATACTAATGAAGCCAGACCGTGAACCCAACATGGATGGTGCTCTGTCGGTACAAATTCCAATAACTCTGACCCAACAAATAATTTTCAACCAAATATTCATCAACAGCAGAAGGTATATCGAAACCTTTTGATATTGTTTCCAAGGTTTTTTTTTTTTTTTCGAAAACAATAGTTCTTCCATTATTCTCTTCTCCCACAAATTGAAATGATTGAGCAGCAAGGCAAAAAATGGAGACAATTTCACAGCTGTTATTTCACATTCAGGACCATTTCTATGATCATACGTTGCACACTGTTATTTGAAATAGGTATCTCGTCCATTTTTCGCCGACATTCCTCTCCAAGGGCAATTCCGGTTACTTTAAGAATGGAAGGTGTGGTTAACGTCTCACCATTGTATGAGGTTGTTTTGTTTTTTGCTATTAAGAGAGAAACTTCATAGGATGCTTCAATAATCTCTTTCCAACAAAAAACTCCTTTGGTTTATTTTTAACCCCAGGTGAGCTGCTGTTAGATGCCGTTCCCGACGCTCAGAGTCGTTACTGAAGACAGTATGGCTCACACCACCTCGCTGTTCCGCCCCCTAAGGCAACAATAACCAACTAATTGTGGCACTTGTCTTTTACAATAAATAAACGTAATTCCATATCTAATACTGTTTAGGAACAAGTGTTAAACGGTTCGCCAAGCCTCGCCTTGCCTGTGGCAGAATCCCGTTCTTTCCACTGGTCGGGAGGGGTGGGCTTGCTACCTGCCTCACCCGCTCCCCAAGTGCCGTACATTCTTTCGACAGTGCTACTATTGTGCTCAACTGGACAAGTCACCACGGGGTGAAAGCGAAGCAGACCTGCTGCTATGCAATCTCGGAAAACTATATCGAACGAGTGACAGTGTATTAATTGTATCAACATGTATTGTATATAACTGTGTAATATAATATAATTAGTTAAATGTTCCACAGAAGTCCAGTGATTTGAAATCCCAGCACTATAAATTACAGTCCACCAGAGTATATTCTTCACATTTATTATCAAACTCTCTTCATGGTCCTCCGGGCCGGATTTCTGTGGAACAACGGACGTGTGTTGTGAGCTCGTGCATCATTTCATATTGACGCCTCGCATTGTACATTGTTAAGGTAGCCTCAACGCGAAGTATGAGCGGTAATCGTGTGTTTCTTCGATGATTCGTATTAACTACAGCGCGCAGTGGTGCATATTGAACCACGAGACATTACACATGGAAGGAATTCAACTTTAAGCAGCTTCGGTAAGTACATACTCATTTCTGGTTACCTGTATTCCTGTATGCTATTCCCATTATGGATCCTAAATTGAAAGCACTTCTCGTAAAGACTAGGGGCCTCGCAAAGGCAAATATTACTCGTTTACATAACTTCGTCAAGAGTTTCCAACCAGGGTCAAGTATTAACGCAATAAGGGCAAGGTTAGACGATCTACCAAAATTAAGGCAGAAGTATGAAGACGCGCAGGAGAGATTAGAATTAGAAGACGAATCCGAGGACCACAGTGAAGATAGGAATACTTTTGAGACTATGTATTATGATCTCGTTGATAAAATGACCACGTTAATTGAAGATAGCGTAGAGTTACGATCAAAACAGAACAATCCTTCGAGTACTAAAAGTGATGGTCAGTCTAGTTCTGGCAAGAGAGAGCTGACACTTCCTACAATTAAATTACCTTCCTTCGGGGGACAGGTCACTGAATTCCGTCATTTTTGTGACACATTTACTAGCCTGGTAATAAACAATCAAGCAATTGACGATATACAACGATACCACTATTTGTTATCTTCATTAACGGGCGAAGCACATGGCCAGATTAAGAACCTTCCCATAACAGGTCCTAATTTTAAAATTGCTTGGCAAACTGTCTGTCAGAGATACAATAATCCTAGATTAATTGCCACAGCACACATCAACAACTTGCTGAACCTTCCACGTGTACATAATGAATCACCCACAGAGTTACGAGCACTTTTAAATCAGGTATCAAGTAACTTAAATGCACTTGAAGCACTTGAACTTGAAATCCCTCTTCACGAAATCCTTCTAGCGCAATTAATTCTTGAAAAGACTGATGACGTCAGCAGAAAACAGTGGGAGCTGACGTCATCAAGTTCACAATTCCCAAGACTGGAAGTGCTAAGTAAATTTTTAGAGGACAGATGTCAAGCCCTAGAATTAATCAATGGTAACCGAATTCCTACCCCAGTTGTCAATTCTACCACTCAAAACATCACTAGAAAGAAGCTCACGAACCAAGTCAGACAAGTGTATGTTTCAAGTAACAATAATTGTTTATTTTGTACTGGCGTGCACCCTCTTTATAAATGTCAAGACTTTTCCAGTGTTAGTGTTGCACAACGAACAGAATTTGCCAAACAGCATAAATTGTGTACAAATTGTTTGAGACATGGTCACATTGTTGGTGATTGTTCTTCAGGTTCTTGCTATTCTTGTGGTTTGAAGCATCACACACTACTTCACCGCAACCGAGGAACTGGTCGTTCTCCTACCCCACGGCCGACTGATAACACGCATGATAGGCAACAGGCAAGACCCAACAACTCTATTGTTACGCAACAACGTGCCGACACAGCGTCCTATTGCTCACTGAAAATTAAACCGCATACTCATATATTGCTCTCGACTGCATTAGTGAAAGTGCGTGATGGGGAGGGCCAACTTCAGACTTGCCGAGTCCTACTAGACTCGGGCAGTCAAGCACACTTCATCACGACTGCCTGCACACAACGACTGAACTTAAAGAAGGTACGGAATAGAATTCCAATCCAGGGTATAAGTAGTATCGACGCAGAGTCGCATCATAGTGCAAACATTGAGGTGCATTCCATTACTAGCAACTATCAAGTAGTTATTAATTGTGCTGTATTGTCACGAATTTCAGCTGAATTGCCAGGATCATACATTAACTATCAAGACTGGCAAATTCCCGAAGAACTGACCTTAGCTGACCCCAGCTTCAACCAACCAGGTCAGATTGATATGTTAATCGGGGCAGAGATATTTTTTGATCTTCTTAGGCCTGAAAGACGCACGAGGAGCGGACCCTATCCAGTTCTTCAAAACACGGAATTCGGTTGGATTGTAGCGGGACAGTTTCAAATGGATAAGGCGAGCGGTCCGGGTTCACCACCTGTACAGTCATTCTTCACTATGAATGACCATTCACTCGACCAGCAACTTCAACGATTCTGGGAATTAGAAGAGATCACTCAACCAATCAGATCGAATGATGAAATCGAGTGTGAAAGGCATTTTGTTGACACAGTCAGGCGGGATGCAGAAGGTAGATTCACGGTACGACTCCCACTCTGTGGAAAACCATCAGAACTTGGAAACTCACTAACAATGGCTACGTCACGGTTTCACAATCTCGAAAGACGCCTTGAAAGAAACCCTCAGTTGAAGGGGGATTACGTCAGCTTTTTAGAAGAGTACGAGACTCTAGGGCATATGGAGCCTATAACCACGGCGTCTGATAAGGAGGAACAGAGCTACTTCATGCCCCATCATCCAGTGTTCAAGGAGTCAAGTTCAACTACAAAAACCAGGGTTGTATTCGATGCCTCTGCCAGTACTACCACCGGACGGTCACTCAATGACATCCTCAGGGTTGGTCCGACAATCCAGCAAGATATCTGGTCCATTATCACCAGATTTCGCACTCACCAAATATGCTTTACGGCAGACATTCGACAGATGTACCGGCAGATAAAGGTTGATAGTCATGACCGCAGACTTCAGAGAATCGTGTGGCGATCATCCCCAGAAGATCCTGTAAAACATTACCAGCTCAACACCGTCACCTATGGCACAGCGTCAGCACCCTTCCTCGCCACTAGATGCCTCCAACAGCTCGCTATGGAAGAATCAGACAGCTTTCCTGAAGCAGCGAAGATTTTACAGAGAGACTTCTACATTGATGACTGTATGTCTGGAAGTGCGACCGTCGAGGACGCGTTAGACACTCAAAATCAACTCATCAACCTTCTACAAACTGGAGGGTTCCAGCTACGAAAATGGTGTTCGAATCATCCCCGACTACTTGAAGCAGTTCCTTCTGAGTGGCGAGAAACCCAGCTCCCACTTCAACTAGACAATGGGGAAAACATTAAGACATTAGGCTTGCTTTGGCATCCTGCTAGTGACCAACTACAAATCGTAAACGGCAACTTACAACTACGCAACCCAGTAACAAAACGGAAGGTACTATCAACCATAGCTTCAATCTACGACCCACTTGGGCTAGGGAGTCCAATCATCATCTCCTGCAAGTTCTTCTTACAGCAACTGTGGCAGCTACGTCTAGGGTGGGATGAAATTTTACCACCAGAGCTACTTCATCGCTGGCAGAAGTTGTGTGGCGAACTTCCACTTCTCAACCAAATTCGGATCGACAGTCTTGGAGCCAATAGGGAACTGGAGGAGATAAGAAGATTATTCAACGAGGGAACGCATCAACGTGATCTATCCACCTTTGCAAGCAGTGAAGGAATTAAGTGGCATTTTATTCCTCCTCAAGCTCCGCACTTTGGAGGAATATGGGAGGCAGGTGTCAAATCTTTTAAACACCATCTTCGGCGAGTGATGGGCACCGCATACCTTAGCTTCGAGGAATTGTCCACACTCACAACCCAGATCGAAGGATGTCTCAATTCGAGGCCTCTAGTCCCGGCATCCGATGATCCTGACGACCTAGTTGTCCTTACCCCTAGTCACTTTCTCATTGGCCGACCAATCACTGCACTACCCCAACCAGATCTGAGTAATGTGCGTGTAAGCTTGCTTTCCAGATGGCAGCAAATCCAAAGACAGTTCCAAGGATTCTGGAAGGCGTGGTCAACCGACTACTTGTCCCATCTACAACAGAGAGGAAAATGGAAGAAGGAAGGGCGCAACGTCCAGGCAGGCACGCTGGTGATCGTGAAAGAAGACAAACTTCCCCCACTGTGCTGGAAGCTTGCAGTGGTTGATCAGGTCCACCCTGGAGCTGATGGACTCGTACGTGTTGCCACTATACGTACCTCGTCCGGTACATTCAAGAGACCCATTGCAAAACTTTGCCCACTTCCCATGCCAGACAACGGCATTTGTGAAGGTGGTGTTTTGACTAACTAACTATGTTCATTGCTTTGTGTTAGTTTGTTTGTTGGTGTTATATTTCAGGTGACTGTTTCTGGAAAAAAGTGTTAAACTCTTTTTTGGCGGGCGGCATGTTTAGGAACAAGTGTTAAACGGTTCGCCAAGCCTCGCCTTGCCTGTGGCAGAATCCCGTTCTTTCCACTGGTCGGGAGGGGTGGGCTTGCTACCTGCCTCACCCGCTGCCCAAGTGCCGTACATTCTTTCGACAGTGCTACTATTGTGCTCAACTGGACAAGTCACCACGGGGTGAAAGCGAAGCAGACCTGCTGCTATGCAATCTCGGAAAACTATATCGAACGAGTGACAGTGTATTAATTGTATCAACATGTATTGTATATAACTGTGTAATATAATATAATTAGTTAAATGTTCCACAGAAGTCCAGTGATTTGAAATCCCAGCACTATAAATTACAGTCCACCAGAGTATATTCTTCACATTTATTATCAAACTCTCTTCAAATACATTTTTCATTGTACAATCTTTTAGAAGAAATTTTCCCTTGATGTACAAAACCACATGAAAATACGTACAGAGCACAACAGCGTAATATTCTCTTAACTGAATAGTCAACAATAACTTGGTGACGTGCGAGAGTCAAAGTCAAAGCTGATGTTCCCAACACTAATAAGATAAAATTGCTTTCTCACGTAATTCTACAAAAACAAAACAAAATCACTCTCTAACTGTAATAAGAATATAAAACGTTTGACTTGTCTGACCATAGGATTCTGTTTTCCTTTGAGCTGCCCCCCTCCCCCCGTAAAGCTCTCACGGAAACGAAACTCAATTTGCCACGATATATCGATTTCAATGGCTGTCTGTGATTGGCTAGTTGAAGTGATTTCGCTTCTTAAAATAGCCAAAATACCTCGTGTAATGATGAATAATGATTGTGGAAATAATATGGTGATAGATGTTTTCTCCCCCGCTGTCTATGACCCACCCACCATCCCCCTTTTTTTTTTTATCACGGCTTATATAGTGAAATTTCAGTTGTGTCGGCCATTGTAGGTGTGATTTATGGGGCAAATAAAATACTGCCAAACCCACGCATACAGTAAGCACGGCCGTGTGGTGTTAGTTTTACGCTGCGCTCGCTCCACTTCTTTGTGTTTATATTCTGTGGTGTCTCCACTGCCAGCTTGATCACATCTCTTCTGGCTGCATCCAAACCAGAGACACAAAATAATACAGAACAAACTAGAATTAGCTAACGCAACTGTGGTAGACTGGTCTACCTTCTGCCGGGAAGTATGTGAGGGTTGGATGTATTGCCGCTGGGTACCGATTGGAGGACCTGAAATAATTGTTGAAATCGACAAGGCTAAGTTTGGCAAATGCAAACATAACGGGTAGCCGAATCAAAGGCCAGTGGGTTTTCGGTGCCATGGAACTGGACAACAAAAGAAGTTTTTTATGGTTCCAGTAGCCCAAATGGACACCGCCACACTGCTCCAAGTAATTTGAAATTGGATATTGCCAGGAACAGCTATAATTTCGGACTATTGGGGTGCATATAACGTGTTGCAAAATGAGGAAATGCACCTGAAAGTTAACCACAATTTAGAATTTATTTCCATTCAAAGAAGCAGTCCAGTATTCAACTAAAATGTTGCCATGCATTCAAATGCGCTAGAAGACTCTAATGACCGAGAACTTCTGTCCGTCAGGTAACAGAGAATTCTGGACTGTCATCCACAGTCCCTCCTCTGGCAAAATATATCTTCCTCTTCCAAGACAATGCTGGGATAGTTTTGAAAAGTAAATTCTTGGAAAAAATACACACAGTGTATAATGTACATATTTTTTAAATTTCATCCAAACTTGACTAACAACCTGAGATCAAACAATTGTGGGATCACAATAATATTCCAGAACCCACAACAATCTTCGATAATTTGGTGGCGAGGCGGTTGTTCTCTAGTACAGCCCAATCTTCCCAGTCACTCAACGTAAACAAAATAAAATTGAACTGAGAACAAAATATTAAAGACACAAATGTATAGTTTGGGCGATAGTACATTTCATGTGTCGGTAAAACGTTATAACACGCACGGATGCTATTGGGTAGCGAGCCGCGTTCCAAAAACTGAAATTACCTGATTTAATAGTCGGAAGGATATCAGGAGAGGATTGAGTATTAGATGTTCACTGCTCCGCTGTCATAGACCCACCATCCCGCCCAAATAGCAACACGACTTATATATTGGAAATATCTGTTCCCGGAGGAAACAGGATGTAAAATTGTCCGATTGAGCTATGTACATTAACAAATTCTCAAAGAAATTTGATACAATGGTCCGGCTAGCTCAAAACAGTAGCCAGCGCCTCGCCCCAGTGTACCAATGGGCTCTTCAGTTGGTTATGGTACACCTCACCAAGACGCGTGGCTAGTACATACTGTGAAGGCCGCTGCAAGGCACAAATGTTGCCATGAGCAGCGCCAATGTACTACGAAAGTCAAAACTTCCTTTCAAAAATAATGTTAGCTTACCTTGCTAATCCATATTGGAAATATCTGTTCCCGGAGGAAACAGGATGTAAAATTGTCCGATTGAGCTATGTACATTAACAAATTCTCAAAGAAATTTGATACAATGGTCCGGCTAGCTCAAAACAGTAGCCAGCGCCTCGCCCCAGTGTACCAATGGGCTCTTCAGTTGGTTATGGTACACCTCACCAAGACGCGTGGCTAGTACATACTGTGAAGGCCGCTGCAAGGCACAAATGTTGCCATGAGCAGCGCCAATGTACTACGAAAGTCAAAACTTCCTTTCAAAAATAATGTTAGCTTACCTTGCTAATCCATATTGGAAATATCTGTTCCCGGAGGAAACAGGATGTAAAATTGTCCGATTGAGCTATGTACATTAACAAATTCTCAAAGAAATTTGATACAATGGTCCGGCTAGCTCAAAACAGTAGCCAGCGCCTCGCCCCAGTGTACCAATGGGCTCTTCAGTTGGTTATGGTACACCTCACCAAGACGCGTGGCTAGTACATACTGTGAAGGCCGCTGCAAGGCTAGCCGGACCATTGTATCAAATTTCTTTGAGAATTTGTTAATGTACATAGCTCAATCGGACAATTTTACATCCTGTTTCCTCCGGGAACAGATATTTCCAATATGGATTAGCAAGGTAAGCTAACATTATTTTTGAAAGGAAGTTTTGACTTTCGTAGTACATTGGCGCTGCTCATGGCAACATTTGTGCCTTGCAGCGGCCTTCACAGTATGTACTAGCCACGCGTCTTGGTGAGGTGTACCATAACCAACTGAAGAGCCCATTGGTACACTGGGGCGAGGCGCTGACTACTGTTTTGAGCTAGCCGGACCATTGTATCAAATTTCTTTGAGAATTTGTTAACGACTTATATAGTTGAAATCGAAGTTCTCACCTCCATCTTTCTCACTGAGTCAGCAATGCCAACCCCACGCGTTTGGTACTATTTCGCACATGTATGAAATCACTATACTCGGTGGAAAGTGAACTCAATTACAGTGTTTATTTATGTATTTATAATGTTATACATACAAAAACAGACCTAACCTGTGGCTTACGCCCCAGACCCCCTTGCTTGTGGTACTAGCATTAATTTTCGACCAGGCAGTACCTAACCTAGTAGCGGACATAAATTCTATCGTATTGATGTTTTACATACAAAAACAAACCTAACCTGGGGCTTACGCCCCAGACCCCTTTGCTTGTGATACTAGCAGTAATTTTCCGCAAGACAGTGCCTAACTTAGTAGCGAAGGCGTGTGGTGAATTTCTTTATTCAAGTTGGTAACGTAGTCACATGATCGTCTTTTGGGTGTCACATGACTGTCAAAGATGGCGTCCGTAATTGAAGTAAAATTGCATTATTTCCGTGAAATAACAATTATTGCGGTGCAGCAGTGGCTATCGAGTATGAAGAGATTGTGAAACGACTCCCAACAACTCCCCGAAAGGTATGTATATCATAAATGATATATTTTCAATAAGCTAATGTGTTAAAAGTGATGAAAAGGGAGGATGGTCTAAAGTGAACAATAAATCGATTGGTGGATTGAGTATGAAGAGATTGTGAAACGACTCCCAACAACTCCCCGAAAGGTATGTATATCATAAATGATATATTTTCAATAAGCTAAGGTGTTAAAAGTGATGAAAAGGGAGGATGGTCTAAAGTGAACAATAAATGAAATGGAGACCGAAATCACACTTGTTCAAGATTTAATGACAGTGACATGTTGAGTTTGGATCCACCGAAAATTACTGCCAGTGGCGTATGCAACGTAACCGCACCGGTGCCGGCAGGCAAAATAGAAAACCACAAATAGAAAAGAAAAAAACGATCCACTCACCGCGTCTCCACGTTTGGTGTATCGAATTATTATCACTTTCCATCTCCGAAACAATGGACCAAGAAAGTTCACTCGCCGTTTCGACATTCTGTATAAAATAGTCAGTGTCTGCAAAGGTTTCGTTTCGATGGTTATGTGAATATTCGAGTTATTGCCTTCCAACACAGAGAAACACACCCATATCAAAATAATGCACAACAACAAGGACACAATCAACAACATTACAGCGGCTTTTCAAATTGTCAAATAATCGACGTGAAACGGGTCCTCATCTAATCAATAGAAGTTACGCGCCTCAAATCAAGAAATATCATCTTCATCATCATCTAATCAAAAAAACATAGAATGCTGCGCGTTAGGAACAAACTGTACGCGCCCGCGCCTCCCGGTTCGAGATACAAATCAACACAGAACGATCAACAACTAACAAAAATAAACAGTGTGGACAACTTAGGTTTCTAAACATCGCCAGGCAGTAGTCAAAAGTTGTTCCTTATTGGTGACTCAAACTATCACATGAGGCGCTGCGGTCGGTCCAACATGGCCGGGACACGTAGGATAAAACACCTAATAACACAGGATTGCTATGGAACACTTTCGTATTATCCTCTTATAATAATCAGTAAATGTGATCCCTAAAATACCGGCAGCCTTATATTAAGTATAACAATGCGATACACGTGATCTGATTTGTGTGTTCCACTGGATTTATGTGTGAATTACGTATTACCAATCAATGATTGTCTAATAATAATAATAATAATAATGCATTTTATTAATCCCTTAACGAGTGAAGGACTCATATACAATGGAAGTGTACAGTTTTATGTTGTTGGCGACAAATTACAATTCATTGTTTAGTTTACTAAGTTTTCAGTATGAAAATATATACAACATTTTGTAGCTTTCATAAGTTTTTGTACACAATGTGGTCTTCTTTTGTCTTCTCAGATTTTGGAATTTCTTCAAACTGACATTTTATAATCATTCCACATAAACTGTTTTAGCCTCCTTTTAAAGATTGATAGGCTAGGTGCAATTTTTATATTTTCTGGTAGTCTATTGAACTTTAAAAAGGAACTATACTTAATGCTATTACTGCCATATTATTTGGAATTGATATGGAAAAGTGATATGTCATCTGCATGTCTAGTTTTGTAAGCGTGTAAATCAGATTGTTTATTGAAGTTTAAATTTGTGTGGGTATTTTTGTGTAGGATTTGGTACATGAGGACATTTGATTTGATTTCTGCATTTCGGGCTACAGGTTGAATTTTACTCGTAATATAAAGGTGTTTGGTTGGTGTTAAATAAGGGTAGTTATAAATATTTCTTATGGCTCTATTCTGAATTACCTCAATTGCATTATTTAGGTAATTTGAGCATTTCATCCAAATTATATTCAAATATTGTAAGTGGCTACGGATTAAGGAAAAATACACTTTCCTGAGTAGATATTTTGGGATATAGTGTGCCCATTTGGATATTGGCACAAGTGAACCCTTGACCATTTATATAAAAATATGTTAGAGTTTAATAGAAACAGTAAGAAACCAAGAGGGAGAATTCGTTGTGAAATAAGCTTCAGAAACGCAACAAGACACGCAGGTGGTTTATTGAATACTGGCGAACACATAAAGTCCCATTATTTTTGACACTTTAAGTGGAAAAGGTCGTTAGAAAGGCCATTAACGAAGCAAGGAAATGCACAGCTGAAAGGTCGTAATTAACACTCAACATTCCATGAGGCAGCGATCCAGCAAGGAGTTATTACAAGTCAAGTGTGACATTTATGAGGGATCTACTTTTCTAAGGACGTATTTGAGAAGAGGCCCCAAAATGCATTTAGCCAGCAAGAAGTTGAACATATAAATGAGGAACTCCCCATCATAAAACTTGACATAATAAATTCACCATGTTAACAAGATTTGAAGTTAAGACAGAAGTAATAACAGCACAAATCGGAAAGTTGGTAGACCTGTAAAATAGGCACTTGAGAAAATGCTTAGCTCAGACTACGTCATTTAAAAAACCTAGCGGAGTGCTACGAAGCGATACAGAGGTAATCAGGTCGGCCCCGCAGAGTGAATTACAACTATTTTGATTATTTAAAAATTAACCTATGAACGAATTCCGCTCCGCCAACAGGCAATCGTAAAGTGATTACAGATTACCGGTACATCTGGAAATAACGTATAAACCAGATTGGAGCTAGGAGTCAAAAGTTGAACACCCGAAATTGTCAAGGACTAATTTCTGCGCCAAATCGAATAAATAAGGCTTTAAGCTCAAGCCAGAGCACAAGTTGACAGTCTGCAAGAAGCCTCGGGGAGGCACGTTAGCACATCAGTTGCACAAGTTGAACCAGTCTTCGAGAAGCCTTGGTGGAGGCACGTCAGAACACAAGTTACGCTACACGTCAGAATACAAGGCGCGTTAGCACGTTAGCAATGTCAGAGCTACAAGTTACGCTACACGTTATTAAGTCAGTTAGGCGCTATGCTATCAAAGTACAAGTAGTTCAGAGAGAACAAAGTTCGAGTTAGAACCCAGTGTAGGTCTTATAATTCAGCGAAGCTTGAATAAGCAGTAAATTAAACTTCAGTTGAGGCACATCACGCAAATAACTAGACGTAGTTACACCACATAACGATCCAGAGTTAGGAACTCTGAGCGATCAGGGAAGTCTATAAACATTGACATTGAAAAACTGCAAAGGAAAGAACCGTAGAGGTCAAAACAATTCGGAATTCATATAGCAGAACGAGTGCGTTAGGGTGCTCCGGGGTAACTGGGTCATGATTTTACAACATGACCTCCACTTACCTTCATAAAACCGTAATTTGGAACAAGTAACAAGCGATTGATTACTGCAAAATATTGTATGAATATTTAGCAATAAACAATGCAACATATTACATACCAATTAAGTTATGTATTTAACATTTTATATTTTTAACTAAATATTTAAGTTTTTATCCTAGTGGCCCATTTGCCCCGTGAATTTGGGGTAACTGGACCACCCCAGGTTATATTCTATAAGACCACCGCAGCAAATGCCTTGGGTAAGTGGATCTATTGTTATACATTCATTTGATTTAGAAAAAAATATTAGTTTGATTAATTGTTTGATATAAGTACACATTCCGGAAGTTGTATCGGGACCATTAAAAAAAAGACATATAATAAGGAAAAGTTATATATTAATGTATGTATTTAATTAAACATGCTTCTTGCAAAGAAATTGCAATGAATTCAAATAAATAATAATAATTTTTTACCAAAAATTTAAAAAAAAAGATGACATTTTTTTAAAGTTCGAACACGTAAGTTATATGAGTCCTTATACATAAAGGAGAACTTAGTAGTTGTTAGTTAGATCACTCAGGTCTGCTGCAAAACCAATCATATTATTAAATCGAGCGGAACTACTTGTTGCCGGTTGTGGAGGTTTCCGTACGATGTCAAACGCTCTAATGTAGAATTCTTCATCGGTTTCCTTGAATTTCATCGTCTGAAAATGCCATTTGTAAACAAGAACCATGTAGCCTTCAATCCCTTTTCGTAAAACCTTATAATTATATCATTGGGGCAACTGGACCCCCTGGATCCAGTTACCCCAATAGGATGGCCCCCAGTTATCCCTTTTCTGAAACTTTTTCGGGGTAACTGGGCCACCCCTACCAGACAATTAACAACAAACCTTGCATATTAGCATATTTATGTATAAACTCATTCATTATGTTTATGCCTGACTAGTAATAAGGAAACAGGTACTTATCAAACAACGACGGAAGCCCGTTAAACATGTCAAAACACGACGTTGTTTGAAAATATTTCTTCTTACAAATTATTGAACCTCTCACAACTACAAAATGGCTCCAAATGAAGTAACGCCTGTTGTTCTAGAGAGAAACAAGGAAGATGAAGGTGTGCCAACCAAATAACATTATAATTCCCACAAATATGGATATGAATAACCCATGGCCCAGTTACCCCATGGGCCCAGAAACCCCGGAGCACTCTACACCAAAGTCAGGGTGTTTCAAAGAATATTAAAATCCCAAAGGGGATATTTAAAGAACACTAATCTGAAACTGCATAGTGCAGAAATATTGCGAAAGTGCGAAGTCAAAGAAAAGAATAATAATTCGAGAAATATTTATTTATTTATTTATAGGGTACAGAAAGTCCCAGTGAGCTGGTAGCTCAAGGGGGGACTGCCCTTTACAAATATGGTTTAGTAACTTTTACTAGAATATACTAAGATGGTAGGATCATTTTTTCAGTCTTTATGGGTTCATCTATATTCTTCAACATATAGTTTCAGGAAGTACCTGCGTGCTTCCTTTTTGAATTTAAGTTTAAAATTTGTCTCAGTTTAGGAGGTAAGTTGTTATAAGATGTGCTGGCTGAATAGGAAATACTTTCAATACCATATCTAGTTGTGTTTGTTGACTCCATGTATAACTGGTTTGCTGATCTTGTGTTATGGGTATGAATGTCTTTCCTGCATTGAAGTTCAGTATTAAGATTAATAAGACCTTGTTTAAATTTGAACATAAATAATGCTTCGGAGTATTTGAGCTGGCTTCGTAATGGCAATATGATTGTCTCCTGAAATACTTGTAAAGTTGGTTTCCTAAAATCGTAACCATACATGATTTTAATTGCTCTTTTTTGGAGAACTTCGAGCTCATTAATTGATTCCTGTGCACATTTACCCCATACTGTGTTCATGTACATAAGGTGAGAATGAATAAGAGAGGCATATATGCTCCTTAAATGTTGATTGCTTATTCCATACTCCCTTAATCTTTTTAGAACACCAAGTACACTAACAATTTTCTTTTTCCCATTTGTGACATGTTCATTCCAACTTAAGTTATTGTCCAAAGTTAGGCCTAAATATGTGTATTTTTTCACCCTTTCGATGGGTACATTACCAATTTTAACTATGCTGCAAGTGCTTGGACTGTAAGCTGGTTTGTGAAATGTATTTTGTTTTTGAGCTACTAATGATTAATTTACTTTTTGAAAGCCATGCTGTTAGTATATATAGATCCTTTTGCATATTCTGCATAATCGTTTGTTCACAGGCGCTCTCGTAAAGTAGAAATATATCATCTGCAAATAGAAATATTTTACCAGTAAACTCTAAATAACCTATATCATTAATAAATATCAGGAACAGCAATGGTCCGAGCACTGTCCATTGTGGGACACCGCATTTAACATCAGAAATGGACCCTTTAGTTTTATTAATATTAACATACTGCTTCCTGTTAGACAGGTTGTTTTTAAAACACTCAAAGGCTATTCCTCTAATTCCTGCATTTGATAGTTTACTTAGCAACAAGGTATGGTTAACAGTGCCAAACGCCTTAGCAAGATCTATAAATAGTCCTGCTACTATTTTATTGTTATCTAATGCTTTATGTATAAGTGACACTACGTCAAATGCTACTGAATCAGTGCTATGTTTGGGAAGGAAGCCGTACTGATATTTGAAGAAAAAATTGTTTTTGTTTTTGTTAGGAAATTCAGGACTTGTTATTTGATTACTATTTCCAGTACTTTTACAAGTGAGGATAATATACACAACGGTCTGTAATTACTGGGGTTATATACATCACCTTTTTTAAATATCGGTACCACTCTTGCTAGTTTACATTTATCTGTTATTACTCCTGTTTGCAGTGACAAGTTAATTATATCAGCAAGCAATGGAGCCAGATGATTGGCACATCTCTTAAGGAGTATGTTATTTATTCCACCATCTGTGTAATTCTTTTTGTTCGCAAGGTTTTGAATGAATTGGTTAACTTCCGTCACATGTGTTGGTTTTATGAATAGTGAGTTTAAAGGATTACGAGGCACACAGGCAATTGAAATGGAACACACGTTTAATGTACTTGACATTTACTAGAACAGAACTGAACGAACAAGGTGATAAAACATTATTTTATACCACTGCCGGCTGGATCGCAACACTCCGGGTTGCTTTAAACTGCCTGCCCATTCGACACTCACAGGCGTACAAGATATATGCATTAATTCACCGCTAGGCGCAGCACCAAGGAACTGAGATTGCCGCGGCTTTTTAAAGGGGAAGATACCTGAAACGAAGTATTGTTATGTTTGGAGGCTTAATATCGAGATTGACGGACGTGAAAACATTACACTAAGTTAGTTCCTTTGTTATTCTAACATCTAAAAGTATTCAGACACATACTTACCGGCAAATTTTCAGTATAAAGGAAAGCAAAAATACATGTAGTGGAGCGATTGTTTTTAAGGGGCGAAATGTCTAGCTCATTTTCCCGTAATTATGCAGACGATAATAAAAATATAACTACTTGGAACTGACTTAAATCTAACTTACATACTTGGCGAGATGAAAAGAAAAGAATAAAGACAATAAGGGACAGGGAAAAGAAATGCATCCGGCCCCCGAAAAATGGGATGATGATTTATTTAGGGGCTTTGCGACATCGTGGTCATGTAGCCCCATGTACTTGGGTGTGAGGTGAATTTGTCTGATAACCCGTCTTATTGTGATGGTTGTATTATACATTTTTACAGATTTTTTGGACAGATTGTTTATTTTTTTACTTTATTTACTTACAAATTTATTTATTTATTTTCTTATTTCTTTACTTATTTATTTGCTTATTTATTGCTTTTTTTATTTATTTACGTATTTATTTACTTACATGTTTATTTATTTAATTATGTATTTTCTTATTTATTTGCTTATTTATTTACTTATTTATTTACTTACTTATTTGTTTATTTACTTACATATTTATGTATTTAATTATTATTTTCTTATTTATTTGTTTACTTATTTATTTACTTATTTATTTATTCACGTATATATTTATTTACTCATTTACTTACATATGTATTTATTTAATTATTTATTTACTTATTTTTATTTACTTCTTTATTTACTTACGTATTTATCTATTCAATTATTTATTAACTTATTTATTTTCTTATCTATTGATTTACTTATTTATTATTTATTTGCTTATTTATTTACATATTTATTTACTTATTTATTTGCTTATATATTCACTTATTTATTTACATATTTATTTACTTATTTACTTACACATTTATTTATTTAATTATTTATTTTATTATTTATTAGTTTACTTATTTACTTAATTATTTATTTTCTTATTTATTTGTTTACTTATTTATTTAGTTATTTATTTGCTTATTTATTCACGTATTTATATACTTATTTACTTACACATTTATTTATTTAATTATTTATTTTCTTATTTATTTATTTACTTATTTATTGCTTATTTATTCACTTACGTATTTCTTAAATTATTTATTTACTTACTTACATATTTATTGTCTCACGTATTTACTCAATCATTCATTCATGCACCGGTATTTATTTATTTGTTTATTTGCTTCCCCTGCGTCACCTTCTCTGGAAATTGCACGTAACCACATCCCATCCCACGCAGTGAATTGTCCGATGGTATCTCATGAAATGAGATTCCCAGGTATTCTAACTTGCCCTGCTCTGATTTACAAAAGGGCACGCAGCAGTACAGCATTATAAAATCATTCAGAATACATTCCAAACACAACTGCTCCATTAACATCAATACAAAATGTATGTCTGCCACAGTGCCTTGGTGCTGCTTCCTAGCGCCGTTATTTGGAAACGAGGTTGTACGCTCAAACCAATGCTGTAATCGTCGAATGGGCAGGCAGTTTAAAGCAACCAGGAGTGTTGCGATCCAGCCGGCAGTGTTTTATACACACCAAAACAAAAAACAAAAGAAAAACATATCTCTATGGACCAGGTTTATAATTAACAGTGTGACCAACACAAACCATGGTCACATATTTCAACACACCTCCTTAAACCTGTGGGAGTAGAGGACATGATTTAAGACCCAAGTCTTTACAAAAATAAATATGCTTAGGCTTAGGAAGAGGCTTTGTTAGGATGTCTGCACACATTTTTGAAGTCTCCTCATATTTGATGCATATGACTTTAGAATCCAAAGCATCTCTAACATAGTGATATTTAGTGTCAATATGTTTGGTCCTATTATGGTGGACTGGATTTTTTGCCAGTCTTTGAGCTGATTGGACTATCACTCAATAATATGATGGGTGACTTGAGATCTATAAAGTTAGACAAAACACGTTTCAACCAAACAGCTTCGCTTACACCTTCACTCAGTGCAACATATTCTGCTTCAGTAGATGATAAGGAAATGCATTTTTGCTTTTGAGCCCCCCATGATACAGCACCACCTGCCATTTTGAACACAAAACCACTGTATGATTTTCGGTCAGTGCTATCATTAGCCCAGTCAACATCAACAAATCCCATGAATTGACCTCCATTCCTGACATACTTAAGTGACAAGTCTTTTGCGCAATTTAAATAACGCAGCACTCGCTTTGCAGCAGACCAGTGAGATTCATTGTAACAATGATTAAATTGACTGAGATATGATATCGCATAGCTTATATCTGGACGCGTGCAAACACTCAAAGACATGAGTGAACCTATGAGTTCTCTATAAGGAAGATCACTAGTTTCTGTATCAGAAACACCAAGATTTGGTTTGGTTTCCAAGGGAGTACCAATGGGACGTGCATCGTGCATACCATATTTCTTTGCAATCTCACTGATGTACTGCTCTTGGCTAAGATACATTGTACCATTCTTCTTATCTTGCCTTACTTTAATACCTAAAATATAAGAAATTGGTCCAAGACCTTGTACCATAAATTCTTTATCAATACAGGTCTTCAATGACCTGATCTCAGACTCATCATTATAAGCCACAATGAAATCATCCACATATAATGCAATAATTACCATACCTTGGGCTTGTTTCTTAAAGTACACACAGGGTTCATCAGCACAATTTTTGTAACCCAATTTGACAAGAACAGAGTGAGCTCGCTCATTCCACAAACGAGAAGATTGTTTTAAGCCATAAATAGATTTTTTTAACTTGCAAACTTTATGCTCTGAACCTTTGACAAAACTTTCTGGCTGATACATGTAGATCTCTTCATCTAACTTTCCATTGAGGAAAGCAGATTCAGCATCCCAATGAACCACCTTCAGATCTGTTTGGACAGCCAAGGCAAGCAGCATCCTTAACGTGCTGTGTCGAACAACAGGAGAGAAAGTTTCTGTAAAATCTACTCCGTACCTTTGGGTGAAGCCCTTGGCCACAAGTCTGGCTTTATACCTTTGAATGTTACCATTAGAGTCTCTTTTTACTTTGAAAACCCACTTACTACTGACAACATTCTTGCCCTGGGGTTTACCAACTATATCCCAGGTTTCATTTAACTGAAGTATCTCCATTTCCCTTTTCATAGCCTGCTCCCAGTTAACCCTATCAGGCATGGACAGTGCCTCCTTAACTGTACTAGGTTAAGAGTCATCAGTGAGAGTCAAGTATGTCACATAGTCTGACATGTCTACAGGCTTTTGTTGGCGCCTAGGATACCTTTGATTACCTTCGGCATCCCCCTCCATTGGCTCATAGACGATGGTAGCAGAGCCCACAGAATCACTGCAGTCTGAATCTGTTCCACTAGGAACATAGCTTAAATCAGCTGAGTCAACAGTCTCAGCCACACCAGCACTGCTAATGGGCGATACGCTTTCAAGTTCCGAAATACACTCTGCCCCATCCCCTGAGTTGTCGGATTCTGCCTCACTGTCAGTGGGAACTGAGATCTGCAACATTGCAGGTTCATTAATCTGCAAGGATGGGCCAACATTACCTGGAGACACATCAGACACCTCCTGGAACACATCTTCAAAGAACTGTGCATCCCTGGACTTAACAAGTTGATGAGTAACAGGATGCATGAATCTATAGGCTTTACTGTCCTCACAATAACCACAGAAAATGTGTTTTTCACTTTTAGGATCCAACTTGTTTCTCCTTTGATCAGGGACATGAACTTGTCCTACACAACCAAAAATTCTTAGATGCTCCATATTGACCTTGTTACCAGTCCAGATCTCATCTGGAACTTTACCTGGATTTTTTCTGGTTGGGGACCTGTTTACAAGATAGGCTGTTGTATTTATTGCTTCAGCCCACATGCGTTTATCTACTTTAGACTCGCTCATCATGGCTCCACATTTATCAAGCAATGTTCTATTCATGCGTTCAGCTACACCATTCTGCTGTGGAGAATAGCTAGTTGTAGTTTGATGCTGAATACCTTCTGATTTAAGTAGCCTCTCAAAAGCTTTGCTACAAAATTCACCCCATTATTAGTGCGTAGGACCTTAATAGATCTTTCACACTGATTCTCGACCTGTGCCTTGAAATCAATAAAGCAATCCAAAACATCACTTTTCTTAGCAAGGAAATACACAAAAACCTTTCTAGAATGATCATCAATGAATGTCAAGAAATAGCCAGCATTGCTCCAAGATGGAACTGGCATAGGCCCACATAAGTCTGAATGAATAAGATCTAGCTTATTTTTACATACAGTTTTACTCTTACTTGACTTAAATGGTTGTCTAGCTTGTTTACCTTCAGCACATGAAAAACAGTTTTTAAAACCATTATCTGAGAAATTAATTCCATGAGTGAGACTATCTCTTAACAACTTCATGCTGTGGTTGTTAAGATGGCCTAGTCGTTTATGCCATAAATATTCTGAGTCCTCTGTACAAATATTAGCTTGAGCACTGAGAGCATTGACTTGGTAAACACCCCCCACATTACTCGCAGTCAGTGCTACATTACCTGTAGCAACAAAGTTTTCACTTTCATAAACTTCACAAGTATTGTCAGTGAATACCACAACATAACCCTTTTGAGTAGCAGCAGACACAGATAAAAGATTAGCAGTGAGACCAGGAACATATTCTACATTGGACAAGGTTTGTGAAATACCATTTTCTAATTGAACAGTTACATTACCAGATCCTTGGCCATACAATTTTTGGTTGTTTGCTGTACTGATCTCCAGATTAGGACCAGCAGTGAAGTTCACCATCGTAGTCTTGCTTGAACTCATATGCTTAGTAGCACCAGAGTCAACGAACCAGGCCCCAGTAGAGGCCCTTGCACTTAATGCCTGTCCATCGGTTGCCAGCATCATCTCGTCTTTATTCGACTTCTGTTGAGTTGAGCTCTGCATCTCCTCTTTCCTGCAATCCCGCTTCCAGAGTCCTGGCTTCTTGCATTTCCAAAAGAAGGGCTTCTTCTTCGTCTTGTCTTCTCGTGAAATCAGAACAGAATTCTTGGATGGCTTGGAAGTACTTTTCCCACTCCAAGTAGTATCTTGTAGCAACTTGGTTCGGACTGTGTCTGCAGTAAGGTCTGTTCCGGAACTTTCCAGGGCCATAATCATAGGCTGAAACTCATCTGGTAGACCTTTCAGCATAAGAGCTGCCACAAACTCGTCGTCCAGTGCCTTATTCATAGACGCAAGTTGCTGAGCAAGTCCCATAACCTCACTAACATACTCTTCCATCGTCTTGTAGTGCTTTAATTTAACTTTGCATAATTTCTTCAAGATGACGATCCGCCGATTCACTCCTTTATCTGAGTAGGCCTTGTCAAGAGCTTCCCACACTTCCTTCGCGGTCTTACAAGGCATGACGATTGGGAAAATTGATTTATCCACCATGAGGTTAAGTCTGGCCCTAGTCCGACTTTCGTCTTTCGCTTTCTTCGCAGATGTTGTAGTATCTCCATCCGGATAGCCAACTATATAGCTCCACAGATCTTCGAGTCTTAGGACGTTTTCCATCTCGAATCGCCAATCCACGTAATTTAGACTACCTCGCAGCTTATCTATAGCCGGTAACGAGGTGCTGGTTGCAGACATGTTGATTTCGATACGTAGCGAAATTCACAGTTTATATAACGAGCAGTCTATCATACGCACTTTATTTTCGCACGGTGGATTCGTGGCTGGGCCCATAACGAGGCACACAGGCAATTGAAATGGAACACACGTTTAATGTACTTGACATTTACTAGAACAGAACTGAACGAACAAGGTGATACAACATTCTATTATACACACCAAAACAAAAAACAAAAGAGAAACATATCTCTATGGACCAGGTTTATAATTAACAGTGTGACCAACACAAACCATGGTCACATATTTCAACAGAGTTATAGATCGTCTGGTTCGATTGCAAATTTGGGATCATTGGAGTATCTTTAGCCAAGTTTTCTACAACATTTATGAAATACATGTTAAATGTTTTACATATATCTTGGCTAGAGGTGTATTGTATGTTTTCATATTCAATTTCAACATTGTTTCGTGTATTATGAGGTTTGCTAAGTATTTGATTTACTGCCATCCACATTCTTTTTATCGTATTCCCTTCTCTAATTACATTATTGTAGTATAACTTTTTCAGCTCTCTTTTCATTCTAGTCACATCCCTACTGCATCTTGTGTATTCTTTAATGGTTTCAGTTGAAGGGTTTTTAGTTTTAGTTTTTGCAAACAAATTATTTTTTTTCTTTTTACCGCATCCAGAAACTCCTGTGTTACCCATGGTTTGTGTGTACCTTTTACCTGTGGGTTTTGTTTAATATTTATACTAGCTGTCCTAAGTCCATCACTAGTGAAATCGCAAAGCTGATTATATGCTTCGTTGACGTCAGTAGTTAGATTTGGAAATTTATTTTTTGAAAAGAAATTGTTCAGTTTCGCATAACTTATTTTCGTAAATGTTTCTATATTTGAACGATTATTGGATTGCATACTCACTTCTGGCTGTGATGTAATTTCTAGAATTAAAATATTACGATCACTAAGGTCACTCATAACATTATACAAATAGAAATTGTCATTATTGGCAAAGTTAGAATGTATATGGTCAATTAAAGTTGAAGAAGTAGGTGTTATTCTTGTTGGCAGTCTTGTATTGCATGGATAAAAACTAAAGCAATTCAGTAAAGACGAATAGGCCCTGAAAATAATGCTGTCTTTTATAAAATCTACATTACCGTCTCCGATAAGTAGTGTGTTTGATTTGTTAGTATTGCCAAGTATGTGTTCAAGGTCAAGCATAAATTCGTTTGCATTACTCTCCCTTGGATTATAGTAAGAAATAACATTATATCTTCTGTGTTTCTGAAATATTTCGATTTGTAGTATACTGTGATAACTGTTAATGGTGTTAATAAATTTGGTCGCCCATTTTCTAGATATATAAGTTGACAGACCTCCTCCAGTACCGATTCGTGTTACATGGTGTGAGTCAAAGCTGGGAATGTTATAATAGTGTGTTTCTTGGTCTGACAACCAATAATCTGTTGTGACTATTAAATCTATTTCTAAAATCTCGTCAATAAGGAGCATGATATCCTCGAAATTATTCCGAATACTTCGTGCATTGAAGTAGATACATTTAAATTTTGAATTCAAGATCTGATTTTTAGTCTGTAAATTATTGTTTTCTATAGAATCACAATTAATTTCGACTGAGCTTAATGTTTCGTTGTATTTATAGCAGCTAGAAACAGAAATACGAGTGTATGGACTTCGAATTGGAAGACAAGCTATAGAATCACGAAAGTTACGATAGATAGAGCTAGGAAAAGGAGTGGCGGCAAAGATTACGAACATTTACGCCTAAGAACTAATAGGTCAAATCAGTAAAGGCACGAGCAGCAGAGATATTAGAAAGACTATACCGAATAAAGGTTGAACAGCAGTAGGAGATTCCGAGAAGGCGAAGTCATACGTTCAATGCGGATTAGGGGGCGCATCAAGATCATCAACTCCGTGATGTTGCACCGCAAAACGCTGAAATATGGTTCGTGTGTCATGTAAAAATTAAATAAGTGCTTTTAAGTGTAATAAGTGTTTTAAGTGTAATAAGTGTTTTAAGTGTAATAAGTGTTTTAAGTGTAATAAGTGTTGTTAAGTGTAAAAATAATGTATCAAAAAGTGAAAAAGTGCAGTGGCGTAGCGTGAACTTTTGAGTTGGGGACGCCAAAGTTTATAACGACAGTTAAACTATGGAACAAATCAAAAAGCTAATATGTAAGATACTGTCACATACCTCATACATTCTTGTACATCACCTCCATTCGTCTTTTCTTCTTTTCTGCGAAAATGACTAGGATATGTTCAAGAAATGCGGGCTCTGATGAAAGCTCACCTAATAACTGTTTTTCAATATCCAGTGAATTTAAACACGACAAGCGACTATTGCTCATAGAATTTCTAAGGAAGGTTTTAATTATTTTCAGCGTGCTCATGCTGCGTTCACTACTAGCTGTAGTAGTTGGAATAGTCAGTACTAAGTGTAGTGGTTTAGTTACTTCCTGATAGATGGAGTCAAGACCGTTTGTAACAAAATATTTTAAAATATCTTTTGGAGCTAAATGCTTTGTCTGATGTGCATAAACAATGTGAAGTTCATTTAGTAATTGGTTAACATTAAAGAATGTATACTATTCTGCCAAAATATGTTTCGGTGTATTCTTTAAACTTCTTTTTTTTGTACTAACTCAATAAAATTTAGATGAGTAAGATCATCAAACCTACTTTTCATTTGAGCTGTAAGTGAATCTACTATTTCAAAAGTCAGCACTCTCAAAGTGTTCTTTTTCTTGCCATCATACATTACGTTTTCATTCAACTGGATGCTTTTTTTTAACGCATCTGTCAGTGAAATCTTCATTTCTTAATTTTTCTATGCTTTTGACGACAGCCTCTATCTCATTATGGCAAGTTACGATACTCACTGTCGATGATTGTAACAATTTGAAAAGATGATCAGTGTAAATGAAACAAGCTTCGAATACACATAGCAAATATACAAAGGTTGGGTCATCCATATGTCTTTTGAGACCAATGGCGCAGTTCACAGAGTCGTCGCCCCATTCACTATTTTCATCATCAACAATTTCATTTAAAAAAACGTACAATCCTTGGAAATATTTCTTAATGGTGAAAACTGCCTTCGAATGAAAATTCCATCTCGTATTGCTAGCTTTTGGAAACTTAAATCCTCTTTCGGTCAACAAAACTGTCCTTTTGGAAGAAGACTTGCTGAAAAACTGTGAAAAGCAGTCAAGGCACAGACAAACAAACGAACCTGTTTTATTGTTTTTGAGCCATACAGAAGTACCAAATTTAATTGGTGGGCGTAACAATGGACGAAAAGAGCATATGGGCAAAACTGTTTCACTAGCTTTTGAACTCCTCCTTATCTGCCTGCCATTACAGCTGCGCCATCGTATGTCTGGCTTACGACTTTTTCTCCATTTACTTCCCAGTCAAGTAAAACTTTGTGCACGACTTCTGACAATCACGCAGCTGTATATTTTTGGAAACGTCATAAAAGCCGACGAATCTCTCCTCTATTCTATCATCCACTCAATATCCAAATATTATGCTCATCTGGCTCTTACACGACACGTCTAATGTCTCATCCGCATGTATGGAGAGAAAGGGTGCTTCATTTATTTCTGATTAGATTTTTCCATTTAATGCAATTGTTGTAACTTCTATCAAGTCATTTTGAATGTCTGGAGATGTTCCTTTTAATAATGATGATGACTGTAAATGGTCTCTTAATATCGATTCATTTTGAGCGAGCAGATTCAACAATTGCAAATAATTCCCCTTGTTAATAGAAATTTCATCTTCTCTATGCCCACGGAAGGCTAGTTCTTGTGTACTGAGAAATACTACAGATTGAATGAGTCTTCGCACAAACTGCCTGTTTGAAGACACGATCTAATTATGTTTACTGCTTGTAATCGAGCAGCTTCAGATAATGCATGCTCAATGCGAGTTTTACCTAGCAGAAGAAATGCTTCACAATGTAACAAGTGGTGTTTTGAAGACTGGTGTTTAGCAGCCTTTTTAATTAAATTACTCAGGTCCGAAATTCCTTTTGTGCACCATTCAGTGTCTTTCGCCCCAAACGTAACAAAACTTTTTTTTTCTTCAACACATCCAGTTAGTCAGAAAAGCCTGTCATACCAAGAAAGCTGAAAACTCCCTGTGCGATTTTTACCGACTTCTTTAATTGATAAATTTGGCTTTGGTCTTATGTTTTTAGTTCACATCGCTGTTCATATGAAAAAAGTGCTCAAAGGAGTTGCCTTTAAAAAATTAATAACATTAGAGTCAGGTGAACTTACTTCAGTCATATTGGTAGCATTAATCACACACACGCACAATTAAAAGAAACTACACTTTTACAATTCGAACTAGCACTAGCGCCAGAGCCGTATTTCTAAATAGCCTAAGTAGGCTGCAGCCTAGAGCGGCAAATTTTCAGGGGCGGCAGTGTGGCAATTCATTCAAAAGCTAAAATGAAGTATTTCAGACGTTGATGATATTTTCCGTACGAATTTAAGAATATATGTTACTTATAACTATGTTTTAGTCCTTCTACAGTTTTTCTTGCCTTAGAAGAGTTAAGAACTATCTGCGAACTAGTATTTATGAAATACGGTTAAACTCACTTTCATTACGGTACTTTGCATTGAGGCAAATACAACAAAAACACTTTCACATGAGGACATTATTAACGAGTTTGGCATTATGAAATCTCGCTAGAAAGCTATGTAAATTTGAACATCAAGATTACGTGGGGTGAATTGTTTTAGAGAAGTTTGTATATTTTTAAACAAATAAACCAGTAATTAACTACATTTTGTGTAATTTAATTTCACCATGTAGGAAAACTTAATTCAAATTGAACACAGTTCTTCAATTATGCAAAAGATAGTCATTAGCATTAAAACATAAAAATATGAGTAAAATTGTGATCACTGATCTCCAAGAACAAAATAATTAATTAAGTTCGAAACCCATTTCATATTTTAACGAATCTTAAAAGAAGGCAAGTAGGTAGATACCGTAACTAATTTCAGTATAACCTTTATTATGTAAGCCATTAAAATTGTAGTTTTATCTAAACTAAATGAACTTTATGTTTAAAAAAGATGAAAACGCCAATGAATTCTATCCTTTTGTTGCATAAAACAAGTGTATTAAGCAAATATGAACTATATAGGGGGCGGCAAATGGACTTAAGCCTATAGGCGGCATACTCTTAAATCCGGCCCTGAAGCGCAGCGATTGGGTTATTGAGTTAACAGAACAGTGATCATACAAAGCTGACGCCAGTCAAACGCCAGCGTACGGAAACACTTCCCATCCGAGAGCAGGTATGAGCTCGCGCATGCGCTGCAACGTAGCCTGGCCAGGGTGGTACATATAGCTCTTGACGCCAAGAAGCTCGGGCGTACAGACAAGAAAAGCAAAGCACAGCAGTACACCGTGGCCGGGCTAAGACTAGTTATATAGGGGGCGCGGAAATAAAATAACTAAGCGCCATGTAATATGCTAACACCGCATTTATATAAAATAAAAACAATGTTATATTTTACTCTTTGATGAATACACATTCTAATTTTTAAATCAGGGAACGCCCGGCGTATCGGTGTATTATAGCGCTACGCCTCTGATATTTTCATGCTATGTACTGTCAATAGGGATGTATAGAACTAGCACCGATAGAGCGCACTGCTGTTGTACTGGGTAAGCGCAAGGCGCTCTTCATTTGTCTCCTGTGTTCACATGCCGCTAATATCCACGAATTTAAGTTGTTTAAATTGCTATTTTCGTGACTATGCCGAGCTATTGCAGTGTTCCTCTTTGCAAAAATCAGGGAAATCCGATTTCGTGTCACCAATTTTCACAAAATAAAGAAATGAGGAAGAAATGGTTACATGCTACAGTATTAGAAGGAAACATTTCGGTGAAGAAAATCTGACCGAAAATATTAGTGTGTTCCCATCGTTTTCAAATCGATGACTTCACGAAAACTGTGTTGGGCAAGTGTGATTTACAAAGGGAAATAATTCCTACCTATAAACTGAATAGACATATCGATAACAACCACTGAATTTATGCGTTTGTATTTGAAGGTGAGAGAGCATGATTAAAACCGGGCACTGTTCCATCGCTTTTTCCGTGGACCACGAACACAACAAAAATAAGGAAGAGGCCATACATAAGAAAATTGCCAGTTTACCACTATAAGCCTACAATATCGGAATCTGCATAAATTATCTCCATTGAAGTACGGTACGGGAAGAAATCGTCAATATACAGGAAGAAGTGAATGTAACATTTGTGACCCCCATTTTCAAAGGCATCAATACTCGGACAAATACTTCAAGAATAAATGTCACAACATTAACAGTCAAAAACGTATTATGGTTGGTTTCTTGAAATCAGAATTAATCGTCAACTTGCAGCTGCCCGACGGAGAATGTGGTACCGGTAGTGACTGACTTCTACATTCTTGAGTCATCTTAGCCAGATGAATGGAAACAGTTCATGGCCTTAAAACAGGGATTCTCAAACTTTTTAAATACTGTACCCCTAAGTCGTTTCCAAGGGATACGGAAACGATTTGTATTAAGAAATTGACAAATTACAAAAGAACCAAACGTTGCGATGCATTTTGAGGTAAACAATACTGGTATCAACTTTCTTTGATTATGTTTACCTTAAAAAAAGACCGTTTCATGTACGCTATCAACCAAAAAAATACACGAATCGAAGTCTATAAGCAAGGGGAGCCAGTGAATATTTAAATCTATATTTATAAAAGGAAGATTATAGTTTTACGTGACCGTTAATCTAGAGATCATAAGGCACAGAGGACTTCCTCTCCACGTGGAATCCGAACAGGACAAGGCATTTCACTTTGAAAATCTCATATGCATTGACCGGGAAATCTCTATTTATGATTTAAGTCTTATGGAGATATAGGCTATTTATCCATATAGGCCTACAATACTCAAGCATGCTGACTCCTATTCATAATTTGAATAATAAAGCGTGTTAGAATTTTGTTATTACCGCTGTAGCCTACTAATTCTTCCCTCCTGCCACTAGTTTTAGCGCCTCTAGTCCGTAGCTCATTTTACAGCTGTTTAACGCTTAAACGCTGAAAATCGTTCATAATATATTAGAGGATATACCTATAGAATTAATTAATATAGTCTTGGAGTAAAATTAGAGAAGATATAATTTACTTTAGCTTAGAAAACTCGGTCACAATCTATACATTCCTCGTAGCTGACTGGGGGAAACATAGGACGATCGCCTTGCGCTTACCCAGTACTACACGATCGCTATCTGGCGCGAACTTTCTCAGGCTACATCCCTATTGTTCAATTCCCGATAAGGTAATAATAAAAGGCTGTACTGTACCTCAATGCCCCAATGTCTGAAGTTTCCTTTTCTTGCTGCTATGCCCACTGCCATTATTGACACGCTCAGAAAAAAATATTTAAGACTATTCTTACGAGCTTAGAGACTGCCTTTGATAATAAATTCTTCACATTTTGTCCACAGATGCACTCATCATAGTCACAATAGGCCTCCAACCTTAATGTTGACAGCCTAGCTATAATGCTCCACTGGTCACTTAACTTTAAAAAGAAGCACTTGCCAACTGACTACAGTTCATAATGTACTGGAATATAGAGGCCACATGAAGATATACATCCAAAACTAAATTACTGGGCACTGAAAGTCCTCCACGCTGTAAGTGATCACAATATACAGTACATCACCAACTTCCATTCCCTTTCCCTCTCTCAACAAACCAATAAAAAGTTCACAATTTAAAAGCTTATTTACACTGTGTGACACACATTGATCTCTATAATACTACTGGATGTTTCGCTCCCACGGCTGGAATGAGGCCTCTTGCTTTGCGGTTACATTTGCCTGGTGGAAGGGGCAAACATCGCTCAAGCTGCATGGCGCACTCGTTGAAAGGATTCTTACTTAGGCTTATCAACACCCTAATTCTGATGGGAAATTGTTATCACGAGCTGCTATAATTGAAGAAGAAGAAGTCATTTTGTGTAAGCTGTCATTCTACAACATTTCATTGTTTCAAAATACACGACAATGACTACAATCGATAGGAGAAGAGAAGTGATACATAGGCCTATAGGCTATCTTAATTTCCACGCGCTTGAATAGAAAAAAAGTAGGCTGTTATAGTAGATTTCAGCATAATATGAAAAATTCACTTGTTGGGTAGGCTATTAACTTCTAAGCTCTTTTGCTTTTCAATCCTTTGGGCATAGGTATGCAAACTTGAGCAACTTCCATGCTTTTTTTTTCTGCAGGCCTATATAAATAATATGTACCCTACAACCATTTATTTAGCCTACATCAGTTAGTTATGGTTGTTTTAAGGGGCAGAACAGAGAGGTCATTTGACCCTATGCATACAACAATCCATCCATACGGTCATTATATTCAAGGATGGAGATCAAGCCTTTCTTTTATATAGAAAGTAAATTTTGCTTATTCAGATGGTGTTTGGTATGGATTATTTGGGCAACATTTTCATTTTTCCACTTTCACTTCAATTTATCACTAAATTTCACTCTGAAATTTGACTGTAATAAAGTGTTTGTTGCAACAAAAATTACTCTTTCTCTTTATTATTATATTGAACACATACAAACTGCAATGTACTTAATATGTAACTCATATCACAGTTCAGAGTTCCAGTTCCTAGATAATGAGGATATAACAACGAGAAGGGGTCATGAGAGGCAGGAAAAGGAAGGATACTCTAGCCCTAGAAACATTACCCAAATTACTTTGGGGTCAGACGAAAACACGAGTTACCCAAGGGAGCTCTGGGATTAAATATGTTAGCCTGAAACATGTGAATGTAATGTTATAAGAAAATACGGTGTATCCTTCCTGCAACCCAGAAACTGCTGGCATCGATTGCAGTAATGCATTATGTTTATGACTGAGAGAGAAAGATACATATTTTATAGAAGCCACTGTACACTGACAAAGTAGACTGGGCTGCAGTTTTATGTTGTTGTTGAATGTTTTGGGGTCTTTGTGACATCGTGATCATGTAGCCCCGTGTACTTGGATGTGTGTACCCTGTGATGTCTGTACTGGTGTGTGCATTTGCAATTGAGGTAGGATTTGGGTAGGAAACAGCCGTGGCCTTAAGTTAGCTACCATCCCAGCATTTGCCTGGAAACCACCAAAACCACTTCCAGGATGGCTGAGGTAAATCGAACCCACCTCTATTCATTTTTGCCTCACGAGGTTGAGTGTACCCCGCTCCAGCCCTCAGAGCAGAATTAAAATTTTCTTGGCAGAGGCGGGAATCGAACCCGGGCCTCCACCGTGACAGCCTAGAATGCAGTTATTCGCAAGTCCTCGTATATTTAGAACCCTTTTCACTACTCTCTATTTATATGAGAAACCTCACTTATCAACCATATAACCAGGCCCTTAAAGTAAATGAAAATTTATTTTCTTCTCAGATCCTCATTAATTAGTTTGTACTAATTAACAGCAATGTGTAGCCTGAAACTGTTATGAAATAAATATATTTACAAGAGTTGACTATTTTCGATAAAATATTGCCCACCTCTCACACATTACATACTGTCAAACAACTGACGGAGAACAGATCTTCCCCTACCTCCAGGTGAATGTAACCGATTACCTGGACTCACTTTTTCATGTGGCCAATGCGAGGAGTGCGACCTCCAGTAGTATTATAGAGATCAATGGTGACACATAACCACATACATACATACATACATACATTACTTCTGAGCTGTCTGGTACTTCAAAATCGTCTAAATAACTAGATGACAATATTGCAAGGAACTCAGGGCTTAATTCAGTGTTATCTACAGTGTACATAGAATTTTTCATGTCCTTAAAACTAAGCAAGCTTTTTCCCATTATGCCAAATATACACTTTGCTCTGATTTTTTTTTCTAGGATTCAAATAGTTGCCTACCGTATTGAACTGGAATTTAATAGCTGTATGAAAATGCATGAGGCGAGGATCGAACCGTTTCGCGTGACAATTTTGTGCATGGAAATGAAGTAGCAGCATGAGCAACTTTTCATACACATAAGCATTCTGTTATATTAGTGAAAGCTATTGATGAGTTGTATGAGGAAATTACAGCATTTATAAAGAACGAGAATGGAAAAGATTCTGTATAAATTATTTTAACCAAAGGAGAATGAGATTTATTGAAGCTGGAAAATGACAAAATTACAAGTTAGACAGTCGAGAACCGCTTAGATTCGCCGAGCTCGCGTCAACAGAGAAGATTTGCTCACGGCACACTTCTGTGTGACAGAGAAAGAGATATCGCCACACGACACCAATTTACAAGTCAAGAGCAATGAAAACTGCATAGCAACTCAACAACCAATCAGAATATTTTATCTATCTGAAGCATAAAATGTTATTATATTTTAAAATTAAAATTATAAATAATTATATCGCACTAATATCAAGAGAATAAGAAATAAAATTTATTTACCGAAATGAAATTTGACATTTGAAGCCAAGAGAGGAGATATTTATAAATTAAAGGAATTAAATATTGTGCGAGGCTAGCAACGCCATTATTGGAAGCCAGGAGCTTAGCACGGGAGAATCAAAACATTAATTCTATTTCTATGACTGGTCGAGTAAGGACCGACTTCGTTATAATTCCAAACATATAATCGCCGACAGGGGGCGTATTTACGTATAGGCTGTATAGGCGACAGCCTAGGGCGGAAGATTTTAGGGGGCGGCAAATTTTGACTAAAATATTTTTAATAAAAAAATATATTTTATTTAAAAAATAAATATTTCAAATCTGAATATGTTCATGCATCTACAAGAGTAATAAGCGCCCCTTAGAGACAATCAAATACCACCCATGTGACATATTATAAGATTGAGAAATAGCGTGTCTTCAGTTTCCGTCTCTGTGTGCTGCGCTTTGGCGGTCGAAGCCTCGTTTAGTTGGAGACCGGTCTGATTATCTTCAGGGGCGCTCTGGTTGTTTTGCGTGGCTAGTACCTCTACCATGTTTTGTGTGGCTGGTGACTTTATCGTGGTAGCTATGCTAATTTCGTTTGTTGCGTCTGCATGGAGGGCTCCTGTTTTCTAAGGTCGTCCGGCTTATTGTGGCTGCTGTTTTTGGTTCTTGCCGGGAGGAGAGAGGTTTTTCCCATCTCCCTGGCTACCGCTTCTTGTACTCTTTCTATGGGTGTGGTTTCCATGTTCTGTTTCTTTTGCTCTATGGATGCTTGCATGGATTCTATAGAGCTTAATTGGATTTGTATGAGGTCATATTGTTTCCCTGCCTTCCGCAGCATTGGTTTACATTCTTTCCATATCCACGTTCGGTTAGCCCTCGTAAGCGTGTCTAGTTCGCCTTGCGTCAGACCCACACATTTCTTATGTTCCCTTCTTTCGCATGTAGCTGAGTCCTCATCTTATTCTGTGCTGCGTTTGCATTTTTTGCAGAGCTCTGTAGGGTCCTTTTCCTGCATTCTCGGTGACAGAGGAGGAGCAGACTTTTTGATGAAACGGGTCCAGTGTGGATTTACTTCGTGTGAGGCTTGTACAAGCCTTGTTACGTTCGTAACGGAAGACTGGGTTCGGTCCGGTACGCTTATGTTTCATACGGAGCTAGACTGCTATGTACACATCTTTTGTGCGATGACGTTCACAGGAATTGTTATCCGGTATGGTTATGTTTCATACGAAGCTGGACTGCTATGTGTGCGTCTTGTGTGCGAGGGCATTCACACAAATTGTTCTTAAGTGTTCGAGTTGTTAATTGCTGGAGTTTGGTCTATCTACCCTCACCAAATTCTTTGTGAAGACTGGTCTTTGTTTCCTGCTTATAAACTATTATTCACCTTCTTTGTTGCGAGTCTCGTGACGTCTCTTTGATGTTGATCTCTTTTGCCAATTTATATAATAGATTGCACATTATTGAACTACAGTTAACTGTAGATAATTCAAATTATCTGAGAGCAAACATTTGGCGCGTCACAGCACATTCATTTTCCGTTTAAAATTTGGAAATCATGGATGGGCGTAAAAGATTAAGTGGTGCTCAATGTAGAAAGCAAGCATCTGAAAAGGCGCAAAAACAAGGAAAAGTTTTGGCTTAAACGTCAAAAATTGATAAATTTTTAAACCTTCGACAATTAAGTTCCTCAAAATAATAATTGAATAATGTAAGAAATCACTTTTTAAAATGCAATGAACTGACGTTTTTATGGGCAAATATATAGGTCAACAACCATCTTCAGATGTTCCTCCTTCTTGCCCTTCCTCTACTTCTGCCATCCTGACTGCTACTTACTCTGTACCTGAGAATATTGATGTTGAAGAAAATATACCAGATACAGCTCACTCAGATCTACTTACATTATCTGATGAGAAAGGAGAAGCGAGTGGAATTGAGAAAAATGTGTTTGTATTCAACAGTGATCCGGCTACTTGGATTGCGAATGAATTTTACCAAGAGTGCGTTGCAATGAATGGTTACAATCAGAATAAAGATTCTGATTTTAAAGAATCCAAACGAGTGTACCCTGAATAGGTACTTGAACCACTCAGTGTTTAAAAGAGAACTTCAGAACGGGGAATAGGGGATGGTAAGTGGCTTGTTTATTCCAAGGGTAAAGGTTCTGTTTTTTGTGCACCGTGTTTGCTCTTTGGAGACACAACTGACGAATCTGCGTTCAGACACGGATTCAATGATTGGAAAAACATCCATGACTTTGCTTCTGCCCACGAAAATTCAGATCATCATAAACAATCTTTCCTAAACTTGTTTGAAAAAGCTAATATACATGGAAGAGTAGATCATGGTTTAGTACAACAACTTCAAGAAGAAATTTCGTACTGGAAATAAGTTCATAAAAGAGTTGTTGATACTGCCAAAACCTTGGCAAGTAGTGGACTCTCATTTCCAAAGGGGCACAGGCAGCAATGAGTATTTTGGCGTTTCTAAGAATGACAATTTTCTTACGTTAATAGAATATTTAAGACAATTCGATCCATTTATAGACGAGCATATTCGTAATTATGGAGATAAAGGCAGTGGTAGTACAAGCTAACTAACCAAAACTATTTATGAAGAAGTCATCGAAATTATAGCTAAAAAGTGACGTCCAAAATACTGTAGTTGAAGAAATCAAAACTGCGAAGTAGGCCTACTATTTTATCATTGTGGATTCGACCCCAGACATATCTCGTATTGGCCAACTTTCATTCATTTTATGATATGTAAAACCAGACGGCACTGTTACTGAACTATTTTTTAACTTTACTTGACAATCCAGGTCACAAAGGTGAAGACTTACATGATGCAGTCACATCTACTTTGAAATCTCATGGCATAGAAATTCTTGATATGAGAGGGCAGTCTTACGATAACGCTGCCAACATGAAGGGCATATATTCGGGACTTCAAGCTAGAATAAAAAACACCAATCCTCTCGCAGAGTACACTGCACATTCGTTGAATTTGGTTGGTACACAAGCTGAAGAAAGTTGTACAGAAGCGAGTAAGTTTTTTGAATTGGTCCAGAAGTTGTATAATTTTCTTCAGGTTCGACAGAAAGATGGTCTGTTTTGCAGCATTTTGCTGATTCAAAATTTGTGAATCTAAAATTATTGTCTACAACTCGTTGGTCTGCACGTGCTGATGCGGTTTCTGTTCTGGTTGAATTTTGGAACGAAATAATAAATGCTTTATCAGCTTTTGAAGAAAATCCCAAGGAAAAAGCAAAGGTTCGAAATAAAGCTACATGCCTTCGGAATAATATGGAACGACTAGAAAGTGCATTTATGCTAAATATTTGGTCTGTTTTACTTGTACGATTCGATGCTACAAGTCAGAAATTGCCAGCCATGGATACCAGCATTTCAGATATTTTGGATTTCTCAAATCGTTGGTTGGTTTTGTAGAAGATGCTTGGAAAAATTTTGAACTTTATGAAGAAACAGCACGGAAAATTTCTACCACTCAGGAGTTTTAAAAAGACGTTCGTAGGAAGAAACGAAGAAAATTAATGTCTGATGAATTGTATGAAGATATGTTGAGCTAGGTGGAAGAGAGAATTTCAGATTAAATACCTTCAATATAATTTTGGATAGACTCTATACAGATTTGAAGGACAAATGCGCCGATTATGAAAGAATTTTTCAAAAATTTATCGCGTTTATCGAATTCGGTACGTTTAATGAACCAGAATGAAGAAAACATGCGGCAACATTACAAGAATATTTTCCAAATGATATAGAACAAATATTTATAAACGAGTTATGCTACTTTCAAAAATATTGCCAAGTAAAAAAAAAATGAAACTAACCCGCCTTTAGAAATATTAAAAGTTATTCGACAGAATGTTCTACAAGGAGTATTTCCAAATGTTGAAATAGCCTACCGCTTGTTGAACTGTACAGCAGTTACCAACTGCAATGCCGAACGCTCGTTTTCATGTTAAAAGCGCATAAAAGACTATTTGAGCTCAATCACGAGCCAGGACCGTTTGGTTTGTCAAATGATTTTGGCTGAAGCAGAATTAATGTCTGATATGGAATTTGACGATATTATCATACTTTTGCTGAAAAAAAACACGGAAAATGATTTTTGTTAGCACACCTAGATCTTAAGTTATACCTACATATAAAATTTATTATTATTATTGATTTAAGCCCACTACGGAGCGCTTATGACTAGTTCTTCGATGCTCTTTTCTGTTCCCAATATCTCTTGAGCCCTGCTGATAATTTCTCCTTTCTCTCCTGCGAAAGGGGCTTCCGACATTTAGAGACTCTAGGTGGTGGGGTCCAAGATTCTACCATAGCACAAAATTTAGAACGATCTTCTACATCAAGGTCAGCAATTCCAGCCGAATCCAAGTCCTTTAGTACTTCATTAAGCCACAGGCTTCCAGTATTGTAGCTTTTAACCAAGGAGAAGATCTCCTTGGTAAGCCTGTTGCTGTTCATTCGTTGTAGGTGCCCATAGAACTTTAGCCTCCTACGTTGCATACTGGTATTGGCTGATTCTATCTGTCGATACAGGTCAGAATTAGATTTCAAACGGTAGGTTCAATCTGGGAGCAATCTCGGGCCATGGATTTTCCTGAGGATACGTCTTTCGGCTTTCTCCAGGTCATCCATGGTGCCTTTTCTGTTCATCAAGAAGGTCTCTGCGGCATACAGAAACTGTGGTCTGACAGCAGTTCTGTAGTGCAAAAAAATAAATTCGACTTTTTAGTAGGTTGCCTTACTAACTACCACTCGATTTTCACACAAACCGAAAAAAATGGAGGGGGGGGGGCGGCAAATTGTGTTTTGCCTAGGGGCACCAAAAAGTGCCCCTGATCGCCGATATAGAGAGCGACCGAAGAAGATATACTTTGGAGGAAGGAGAGCCACTTGTATCAGACAACGAGGAGATACATTTCCCGTGAAAGAACATTGAAGTTTGCGAGAAGACTTGTTCGAGAAATAGCATTGAGAATTGAAGCAACTTACAGCATTAAACGACGTTTATAAGAAGCAATATACAATAAGAACTTCTACTGAAATACTACTAATATTCTACGGAAACACGACGAAGCATTCAACGATATTAAAAATATTTCAACCAAACTTTGTGAAATATTTTACCATGTTATCGAACTCGAGTCAGAGGATACGTCTGTATTCTAATTTTACGTCCAAAACTATTATGAAGTACTGAATACCATGGAGGGGAGCTAACCTACATTAAATGGTGTGGAATCCAGAGGAGACCAGACAACAATGGTTACGACGGATTACCACTGCAATGCCAACCGCAGTAATCCGATGTCACCAATATCACTACAACTAGATGAGTTTCCATCAACATCAAGGAAATCTCACAGCACAAATACTACAGCACATGATTTCAGTGAATTACTACAAGGGAGATGTCGTATGAAGAGAGTTTCGACAGAGCTATCTAGCTCAGAAACGTACGCGATTTCAGACTTGTTAGTCGTGAAGAAAGAAGCCGAGATGTGCGGAGCCGTTCCGTACATTCGAGACAGCTTGCACTGGGGAGTGTGGCAGAACAGCTGTGCGCATGCTCCAGGCACACGTGTGACACCGTTAGACCAGCAGGAATCCCAGCCACGCGTCTCAAGAATGCAGTCGCATAACTCTTCACCAACAGCACAGGTTATCGTGAAATCATCGCAGCTTAAGATATATGAGTGTTTGACATATATTTAGTAGTTTGCCATATTTTGGAGATATTTCAAATGTGACCAACATTTTTGTGTAGATGTATCCATTTATAACTCATGTTATTATGTTGCTCGACTCACGTAAATTAAATGTAAATTCTTTTTACGTCAGCGTGTGTCGTTTTTGACGCCTATTAAATGATATTTTGAATATTTGTTGTTAGATAATTTTGGAAATACGTTTTATAATTCTACGATTTTAAAGGAATCCGTTTTATAAGAGTGGAATGCTTCGATAAAAAACGTCGATATTAATAATACTATGATATGATAATAGAGCGTAAATAATTACTTTGATAATACTTTAATGAAGTATTTTGAGATGAATGCCTCAATGATTAAGTAAATGAGACTTTGTAACAGTTAAATGTTAATAATATGAATTTATGAGAAAGAATAAGGATCACATTGTTGACAATTAAGTCAAGGTGATACCACCCATATTAATAACTCATTGTTGGAGTTAAAACAATTGTAACTATGTTTATGAACATGTAAATGCGAAGAAGGACAAGGTGTGATAATGTATATCAACCTGTTGTCATAAGGCAGTCAGAAAGAGTTAATATGAATATAATTTCATTTATTATTTCCAGAATGGGAGGATATGGTACAGTATTATTGTTATAAAATGAGCGAATATATGCAGGCTCTTATCTCAGAAGGTTTATTTTATTGTAACGTGGTTGAACTTCGAAGTATGAAATATTGTGATCATAAATATGGGACTACAGGGAGTGTAGAAAGTTGTAAAGAAATAATAAAGTTATGTGAACGGAACAAGTAATGAATTTATAAAGGCACGAGGACTATGTATTGTCGTTAGACGTAGTTTGTAGTGTGTAACTTGAAAAATATACCACGCAGCTGTGTTTATTGAATAATGTTACTTAATCTCATACATTTTGGGAATGTATAGAGATGGTTTAATATTTTTGCAATGCCGTGCATCGTCGTAGGAAAGGAAGTGAAATAATGGAAATGTAAGCGTATTGTAGACGCTAGTTGAAGACTTGATCACTATTATAAAGAAGTATTAATGCAATTATAACGAGGCAACGTTCTGTACAGTATGTAAGTGAAGTCTATGTCAGTAATATTTTAGAAATGAGTTGTAATATGTCAGTGAGGATTAATGCCACGAACCACGTATATTGTTATTGTCAGAATGAGATAGTCTAGCATAGTATTCGTAATTTATCGATTTTATTAATGGATTTGTAAAACCAGAACCGTAATAAGCTTAACTGCTCGCTACAGAGGTTCTATTGGGCATAACGAAATATTTTAAATAAGGTAAATTTTATAAATTGTGAACTTTATTAGAAGAAGGATTTTATAAGAAGGATAGCAGATGAGAGTGGAAGATCAGGGAGGATCTTGGTGAAACTTAAGAAGAATGTTGTGCTGGATGCGATAATTTTAACTATGTAAATATTTCTAAAATAATAATAATAATGATAAATAATTAATTTTAGATTTGAAAGATAAGAACAGAGAAGATAAGAAATTTATATTATGTAGGGAGAGAAATGTAAACGGCGACGTTTAATATAATAAGTAATAGTTGAGAACTACAGGATGTATAAAAAGTAATTGATATTTTTAAACAATTTAAATACGGTTTGTATTTTGAATGTAAAGTTTTACATTGGTTGAGGAGGACTCATTTGTGGTCCGAATTCCTTTTGTACAGGAATAATTTAAAGATAGCAAGATCTATCTATTCAATTAAGGGGGGGGGGGGAGGTACACCTTTACAAGTGTAAAAACCACAGCTATTTAAAATAGCTTTCCTCGGTATCCCTTTGTTCTATTGATATGAAAGTTTACACACTCCTAGAACTGCCCTTTATCTTTAGCTTTCAACTTGAACATTTGAAATTAACTTTCCCTAGTTATTAAAAAAATAATTTCAAAAAATTGGACTAATTTATACATTGATCATGCTTTTCCTCGATAATTTCCACAAAACTTCACATTTCTGGAAGATTATTGTTTTAGAATGTTCATAATGCTTGTATTAACAATGCGAACTAACATATTTTGCCTATCTTTTGAAATAATATTTTTTCTCCCTTTTTATAAGAGTAGATTTTTTGACATTCTTTTGACATTTTAGTGAGCTGTGTTCGCTCAGAAAATACAAAACCAAATGTTACAGCAATGGTTCTAGGTCACATTCTTAAGACACATGAGATACATGTATATACAAAATTTCAACAAAATATCTCAAAAACTCTTTGAGTTATGAAGGAAAACAAAAGAAAAAATTAAAGTTTGGGGAACGAGCGTTGAACTTACCAATGGGAGGAAAATTTTTCGAGATATTTTGATGAAATTTTGTATTCTCATGTATCTTTAGTGTCTTAAGATTGTGAACTGGAACAATTGCTGTAACAATCGTTTTCGTATTTTCTGAGTAAACATAGCTCATTAAAATGTAAAAAAAATGTAAAAATCTACTCTTATAAAAAAGTGAGAAAAAATATTATTTCAAAAGATAGGCAAAGGATGTTATTTCACATTGTTAACACAAGCATTATGAACTTTCTAAAACAATAATCTTCCAGAAATGTGTAGTTTTGTAGAAATTATCAAGGAAAAGCATGATCAATGTATAAATAAGTCCAATTTTTTGAAATTTTTATTTTAATAACTAGGGAAAGTTAATTGCAAATATTCAAGTTGAAAACTAATGATAAAGGACAGTTCTAGGAGTGTGCAAACTTTCATATCAACAGAACGAAGGGATACTGAGGAAAACTATGTTAAATATCTGTGGTTATTACTCTTGTAAAGGTGTACCTCCCCCCTTAAACTTAAGTTTTGTTTTGAAGTGATACGTTAATTTGTTTCATGGACATAACTTGTAGTGTCCTCATGAATAAATTTCAACAAGCACTTTTTGGTTTGCTTGCCCATTTGTATAGAAACTGACAATCTTCTCATTTAATAATCGACATATGATAGTACTACTAGTTGGATACTGGCGCCCACTTATATTTATTTTAACCGTTCATCCTCAAGATACGAGATTCTTGTCCTGCCAATTATTTTATAGTAGGATTGTATGTAACTAGTTAGTAGTACTATTTTAACCGACAGGAGTGGTTCAGCTGGCTAAAGTGCAGCGTTAGGTCATGGGACCAAGCTCTCTGCTGACTCGGTAGACGCGTGGGTTCGAGCCCCACCGTCGGCCGTCCTTGAAATGGTTTTCCGTGGTTTCCCATTTTCAACACCAGGCAAATGCTGGGACGGTACCTTCTGACAGGCCACGGCCAATTCCTTCCACATCCTTGCCCAGTTTCATTCATCTTCATTCCATCTCTCATCCCGACGCGCAGGTCGCCCACGGGCGTCGAATAGAAAGACCTGCACTCGGCCTCTGAGGGGGCCATACGACAAAAAAAAGTACTATTGTATGGCCTATGTGTTCCGAGAGTTTCCTAGTTGTTCACCTAGTAGGGAAGTGTTGGATTATCTACCTGGGTACTGCACCCGAATCCCGCATAGTCATAGCCTATATCCGCAAAGATAGAAAAGGATTGTAGGGAGGTCGATACCCGGCCAGGTTGACCAACACTACCCTACTAGGATAATGACTAGGGAACCCTCGATGCATACCGGCCATGCAACAACACTTCCGATTAGATACACATTTACATAGAAAATAAACTATCCTAAACACAAAATGGTAGGACGAGAATCTCGGCTCTCGAGTGTGAACGGTGAACGTTGAGACTAACTTGAACTCTAGTAACTAATTCGCAATATTATCGCATGCCAATTTCCAGAATGAAATGATGATCAGATTTATAAAAACGAACAGGCAAACAAAACTAGTGCCTGGGATTTATTTCCAAACAAATACAAATAATAAAAAAATAATCCCTATCACCATGAATAAATAAACATGTTGAAATTAAATGTTACACACGTCAAATAGTTCTACTATTTGTAGAATAAGTGTTTCTGAATATTCTCGTTACAGCAATGTAACGATATTAAGTTTCACAAAATGTTTACGTAAATTTACAGTCACCCTGTGGCTGTGTCATTGAAATGGTCTGATTAAAATCAGCTGTTCACTCATGAAAATGGAGTTAACAATACAAAACCCTACATTATACACGGGCGTGCATAGAATGTAACTATCTACTCTAATAATATTGTTATTAATAAGATGTGGTTTAAATATTTACATTATTTACAGATCTCGTGCTTCACACGGTTTAAAAATTTCCATTAACACTGTCAGTCGCGCTTTGACAGCTTCATAGTGTCCCTGTTACAAAAACAGTTCTTTGAACACTCCTTCTACCAACGATCAAATTCTCAGGTACTTCTAGTGGTAAGTCATAATAAATAAGCCTGAGTATCAAACAATTAAGTTAAATACAGCTTAGAATGTCGTGTCAATAAATAAAACGATAGGATAAAGAGCGATGCGAAACTACTTAAAGACTCTATACATTTCGTGGATCAAATACAAATACTCTCAGACATAAACAATTCAAACACTTAACCTTTGTGTTAGCGCTTTTCCTCATCTTGTAACAATTCGTTGCTCCACATAGCAATATGTTCCTTCCTTCCGCAATACAGTGAACAATACTTATCAAAGGCGTCTTACTACGCTCTAAACATGTCCTACTTCCTTCCTTTCCTCTCTATAAACTATCTTCACACCTCCGCACGGCATTACTTCCATAAAAGAACTTGCTACACAGTTGTAGAAGAATTAGTGATTTTACTAGATAACTACGCTAGAGTATGTTACCGTTCAGAATGCACTCCTCTCAACTCCTGTCTAAATTATTTAACCTCGTGCATCAAATTACAACAATTACATGTTCGTTCACATTAATACAATCCACAAAGTACTTCTTATTCCTTTCATTAGCGCTATTCGTTCTCTATGATCCATAACAAACTTGTTCATCCACGTTACCAAACATAAACAATGTTAATTTGTAGTTCGTTCGTCTTTTAGTTGTTAATAAAAATAAATTCATATCCTCACGCTTCTGGTGTAAATTTAAATATATAAACAATTCATATTTAAGTTGTTTTTAACATACAAGACCGCAGGTAGACTAACATATCTCCTGGTCTATTCATCTCAGTTAACCAATGTTTATACTTTAATTGTTAACAAATATAGGCATCATTTGACCACAGTTGTCAATACCATGATCCTCATTTTTGGTGTATATTCGTAATACAAATAGTTCAAGACTATTTAGTTGTCTAATAAGTTGTATTCCGCTATTGGAATTTTATAACATTCAAATTGTTATAAATAAATATTTCAGATGTATATAAACATCGTAATGTTTGTTACATAGAATTATAGCATCTCACAATTATGCTTTACTTGATAACAATGCATTATAGACATATCAATGAATACTTTCGCTGTTACGCATATAAATTGTTAATAACAATTATAATGTTTAAATGTTCTTACAATTTGTCAATATTTACGCTTTCCTCCAAAATACAATGTAATCGAATAATCTCTTCGAGATATCAAATAAACAAATAGTCGATTAATCAAATAATCGTATTATCCAAGCATTATCGAATTATCCAAGCATTATCGAATTATCCAAGCATTATCGAAGCTTTCCTTTTATAAAACGAGTATCGTTCAGAAGTGAGGGTCATACTAAGTTTCCTTCAGAATAAAAATACGTGAAACACAAATCTAAGTTAAATATGCATGAAATAACGTCTTAAACGACACACGAAGACGTATCAAAATGTACAATTAAACTCTACAAATATAAGCTATTAAAAGACAAAGAATAAAGATAAGAATTACTACAAATGAAGTTGGTCACTCCATAAATGGATCTCTACTACTACAGCAAAACTACAGATATGGATCAAACGGTTGTTCTACCTTGAGACGTCTTCTACAGCGAGGGAATACCTCTACCAGCTGTCCTAGATGTTCCGTTGAAGCTGTCATCGCTCGCCTCCTAGCGAAACCAGTCACTGCCAAGCACGTGCAAATCAGCTGCGGACGACCCCAACTCACTCGGCCTGCCATCACCTGTTCTGCATCACGGCTTGAGCTGCTAACGGTAGATGTGTCACCTTCGCGGCCAGCGGCCTGGTAACTGCGTTCCTTGGTTCGATCGGCTGCAAACGGTCTTCTGCTTCTTATCTCTGTCCTGCAGAGTGGTCTCGACAATGTAGATCCGCAAGTCCTGAGTTGACATCTCGTCCTGGTGTAGTTGGACATCTTGCTTGTGGTGTAGAAACTCATATTGGAATACTGCAAGTTGATGCCCAGTTGTAGCTGTGTCGATCCTTGAATTTCCAAGTCACTCTGACCTCCCAATCCATGGTATAGATTAACCTCCTTTCATTTTATTTAGTTCTCCATAATCTTCTCTTCAGTAGACGTAGAATAAGCTTTTTCTCCCCGACTTAAAATCGCTGCCATCATGTAGATTGTGATGAAATACTGCTGAATATATAGTTGAAATCGTTGTAGCAATATCGTTGCTTTCAGTAGATAATGCTGTTTGTTATTGCTTCTCTGTGAAGTGCTGTTTATAATCGAAGTCTTGTTCTAATGCTGTAATACCTTTATAAACGCTGGTCTTTCCAATATTAATGTAAATGCGTTTCGCCGTCTCCTCTTCCCAACTTCCTCGGCGATGCCTAGGTTTTTCAATGCTACAATGGTGCCTATCGACCGGGCTTATGCTGCGTGCAATAACTGCTTCTCTACTGTGCGCGTGCGTCAACGCGTCCGCTCGTGTCCAGTCGCTGTGAGAGAGTGTACGCCACGCTTCTTCTCCCCGCGGCGCGTGTCACTGCTGGCCTAGCTCTGCTAGCCTCAAACACATGTATATTAATAGAAATATACTCATATTCGCTCTATTATTCAATAATTTATATTTCTTTTCAACCAAATAAATTTCATATTGCATTCTACACTTGTAGATGTGCTTATTTCTCTTTATATCTGCCAAATTTATATAAAAGCGATTCCCACAAATATTATGTGGTATTATTGGATTGGCTGTTGAAATATTCTGAAAAAGGCTCCTGGGTCTAGCCTCTTATCCACGGGTCGTGTGCATTGCTTTGTTATGATCGCCTTGCTAACCAAAACTGGTTTTCTAGTGCCAAACATAAAGATTTGTATAATTTCCAGCTCCGAATGATCGAGCTCTTCCTTAGTTAAAATCTCATTCACCGGAATATTTCCAAATAATAAATTCCTCAAAATGCTTCAAATTTCTCCAAAATGCATTCATTATGCTTCATTTGCATCCCATAATACATATATATTTATTAAATTATTTTAAAACCAAATTTCCAATTTTTCCTTCCAATGGTGCACAAGTCGTTCGAACCTCGGCTCGGTCAAAGGTCCTAAGCTGGGCTGAATTCGAGTTCAGTACCAACGTCCCTGCAATCCTTACCATTTCAGTGGATAATAGGTAGTGGCTATGCGGAATTCGGGTACAGTACACGATACGTTGTAATTGCTACCAGACAAACTGCGATATTTTCCAAATCGTTTTTCTAAAAGATCAGTCTGAATTTTACCTGTAAGAACATACTGTAGAGATAGCTGGTTTAGAGCAAGGTCAACAATCAAAACAAGAACTTTGGTGCACCTTTCAAAGGCTTCAAAAGTATCTTTAGACAATCCTGCACTCAATTTCATGTTTTTCCATTTCCTCAGCCAAGACAGAAACTTTTTAAGGTACTTAACATTATTGTCACTGACACTGAATATAGGAGTCATCCAATTACTGCGCTTTACTACCCCTTTTATAGTGCACTTGGTATTCATATTACCCCACCACTTTCTAAAGATTGTTAAAAAGATCACTGTATCTTCATACCCTGGCACAGTTTTCAGAGCAGCAATGGTTGTTACATGAAAGACATTGTCCACAAAACTCACATTTTGCCTCTCAAAAGTTGTCGGATACAATGATTTGACCTTGAGTTTGTGTGATTTTCTAATGACACTGTCACTTTCAGTCTTATAAAATGACCTAAGGTATTGCAAAGATGATTTCCCAATAACACCATCACATTCGAAATACGGATATACAAATTATTTATCCTGATCTTTATGATTTAACCAGTTATTTATAATATTTTAAACACATGGACAGAGTCATACGTCAGATAAATTGGTACATTGGAAAACTTTGGACTTTGCATTGTTTCTGAGTCGGAGAAGAGGCCAAACATTTTTGATTGACCCTATTATTATCAGTTATAATAGCAAGAATGATAAAGCCAATTTCGTATATAAAGTTAACAAAATCAAGAGTAACCACCTTCAGTTGTTCCCCTGTCATCCCTTTCACTGGTAACAACTTAACCATATGCTTGAAATGACCAAAACAAGAGCTAATCACAAAACTTTGCACACTTCTAGCTAACTCACTGATATCATTTTCAGCAGTTCCAACTACATTATTGCCCTTAAAACTCAAACAACTCTTCACATAAATTTCATCTATCATTAGGGATACATATTTGTCTTGTTCAGAAAGGTCTTTCATTATGTTTTTCAGATAGTGTGCAGAGCTGCAAGCAGCATTTAATTTTGAAGAAATCTGTTGCACGTACCGTTTATGGGGGAGTATCAGATAATCTCTCAATAAATTGTAGCATGTCAAAGGAAAAGTAAACATCATAAAAGAAAAAAAATCCAAGTATCAGGAGAGTGTTGCTTCTTGGCATTCAACATTAATTTCACATGATCACTTACAATTTTCAGCATCTGCTTTCTTGGAAATTCTCCAAGTTCAGCTAATAGTACCGCTTTTTTTCAAAGCAACGTTGGCCTTTACCAAATAACTACTCACTGTTGGTACGTCAACATAGTGACTACTAAGTTTATGGTACTTCTGAAATAATTGATCTAGCTGTGACTATCCAGTTAGTTTGAGGTCTCCTACAAATATATCACTCATGCCATTTGCTGGGATTTCATTATCTTTAGGGGCGTGGATGGCTCAGCGGTCTAGCTGTATGCCTCTCACCAAGGCGGTCCGGGTTCGATTCCCGGTCAATGCATGTGAGATTTTCAAAGTGAAATGCCATGTCCTGTGGTTCGGATTCCACGTAAAAATGAGGTCCCGTGGCTCATGATCTCAAGATTAATGGTCACGTTAAACTACAAGCTTCCTTCCTTCCATTTCATTATCTTTAGTAAAATCTTTCACATTCATATTGTTGTACCCAGGAGTTTCCACAGGGTGTAGTCACCACCTTTCGTCCCTTCCACCCCCATTTCATGCCACAACCCCTAAGAGGAACCAACAACAACAACAAGAAGCATACAGCCATTGCAAGTACACTGGCTTGGCAGGCCTACATGTGGTAATTCTTACAACATAAATCTAAACACACAGCTACCTGCTATGTGGGGCAGGAATCCGCTGACTGCATTACACAAACACTGGCAATTTACTTAAATACCAGCCACACCAAGGACTAAGGATCTTTCGTCCACCGAGTTGCCGTCCGACGTCTTCTCGACCGTTCTGCAGTTCAGGTGAGTGTACTCAGGGTTCTCCTCAGTAATTCATTTCTATTCCAAACCTAGCTTACTGTAATCATCTCATTCATTTCTGTACACTTCACGTCGCAGCGCTTAGCTAGCAACGCATTCCATGTCACACTTCTGAGAATTAAACCATCCACACCCTCTTAAACTGCCTCCTTGTATTTATTGAGCATCCAGCTCGAACCCTGGCTCGTTACCAGCAAGTATTCGCTCAGCTGCGCCACACAGGTTTGAACGCTTGCCGAATGTCTGACACTTGTAAACACCGAGTCAGCATTCGTCACCCGCTACGTAAGCAAGGCCATCGTTCAACTTGCCTGTCTCATTCATTCCTCACTTCACAATCCAGTCACACGCATGTATTCGCCCTGCACGCAAGTTTTAACGCCTTTCAGTAAACGCCGCCCTAATTGGAGCTACTACCCCCCAGGGCAATACAATATTCATGTATATCACAACACTAGAAATAACACTGAGCCTGGAAGTAGTTTGCTCTTCATTTAAATCTATATTCAGGAGGTAAAACCACACACACACTTCACTTATTTTGTACTGCCAATTAGCAAGATTTAATTTAGCAGAAAATGGCTCACAAGGGCATCGACATCACTAACTATATCTTGTTTCTGATGCTCCAGTACTTTTTGTTAATTCCTTATTCGAATATCTTCTCTTCGTGATTCGGGATCTCGTCGCTCAACTGGTGCACTGATACTGAGGTACGGAGGGATATTAGGGAACTTCGAGGGTACTGCATCATCTGTTAGTTTGGGAGATCTTAGAGCCAGTTTTGTCACTGTGCCCTCTCGTTGTTTCCAAGTTTCAAAAGATAATAAGTCCTTTTCATCAAAGTGGTGTGCACAAACACTTGATGTTGATGTTGGTTGCAAATCTTTACGTGGAATGGCAGGAATCCAGATCCGTTTCTTTACCTCGTCTTTAGGGAATTTTTCAAAATTCATTTTCTTTTGGCCTACAAACTTGAAACTTGCTGTCCACCTAGAGGGCATAGGCACCTTTCATTAACGTCAAACAAACGTTTTTCTTATCTTCACCGTTTCCAAAATAATCAAAAATTCAAATAACAAGAATTTTCAAAAAAAAAAACACACACACATTCTCAGCAAACAGGACGTCACCCCAACGCCAACAATACCTCATTCGTTAAAATCCGACCATCCTTTCGCCAATTATCGCCAATGTTCGCGAGAAAGTAGGCTATCATTTTTCTCCTCCTACACACTTGAAACTTGCTGTCCACCTAGAGGGCATAGCCACCTTTCCTTGACGTTAAACAAACTTTTTTTTTCCAAAATTCACCGTTTCCAAAATAGCGCCAATTTCAAAATCAACAATTTTCAAAAAAAAAAAAAAAAACACCAACACACATTCTTAGCAAAAAAGGACGTCATCCCAACGCCTACAACACCTCGTTCGTTAATATCCGACCATCCGTTCGCCAATTATCGCCAATGTTCACCAGAAAGTAGGCTATCATTTTCCCCTCCTACACACTTGAAACTTGCTGTCCGCCTAGAGGGCATAGCCACCTTTCATTAACGTCAAACAAACTTTTTTCAAAATTCACCGTTTCCTAAATAGCGCCAATGTCAAACACAAAAATTTACATTTTTTAAAATACCAATACACATTCTTATCAAAGAGGACGTCACCCCGACGCCAACAACACCTCGTTCGTTAAAATCCGATCATGCGTTCGGGAGATATCGGCAAAGTTCGTAGGAAAGTAGGCTGTGCTGCAGATCTCTCATCATCCCACTACTCGCCGGGTTTACTTCCCCTCCGAAGGAAGGCATACCGAAGGATTTTAACGCTCTTAAGTAATCCGACAACTTCGGCCCGGTTTGAACCCGAGATCTTGGGCACATCAGTTCAGCATGCTACCAACTACGCCGCCGAAGCCGCTACTTAGCAACACTGAATTATGGCTTTTAATATTTGATCCGTTGATTGCACTGCACATATCCTCTAGTAAAACACATGATTAAATACACACATCAAAAAAAGTTTTGCATCACCTCGGTTCCCAGATCTCCGGCATATAGACGTTGACTGTGTATATTGTATTCCAGATACAGTCCCTTTGACTGTTCATAGATGTCACTAAAACTGCTCAAAGATGTAAACAACCATGCATGAGCAGGGCCTATTAGACGGAGGGGGTACGACAGCCGATCAGTTCCAGTCATTCCACCAGGACGAAGGTACGCTGCTCATGTTGTCTGTAGTTCTACCATGCCTAGAAGGTCAATACCGCAGTTCGATCGCGTCCGCATTGTTACTTTGTGTCAAGAAGGGCTCTCAACAAGGGAAGTTTCCAGGCGTCTCAGAGTGAACCAAAGCGATGTTGTTCGGACATGGAGGAGGTACAGAGATACAGGAACTGTCGATGACAGGCCTCGCTCAGGCCGCCCAAGGGCTACTACTGTAGTGGATGACCGCTACTTACGGATTGCCGCTCGGAGGAACCCTGACAGCAATGCCACCATGTTGAATAATGCGTTTCGTTCAGCCACAGGACGTCGTGTTTCAACTCAAACTGTGCGCAATAGGCTGCATGATGCGCAACTTCACTCCCGACGTCCATGGCGAGGTCCAGCTTTGCAACCCCGACACCATGCAGCGCGGTACAGATGGGCCCAACAACATGCTGAATGGACCCCACGGAATTGGCATCACGTTCTCTTCACCGATGAGTGTCGCATATGCCTTCAACCAGACAATCGTCGGAGACGTGTTTGGAGGCACCCTGGTCAGGCTGAACGTCTTAGACACACTGTCCAGCGAGTGCAGCAAGGTGGTGGTTCCCTGATGTTTTGGGGTGGCATTATGTGGGGCCGACGTACGCCACTGGTGGTCATGGAAGGCTCCGAAACGGCTTTACGATACCTGAATGACATCCTCCGACCCATAGTGCAACCATATCGGCAGAATATTGGAGAGGCATTTGTCTTCATGGACGACAATTCTCGACCTCATCGTGCACATCTTGTGAATGCGTTCCTTCAAGATAACGACATCGCTCGACTACAGTGGCCAGCATGTTCGCCAGACATGAACCCTATCGAACATGCCTGGGATATGTTGAAAAGGGCTGTTTATGGACGTCTTGACCCACCAACCACTCTGAGAGATTTACGCCGAATTGTGGTTGAGGAGTGGGACAATTTGGACCAACAGTGTCTTGATGAACTTGTGGATAGTATGCCACGGCGAATACAGGCATGCATCAATGCAAGAGGACGTGCTACTGGGTATTAGAGGTAGTGGTGTGTACTGCAATCTGGACCACAAATGCTGAAAGTCTAGCTGTATGATGGTACAACATGCAATGTGTGGGTCTCATGAGCAATAAAACGAGCTGAAATGTTGTTTGTGTTGATCTCTATTCCCTTTGTATTTAACGGTTCCGGAACTCTTGGAACCGAGGTGATGCAAAACTTTTTTTGATGTGTGTATATAACTGTTACCCAATGCTAACATACAGTAAATCCAGCAACAATAACATTCACCTACATAGCAGAGTCGGCACATTATTGCTGGCTGCGTAAGAGCATTGTTGACGCACGACATGCGTTGGTAGAAAATATGAGCCAAGCTTCGCGACTGTGTAGATATACTGTGTTTATACGTTGTCATGGAGACGTGTCTAGCCTCGAGTGTGGAGGTGGGCCGAAAGGCGACAACAGTACATCACCAAGTAGCCGGCGCGGTGGTGAAACATACACAAAACACAACCATGCCGATTTTACAATGGGGTGGGGGGTGTTCTAACCCCCAGCCCCCCCTCTCTTGACTACGCCACTGCGCATAGCATGAATTAAGATCAAGACTGTGTTTGCACTAACCTTCAGTCAACAACATGTATATCAAAGTGGTAACCACACAAACCGTGGCAATCTCTACACAAAACACTTGGCAAAATACCTCAAGACAATTTATTTTAATAATCACCATCAAACTGTAAAACTGGCTTCAGACCTCTATAAAGTCGACCCTTCAAAACTATGGTCACTACGACTGCGTTTGACAACCTCTTAAATAACGTGTAAATCACTGAAATAATCATCATCATCTTGCACAGTTTCCAGCCACTGGCCGGGTCTGTTTGGAACACAAGCCTCTCCAACGTCTTCTGTCTTCCCACCATCTCTCCGCCTCCACCCTTGTCCAGTCTTCTCCTCTCTTCTTCACGCTTTCTTCCACCCCCTTCAGCCACCTGTCCCTTGGCCTTCCTCTCGGTCTCTTTCCTTCCCACTTCGTCTCGTGTACTCTCCTGGGCATCCTCTTCTCCTCCATTCGTTTTACATGTCCATACCATCTAAGTCTAGATTTCTCTATACCATCCTGTAATGGTTCCTCCTTCATTAATTCTCTGGTCCTCTCATTTCTTATTCTGTCCATCTTTGTTGCTCCAATACTGCTTCTCAAGAACCTCATCTCACTGGCCTGTATTTTGCTCTTCTCCCTTCCTTTCATAACCCAGGTCTCCGAGGCATACGTCAGGATAGGGACATAGTACGTCCGATATATGATCTTTTTGCTGTTTTGAGGGACATCCTTGCTCCATAACATGCTTCTCACACTCCTCCGAAATGCTTCTGCCTGCCTCCCCCGCTCATTTATTTCTCTATCGTTTCATCCATTGTCTTGTATCAGGCTTCCCAGATATTGAATTCTCCACTTTCTTCAGCTGTTCCCCACCAATTGTTATTCCCGTTGTGGTTCTTTCCTTCTTCCTTGTTGTGATCACCACCTCACTCTTATTTATGCAAAATTTCATCCCATATCCTTGTATTATTCCTTCCCACACGTCCAACTGTTCCTGTACCTCCTCCTCCTTGTTTCCCCAAATCATCAAATCATCTGCAAACACCATTGCTTTCATCTTTCCTTCCCCAATTATTTGTGCCACTCGGGTCATTATGTCATCCATCACCGCAATGAAGAGCAACGGTGACAGAGCACTTCCTTGTTTCAGGCCGTTTCTCTGTTCCAACCAGTCCGATCTCTCTCCTCCCACTTTCACACAGCTCACGCTTCCCTTGTACATCTCCTTTATCCTATTTATAGTCCTTTTCTCTACTCCTCTATCCTCCAGGGATACACTGTCATATGCTTTCTCAATGTCCAGGAAGGCCATCAGTAGATCTGTTCCATACTCATAGTGCTGTTCTTGTAACTGTAAATCACTGAAATAATTATTTATAAAATCCAAGAATTAATTAAATTCAATGGTAGTATAACTCTGTATAAATTGCTGAAATCTGTGTTAATAAACACAATGTGTAGTTATACCAAAATTTACTGATTAATGCTGTTTTATTTCTGCCTGTGATATATTCCTGATATAGTCATATTCATGATAGAAGTATTAACCACTTCAAAATCCTTGGTCAAGGTAGAATTTAATCATTAGGAAAATATTAAATTTTCTGTTCTCAAAGATGGAACATCACCACAAAATTTATTGGATCTATCACAAGAATCACGAAGTGTGACTCTGATTACATTTATGTTTACCATATTTAATAAAAATCAACCAATAGACCGACAGTAGTGGCTACGCTGGCTAACGCACAGCATTAGGTCATGGGGCCAAGCTCTATGCTGACTCGGTAGACGCGTGGGTTCGAGCCCCACCGTCGGCCGTCCTTGAAATGGTTTTCCGTGGTTTCCCATTTTCAACACCAGGCAAATGCTGGGACGGTACCTTCTGACAGGCCACGGCCGCTTCCTTCCACATCCTTGCCCAGTTTCATTCACCATCATTCGTTTCATCTCTCATTAACTCCTCTCATGAGGTTGGCGTCAGGAAGGGCATCCGGCCGTAAAAACCATCGCCACAAAGTCTTCCATCGCATCTCATCCCCGACCCCGTTGGAAAACGGGAATAATAAGGGGTAGACATACAATAAAAATCAACTAATATGTGACTTGTTAATTGTTGTTTAATTCGCTTACAATCCATACAGCATCCAGATGATAAAATGAGGTTCCTGGTACAGGTTAGACGTTTAACGCCACACAATTGCTCTAGGCAAAAGGAACTGTAAGGACAGCTAGATGATATTTCCCTAGTATAGGTGAGATGTTAAACGCCACACGATTGCTCTAGGCAAAAGGCCCTGTAACGATGGCTATGTGATAGAATGCATAGGACTGGAATCAACAACAACTATACTGTCAAATATTAATGACACGGTTCGCTAAAGCGACTTAAATTCAATAGTTCAAGTGATCCAATCAAAAATGAAAAAATCCCATATATCCAACTCCACACATCCACTAGAATGTGGAAAAATCAAATACCAGATTGCAGGCATCGAGTCCCGCAAATATCTGATCAAGAAAAATATTATAAAAAACATACTGCAACTTCACGTAAAAGATGATCAAAATCTAAACTCAATAAACTCGGTGCATTGCAAAGATCAGTGAAATTCCCCCTTAAATTCTCATGACATCTATCAGGTATCTGCGAATTCATATTGATAATTCTCAAGATATTGTTAACGATGCTTTAAACAATTCATAAATATATACCAGTGTGCCCATGATCATGTAAATTCACATCATAGTATTCAAGTAAACGCTCACGTTACCTTAATCATATTCAAGATGACCTGAATATTCATTCTAGAGATCGACGATAATCCTGATATTCGTGATTATTTCTCGCAAGATCGACGATTTCTTCATCCTGGATCCTGGATCAGTATTCTTCTTCCCCCAGTGTAGATCTCGGGATCGTCACTCTCCTGGGTAGAACTCGGAACCGTCACTCTGCTCTGCCATCCTGTCTCTTCTTTGCTTAGCTACCCATTTTACTGCAGAAAGTGTTCATCTCGAATGTAGTCTCCACTAATTTCCAAAAATCCACTGGGCTTTGAAAGGTAAATGGTAACCCCATTATATCTTCGGTGGTAACACGCCATTGTTCCATAAAATGTCGCTCAGAATTCACAAATAATGTTTCCAAGTATAATCGTTGGGTTGCGTGAATGCAAAATTTTACATTGCATGCTCAAAGTTTTTACACACCCTGTAGTCTGAATAACAAGTGATATGCACGGCTATGGATTTGTGAATATTCGCAAATGTTTAATAATTATGTCGGCTGATAATCACTTCGTCACTGAGAAATAAATGCAAAGCCATTTCCACTTGACTGGTTGAGTGTTCTTTCATGAATTAGGAACCCCGTGGTAGCCACTGTAATAATTCTATCAGCTGTGCCTCCAAATGTATTGTTCGTTGGAGTTTGAGTCTTCAGTCTTTTGACTGGTTTGATGCAGCGCTCCGTTCCTCCCTGTCCTGAGCTCATCGTTTCATCTCTACATAGTTACCACACCCTACATCCGAGGCAATCTGTTTAACATATTCTAATCTTGGTCTACCCCTACAGTTCTTGTCCTCGACCCTTCCTTCCATAACTAAACTTGCTATTCCTGGGTGTCTTAGTATGTGTCCTACCAACCTATCTCTTCTCTTCATTAGCAGTCGCCAGAAACATCTCTCCTCTCCCACTCGTCTTATTATCTCTTCGTTTGTCACCCTATCTACCCATCTGATCTTCATCATTCTCCTGTAACACCCCATTTCAAACGCCTTTATTTTCTTCTTTTCTGCTGCACCAATAGTCCAAGTTTCATTTCCATAGAGTGCCACGCTCCAGACAAAGGCTTTCAAAAATGACTTCCTAATACCTAAATCTATATTCGATGTCAACACATTCCTTTTCTGTGGAAATGCTTTCCTTACCTGAGCCAACCTACTTTTTATATCCTCCTTGCTTCGTGCATCACTGGTTATTTTGCTTCCTAAGTAACAGAAGTCTCCTACTTCCATCAGCTTTTCACCTGCCAATTTGATGTCCATAGAGGTTTCTGATTTATTTCGGCTGCATTCCAATATTTTTGTTTTACATTTATTTATTTATTTATTTATTTTCATCATGAATTCTTTCCTCAAGACGGAGTCCATGCCATTCAAATCCTCAGGCATGTCGGCCAAGATGACGATGTCATCGGAATATCTCAGAGTTAAAATTATTTCTCCTTGAATCTTCACTCCCACTTTAAATTTTTCTCCAATTTCCTTCATTGCTTGTTCAATGTAAAGATTGAAAAGTATGGGTGATAAGTTGCAGCCTTGCCTTACACCTTTCTGAGTACCAGCTTCTCTATCATGTCCTTCAGCTCGAATGACTGCTGTCTGTATAGATTGTAGATCACCCTCCTATCCCTGTACTTAATTCCAATCGTTTTCAAAATGTCAAACAATTTAGTCCAATCAACGTTATCAAAAGCCTTTTCTAAGTCTACAAATGCCATGAACGTTCTCTTGTCTTTCCTTATTCTACCTCCCAAAATCAGCCTAAAACTTAGTACAGCTTCCCTTGTTCCTACATTTCTCCTGAAACCAAACTGGTCTTCACCCAACTCTGTTTCAATCTGGCTTTCCATCCTCTTGTAAATTATTCTTGACAGGTTCTTTGAAGCATGAGTAATCAAGCTGATTGTACGGTAATCTTCACATCTGTCAACTCCCACTTTCTTCGGTATAGGGATGATAGCATTCTTCTTGAAATCAGAGGGTACCTCACCTGTCTCATAAATCCTACAAACCAAGTGAAATAACCTGATCAGACCTTCTTCTCGTATGCAGCATAGCAACTCAATCGGTATATCATCTATGCCTGGTGATTTGTTCCTGCTTAAGTCTTCCAATGCTCTGTCAAATTCTGATCTCAATATTAAATCTCCTTTTGCATCCTCATCAATTTCCTCCTCCCTTTCCATTACATGATTCACAATCTCCTTTCCCTTATACAAACACTCTATGTAAGCTTTCCATCTCTCAACCTTTTCTTCCCTACCTGCTAGAGGCTTTCCATTTGTGTCCTTAATATTACAGCACTTAGTCTTCTTTTCCCCAAAAGTATTCTTAATCGTTCGATAAGCTGTATCAACTTTTTCTGATTTCAGACAATTTTCGATACCTGCACATTTCTCTTTCAGCCATTCTTCTTTCGCTTCCTTGCACTTCTTGTTAACCTCATTTTTCGGACGTCTGTATTCTGCTTTCCCCTTTTCATCTCTTACATTTTTGTGTTTCTGCCTTTCATCCATCAATTCTAGCATATCCTGCGTGATTCATGGTTTTCTACCTATTCTTTCTTTCCTACCATTGTTTTCTTCTGTGGATTTTATTATTTCATTCTTCAAAAGTGCCCATTCGTCTGCAATTGAAGTTTGTTTAGGGTTTATCATTAGTCCTTCCTTTATACTCTTCTTGAATCTTTCGTTTATTACCCTTTCACCAATTGATTGCCGGCGGTCGAGATGGGAACTATTCCTTGTTTACTTGTGTCACACATCAGCCTGCTTCGTTGACAGGTACAGTTTTGCGAGTAGGATATGACTCACCTCCAATAGCCTCAGTTATCGTTTGACGGTCCGTGGTGACATGAGCTCCTGTGACGCTCAATGCTGCTTGTCTTATGTGCAGAATGAACTCATGTCATCGCTGTGTTCCCCGCTTCGTCCCGCGGGGCAGCTGCTACAATCAAGAACAAACACTGGCACAGCCAGGCTCAGCGGCAATCAAATCTTAAATGGGTAATACATCCTTCTCTTTCAGTCTGTCTATTGTCCACCCTTTTGGCTTTTCTTCAGTTTCATCAACTTTAATCTGCAGTTCATAACAACCAGATTGTGGTCAGAGTTTATGTCAGCACCGGGATAAGTTTTACAATCCAAAATCTGGTTACGAAACCTCTGCTTGACCATAATGAAATCGATTTGGTGACGTCCTGTATCTCCTGGTCTCATCCATGTGTATATTCTTCTATTGTGGTTATTGCATAAGGTATTAGCTATGACCAACTCATGCTCGGTAAAGAATTCCATCAACCTGCTTCCTCGACCATTCCTTTCACCTAATCCGAAATCTCCTACTATCTTCCCCTTTCTTCCTTTTCCTACCACAGCATTCCAGTCTCCCATTACTCTAATTTTCATCACAGTTGATATACCTCAGAATTTCATCTATTTCGTCGTAGACCGTTTCAGCATCTTCATCATCAGCTTGACTGGTAGGCATATAGACTTGCACCACTGTGGTGCACGTAGGTTTTTTAAATTGATTTTTGCTACAACAATCCGTTCACTATATTGCTCATAATATTCCACCCGCTGTCCAAGTTTCCTACTCAATGAGACCAACCTCTGTTTGATTTAGTGCTAATGACCCTATAGTCTCCTGACCAAAAGTCTTGTTCTTCCTGCCAGCGCATTTCACTAATCCCAACCAAATCCAACCTCAACCTATCCATTTCCCTTTCTATGTTTTCTAACCTTCCACTTCCTAGCAGACTTCTAACATTCCACGCTCCGATCCGTAGAATGCCAGATTTCCTCTTTGTCACTTCTGTGATGTTAACGTGTTCATAACGTGTGAAAGTTTCGTTTGCTTATTCGCACACATATTCGATGCATAAAAGTTCGAAATAAATGAAGTGTTCAAACTAGCATACCGCACATCAGTAGAAAATATTTCACAATGTCACTGACAACTTGCATTAGAATGCATCTCCCTAGCTTGTTAAAGTGTCTGCTATGTTAGCTGCAATGTATTCTTGGCTAACAGCATGGTTGTAATACAACGCTGTAACTGGCCGCACTAGACATTCAATATGTGTCCTGCAATAGCCTACTAGTATCACGGTTGAATTGTACTGCGTAGAATGTTCCATTCGAATTAGCATGAAAGTCTAAGTTCATTTCTGTAGTGCAGGCTAAAACTGCTCGCTATTCTTCATCGCATGAGAACGCACTTTCTAGACCGAACCGTGCTTAACTGTACTGAACTGCACGCTGTTATGTGGGACCTTGCCCTGTCGTCTCCTCGCGCTTGACCGCACTGTTACAATATCGCGTTCCGACCGCACTTTACAGTATTTTAAAGAGTATTTCAGCTTGTAGTTAACTGTCTGAAGATGAAACACATAATACAATCTTCTGCTTGCAACACAGCCCTGCTGCTTGCCTGCTCGCTAGTCACATGACCTAGTTCCTCCCGCTACTTAGAGTGGGGTAGTCGTTTCGCCTCCATTCTGACGTCATACACCCTGTCTAAGAACAATATTCATCCATTACTATTATCCAATTCTTTTTTAAGGGGTTATCAACCATCACAAATACAGTAGTAGTAAAAATATATTTCCTCAATAATTTCTTCTTCCTGGACATGTGATGAAGTCGTAATTACCAAATTAACAAATATTTTCGTACATTCCTCCCAGCATTCACTTCGTTCAAGGGGTAGCCATTACTCCTTCCTGTCAACCGTACGTCACTCTCCCATCAAGCCACAGTCGCGATGCTAGCGCATTCTTTTCCTTCCAATTAATATTTTCCAAACTTAACCAGCGTAGCTGATCGTCTCAACTACATATGGGGTACAGTACCTCATGTCACCCTTCCGGATTACAAGACACTGGACATGCTCAAGATTGTAGGAAAAGATGCGCTATTACCCATGCAATTTAGAAGCTGGCCTCTACATGAATGCCCTGTTTTACCTTCTGCTGACACACGCAAATGGTCTGTGAATACAGAACGCTACACAGAGCGACCACTTTACATCATTGTTGGTTTTCAAACCATTCGCAAGTATCAACAGGCTAAGGATGCTTCTAGTTCTATCACATACAATTGAGAAATATACGTTTTTTCCTGAATGGTGCTATTTTTCCCTATGAAGGATTAGATTTAAATTTTTCAAAACTAAGTTCGGTCCACTTTACGACATGTTATATAAATTTCAATCTTCTTATTATCAAAAAGAGAATTGTCCCATGTTGACACCCCTAGAGTTTAAAGCAAAAGCGCCACTGGTGGGCTTTGACTGTTCCTACTTAGAATAGTCTGTAAAGGTAACCAATATTGATATTAGAATAGATTTTGAAACTCATGATAATGTCCCGTCCAAACAAGTAAACTATCGTCCGCTGTCGAACCAAGTGACTAGTGTACAAAAAGGGCAAACACACAAGTTAAGCAGATCAGTCATGGATTGTTTCAGAGCAATGGGCAGTGTTACACCATTGAATTTAAAATCTGAGAAACATCGTTTCAAGACATTTGCTATATGGCCTGTGCCTTTCATTAACCCCCAAGGATTGGTATCTGCTGGATTTTATTACTTAATAACACGTGATCATGTAAAATGTGTTTTCTGTCAAATTTAAATTGGTAAATGGAAAGTGAGCGACGAGGCTTTTCAAGAACATCGGCGCTGGTCACCAGCCTGCCCCTACCTTTGTGGAACGGATGTTGGAAATATACCATGGAAACCAAATTACCCATTTATAGTGCCCGAGAGTGATGGTAGAAGTTATGATACATGTGGACCTTATGGCATTAACGCTGGTGCAAAGCAGAATAAATAAATAAAGGATGAATATAGAGATACTCTGTTTTGAGACATAGGGATACCACAGGTTTCACGGGTGGTATAGACACAAAAGACTATGTTGTATGGATTGGTACCGTCCTTAATCCAAACTGACAAAAAATGTAAAGCCTGTTATAATTTCTATGTGAATTAAATGGTATCATGAAATTTATGTTGTTATTATTTCCAAACCTTCGTAGTCAATAGTGAATAGGCCTTGGCTGAGACAAGAGTAAACATGTCAAGTACACTACTGGTCGATACTCAAGGGTTTAAAATGAACGAGAACAAGTTTATATTCAAAGAGGTGGCCATTATTGATTGCGCAACGGTTTGGGCACCTAAACTATTTCATTTTGTGTTTAAACCACCTTTTCCATTGGACTCGCAATCTGTTAAAGACCAAAGACAGACCCAGTGGATACAAACCCATCTTGGATTCCAATGGGATAGGGAATTATTCCCTATAAATACCTAGCCATAATATTAAAGGCACATTTATCAACGGCTAATGTTGTATTTGTCAAGGGAGATGAAAAACAAGAATGGCTTCGACTGTTTCTGGTCCCCAATTGTACATGTGTGGATCTTATGGATTTGGGCTGTCCTTCCCTACATACCCTCTTTCAAGAAATATAATGTTTAATGAAAAAAAAAAAAAAAAAAAAAGCCATTTTCCATATATGGAAACTGTTAGATTGGCTAATGAGAAATGCATGTCATGACGTCATGGACAAAATTCAAACGGAACTATGACTTGTTCCTGCAAACAGTGGAATTCTCATTAGTGAGATATTAACAGTCTACAGACCATCAGGTCTGTCTCGTCAATGTTGGAATTGGACAATAATGCCACCGAGCAGGCGATTGGATTTTTTTGTGTGTGTGCAAAAAGAAACTAGACAGTTTCACAAAAGAGGAATTAAATGCTTTACCAAAATCTTTCATTTATTATGTCGCGGCTAATGCAGTTATGGAAATTTGACAACATGTACTGACATCATGGACTCAAGACCCTGTGCTAAGTGAATTGCAACCCTGCGACAACTACGATTATGCAAAAGAGCCATAATCAATAATCATGAGGTTATAATTAAGAGTAATTGCAATGGGGGAACAAGTGTCCATGGCTAAAATTCCTTCGCCAGACTCGTTTAGTGTTCTTAAAAACTTTTAGATCTATTCAGTTTATCAATTGTTCATTAATCTTTGTTATGAAAATATATAAAATTGTTTTACTGGGGTCAGTCCCTTGCTCCTAATCTTTTTCTTTCGTTCCTGACGCTTTTCCTTATTTCCTCATCTTCCCTTATGGTCTAGCATGGACATAAATCCTTAAACAAAGACTTTGTTTCTTCCCTCCACGGTTACCATGGCGAGAAAAAAGCAACATCATCTCCAACCACAGAGAAAGAACAAAACTATTCATTACCGACTGAAAAAGATATGTCTGACCTGTACTGGTCGTGCCGTCATTAATAAAGTAATTGATTAATTAACTTTTGAAATGCACTTACCTGGTCATCAATACTGCAGTCCTAGAACTAACCTGAATCAACGCTTGCACCGCGGTCAAGTGGTTATGAATTCTTTCAATCATGCTTGCCAAAAACATGACATTTCTTATCACCATAGTCAAGCTCCGTTAAGGCATAGAGGAGATAAAGTATTATTGAAACAAGCTAAACAACGTTTGATGGCCTCTAATGGTTCAATAACAGAAAGGTTAGCAGCCCTGATTGTCATTAGTACTTGGAGCAATTGGAATTCAGTTCCAAAATTACCATAAGGGAAGATGAGGAAATAAGGAAAAGCGTCAGGAGCGAAAGAAAAAGATTAGGAGCAAGGGACTGACCCCAGTAAAACAATTTTATATATTTTCATAACAAAGATTAATGAACAATTGATAAACTGAATAGATCTAAAAGTTTTTAAGAACACTAAACGAGTCTGGCAAAAAGGTTGCAGAGGGAGCGGTAGCCCGTGGCTCATCTACAATCTACGTATTAATTATTATTGTTAGTAGTAGTGATCAAGTTATAGTTTGCACAGCAAACGAGAATGTGTTACTCAAAAAGCATGTGAAAAGGGAATCATACCAAAGTACAAAGCAAAAGGATAATACACAACAAAATCCACGTGGCGCATCAAGAAATTGCAGCCAAGAGGAAATTGCTGATAAAGAAAGTGCATTCAATGCAAACAATTGCGGAAAATGGGTTAAAAACCCGAAGCAAGAATCCAATACAAAAAACTAGGAGCAGGAGGCACCTGTGGACTATAGAAAGAAGGTTATAATTAAGAGTACCGTAATTACAAAGGGAGAGCAATTGTTGTGCTCAAAGTAACCTAAGCAAGGAGCTGATTAGAAGTTCAGCAAAGAATGAATAAACCAAATCTTGATTATGCAAAAGAACCATTATCAAGAATCATAAATTGAAATGACAAGCTAACAATTACCTCAAGTAGGAAGTTGGCAGAGTGAACTATACTTGCATTTAACAATTTAAAGAGAGAGGTAAGACAAACATTAACAAATCCCATTAAATGAAGTTTTGTCTTGAACACAAGATGGCAAAATTCTTAAACAATGAAAGTAAAGTAATTGAGATTGATTCAACGAGTAGAAGGAGGTAGCTTGAAAGTGTGGATAAGTCGTCACCGCTCATTAGGATGCTGTTCGAGTAAGGGGAATGAGCAAACAAAGTAAAATGCTTCCAGGAGGTGGCCTTGGCCTAAAGCTTAGAGATTAAGTTTAACGCAATGGAGCAATCAATTTTATTGCTTCAAATGGTAATACATAAAACCAATTTTGTCTAGTTTGGATGCAGGTCTAAACCCAATTAAACTCAGATTCCTAGGCAATCTCGCAAGATTCATTATTTTTTGGTTCTCACTAATAGATTAACTGAACTAGCATTTCACTACCTAGAGTGCTTTCCCATTAAAACATGAAAATAAACTGAAGCACTTTTAAAATTTGAGTTCCTAAATCTTGGGCACAGAAGGTGATGAAGTATTAAAGCAATATAATGTGGTTAGAAGAAAACCTTTTAAAAGTTACACACAACAGGGGAAGGTACCATAGTGATGAGATGATTTTGGAGCAGGATAGCTCCAGAATGATACAATGACATTTAGTAAAATTGGAATTAGCCTATCCGTTGTGCTGCATAATAATACTACGTAACTTGTAGCAAGTACAATGAATAAGCTTCTATTAACGCTTGAAATAGTCAAAGTTCGCTTCACGGTATCGTGGAGTAACTGTCACCTGGCCTTGACCTACAACCTGCAAGTGGCTCGGTGCATCTTGGGAGTTTGTTCGCCTCTTGACTTGGCTAACAGCTGTTTCAAACGGAACACACTCGTCAAGAAATTCAGTCTCCGTTGCGCTGTGGGCTGGCTTCTTAAAATGCATAAATACCGGATACAAAATACGGTCACATCTTCTCCCCGACACAGAAAAAAAATGGGAGAATTGCTCTTATTTGAATCATTCTAGATATTCATAAGTGAATGGGATGTATTTTGTATCTGTTTACTTGACTTTCTTGAAATATCGCTTCAGGTTTTTAGAGTTGAAGCGACCTACAACTTCACTGCCATCTAAACTTACAATGTTATAGCAGTTGTTTCCATAAGCTTCCGCTACTTTCATAGGGCCGTAGCAGGGATATGAGAACTTTGTATGGATCTGTTTTAGAAGGCTTCTTAATTAAGATAAGGTCATTCTTCTTCAGTGGCGGCATATAACGTCTGCCTCGGATCCTTCTCTGCCATCTCTCAGCAGCGTTCATAAGGTTTTCTCTCGCATTCTCTATTCTCTCTTCTATTGTCGGTTCATTATCTTTCGGAACATAATTAAAAATGTTTGTCCAAGGCCTATCTGGCTTCATGTTCAAATGAACAGTCATGGGCACGTCTTCGATACTCTCATGAAAAGCAGAGTTTAAGAGGGGGCGAAACTTGGGTCGTGAATAGCCTTTTAATTCCAGAAATGGCCACCTGTGAGGTGAGCGCTATTGTCGCCTAATCTGCATTACCGACCATGCTACAGAGTAGAGCGCGTACAGTGGCAGGTGAGAGAGAGAGCGTTTTGGAAATAAAGAGACAGAGACACTCACTGCGATGTCGCCAGACTGCTCTTCCCGCAGTGTTGCTAATTGCTATGAAGCAAGTCAGTACCGGTAAGTAGAGCCCTGCGCGGATAAACAAAACCTTATCCGCATCCGCCCCGCATCCGCACGACTGTTATCCGCATCCGCCCCGCTTCCGCAAGACTTGTATAAAAATCCGCTGATATTTCAATTCTGTTTCCTGACCTCCGCTTTGGACAAAAAACTGGCTATACTTCTTTGGCTACTTTCGCACTTGTGCCGCAGTAGGTTTGATGTGCCTGATTTGTGTCCTGAGTATGAATACACTTATTTACAGGTAAAACATCCTACTATATCGTTCATCTCTTCGGTTCCATTGAAAACGTAACCAAATATCTGCCTTATCCTTGACTTTTGTTTCACGCACTATTGAATATTCACCTTGTTTTGTTTTAATAGATATTTTATCAATGTTGGTTAAATGATGTCCATACTCCCGGTCGCGGTAACATTTACTAAGTGAAGTTCTCTTTAAGCTTGGAGAAAGGGATTGACATTTGGCCGGAACTTCCAAGTCAGTCATCATACTTCTGCCTCTTGACCCATCAATGTTAGCATAGTTGATGTCATAACTGTCTCCGTTGCAATATCACAGCCCACGCGTTTCAGTGCCAAGATGGAAATAAATCTACAGATAAACCTGGAACCAGATCTTCCAGGATAGCTTAGATAGCGAAGTAGCTGACTTGAGAAATATCAATGATGTCACCACGATGAACTAACAAACTTATTGACAGCATTATATCTCGTGGGTAATGGCAGTGAGAAACTGATGATGATGATGATGAGATGTCAAGACCTTCTACTACAAACATGAAAATGAAAATCCACAGCCTGCTTCCAGTCTCCGACCGGGTCAGGAATGGAATGAATGAAGCCCCCAACTAGCGACGAGGATATGAACTGTGCCGGCTGCCGAGGCCTGACGCACTCCTCTGGGGCAATGATTAAATGAATGACAGATGAAATGAAATGATAGTGGAGAGTGTTGCTGGAATGAAATTTTGACAGGGAAAACCGGAGTACCCGGAGAAAAACCTGTCTGCCTCCGTTTTGTCCAGCACAGATCTCACATGGAGTGCCCGGGATTTGAACCACGGACCCAGCGGTGAGAGGCCGGCGTGCTGCCGCCTAAGCCACGGAGGCCTACCTTCTACTACAAACATACGGTACTTAATAAAATGTAGTTGAAACCATATGAGTAAAATAATCTTCTCGTGTATAACTGCAAAACGTACCCGAATATTTCGTACGCAATAGGCTATAGGAGTATTCCTCTTTTAAGCATTAAGCTGTAGATTGGCATATCAAATATGTGGTCTAATATTATCGAAAGTTCCACATCGTATTCTAAAAACTATCCGCAAATTTACTCCAAACATTATCCGCAGCGTATCCGCTATCCGCACACCCATGCAAACTATATCCGCGTGGCGAAAAATGCTGCAGATATCCGCGGGTTTATCCGCGGATATCCGCATCCGCGCAGGGCTTTACCGGTAAGCATTCAACCTCCACTCAGCCGACTTCTCAGTTTTCTTCCCTCACAATCAGTCTTTCGGCAGGATTTACGCAACATGCCCAAGCGCATGTTGAGATGCTGTCAATCGTCGCTTCGTCTGTAATTCTCTCAACGTCTGCTATTCAGAACGTATTGTTCTTTCTTGCAACATAAGATTTCACGTGCGTCCACAATTGGGTTGTACCAAAACTACACAATGTCCACGCAGGGCCGCGACGGTAGAGAGCGATCTTGGGCCCCACGGCATTGACTGCCACCCCACATTTGAATTCTTTCCGTAAAATACTAATATTCATGTTTTTTTTCTTAAAATAAATTAAAATTTCATTACTTGGTTATGTGAAATTATATGGGAAAGGGAAGCTATTCAACTTACTGATTTTTCACCAACCAGGCCTTTTGCGGGGACATAATCTCATTGAATATTCATTCGTGAATTTTGTACTTATAAATTTCGTAGCGGGCTTACATTTTCTAAGTCTCCTTTAGCACTGTAACGCTTGAAATTTCACCTGCTGCCAATAGACTACAGTATATACCTAGGTAAATAACAGTTCTTTAGAAATAACTGAAATTGGACCCAACGTTTTCGCTCTACAACGGCCCAAGAATCACCATTGGTTTAAAGTTTACTCATTTTACCTTTCAAGAATTTGCTTGGACTTATTTAAAAGACTGATATAGCAATTAAGAAGCCGTGGTTTTCTCTTTCGGGCCCTTCAGTACGCTCGGGGCCCAGGGCTGTAGCCCCATTTGCCCCTCCTTCTCGTCGGACCTGTGTCCGCGTTGTTTTGCTATTTCATCAATTTCGTACGTACAATGAGCGGATTTGTGAAGTAACAATTCCACTCTGGTTTGTGATGGGTTGTGGGGAAAAATATGTCATCTCATAGACATAATGTAAGCCTTTCTGTTATTCGAGGTCGGAGCTTTGTTAATTTGCACTGAGAGAATGCTCACATTGTCCATAATAACTGAATGTGGACGGAGGTCTGGCAGTAATTATTCAGTAAACCTTTATTTAAAACGAGCGTGTCTCTTCTGTACGGCAATTGTCAGATTTCTCAGAGTTCGATACTAACCCTCTTTGGTCGCGTAGATTACTATTGTAATCAAGGTTCATTTGCTTTATATCTACGAACATAATACACTAGATTTTGGTACATTCTATTCAGTACCTTTCCAAGAAGTTCTTCCCATTACAATCACCGTGAAATATTACACCAATGGCCACTATATAGCGTGCCAGTTGTGTACCAAATAGTCAATTGTATTCCACGCGACTATTTGCGGAACTACGCTTCAACTCTTGGGTAGGGCCCTCCGCGGATAAACAAAGCGTTATCTGCATCCGCCCCGCATCCGCACGACTGTTATCCGCATCCGCCCCGCATCCACACGTTTGTTATCCGAATCTACTGGCATTACTATAATATTTTTAATTAGATAAAGCATAACGCTTTAAAGCAACACATTTACACATTTGAGAAGAAAGTCGTTCCTTTAGGCTTTGTATCTCAAGTGCTATGTTTAAAATAAATGTTACACAGCCAGAATTGCAACCCTTTTCAGTTGAGAGTGTTAATTCTGCTTAATGACTTAATTTGAATGAGATTAGCTTAAATAATAATCTTACATTTCTCACGAAAATAACATAACGGAAAACATATGTCATCTCATAGACATCCGGGTCCTAGTAATGAAATTCAACAAGTTCGCATTGTATTCTAAAAACTATCCGCAAATTTATTCAAAACATTACCCGAAGCTTATCCGCTATCCGCACAGCCATGCAAACTATATCCGCATGGCAAAAAATGTTGTGGATATCCGCATCCGCGTAAGGCTTTACTCATGAGCGCCCGTAGGGAAGGGGAAAGAAGGCCATGGGCCCCGCCTGGAATCCCGAGAATATTTCGACTGTTCATTGTCCCACCACTTTATTTTATAAATTGAGGATACTGATAGTTAACTGATTTAGATGTAGGGATAATTCCACAGTTTTATTTAACTTAGTAATTTGGAATTATTTGAAAATATCTCCAGTTATTTAGAAAATCGGCGAACTGGATTAACATTACCATTTTAATGAACTGCTTGATTTTTATTTTACTTGTTCTTAAGAAATGAACATTATGACGATGATTCACAAAAGAAATAAAAAACTCCTCCCATTCATGCCATGAAGATAATTATGTACCCGACGGTTTTAGAGCAGCCAAATAATAACACGAAGCATGTAAGAAGTGAAACTAAATTGCTGGGCGGAGGTACGTATCATCATCAGATAGTGACAGGTAGGTAAAGAAATGAAAAATACAACTTGCCTCACCCCTCCCGGAAAGAAATCCTGCGGGTACCCATGCTTGTATAGCATTGTATAGAATTGGGAAACTGAATATATTAAGGAACACTTAATTGTAGAAAAATACTCATCTGTTCGCAAATATTTCATGTTTTTAATCAATACGGAAAACTGCCAAATTTCCTTCAAAAGTTAATATTAGATAAGTTTTTCATGTTGTGTCAAAATATTTGGTATTTCATGTATTTGTCATGGAGGAAAGAAAGAGAGGAGTTGCCCAGAGCTCGTGTCAGTGAAGCAAAGCGCTGAGTCCAAAGTGGGCGTAACCTAGTGTTCTGTGACTTGTATGCAGCAGAGCATTGTGCATGGTTATTTCGGAGTTTTTTTCCTAATAATGGCGTGGAGTGCCTATGATGGTACGAATCGACAAAACAGAACATAACCTGAAAGCATAAAAATATAGTAGGCCTATTATTTGCCATACTTGAAAGTTACAATATCAATTGAAGCTGAACCGTTGTAAGTTGCATCCATGCAATTCTGTTGCAGGTTGAGTTTATTAATATTATATTATATCTCAGGACTGGAAAGTATGGAAAGCTGCATCAAACCAGTCGAAAGACTGAAGACTCAAACAACAAAACATTATGTTGCACTAGCCAGCGCAGCAAAGGCATCTCTTTCCGGTTCTTTCCTCTATGGTATTTGTCTATGATTAGTATATTCAGCACACTCCATCCTTCTTATAAAATCGAAAATCAAAATTTTAAAACAAAAACAAAAAGAACAAATGAAATACCCATTAAAAATTGGCCTACGATTGTAATCCACGCGACTACTCACGTTGCATTTCGAGCCGACCGTCCTAACCAAAACTTCCAGTCCTCCGGAAACGTCGCTCATTTTCCAGCACATTGACCTTGTATAATTTTGAGTTACATTACGCTTCATCAAGGTAATAAATTTCAGTAACTTATGTCCCTGATTCAGCGATCTCGTACATTACGGTACCGGTACCCTCAAAAAAACAGTTCTCGCCGCTATGATGTCACTCCTTTTCATGAGTAGCTTTATCTCGTCATGAGTTTCCTCATATTTTTAGTGCTACGCTTATCTTATACTGTAGGTTCATAATTAGTTAAAATATAAGAAACTACCAGAGTATTATTGTAGGACAATACTGTTAAATCCAGTGGCGTAGCGTGAACTTTTGAGCTGGGGACGCCAAAGTTTATAACGACAAACTGAGGAAAAAATCAAAAAGCTAATATGAAAGATCCTGTCACATACCTCACACAGTCTTGTACATCAGCTCAATTCGTCGTTTCTTCTTTTCTGCGAAAATGTCAATGATGTGTTCAAAAAATGCCGGCTCTGATGAAAGCTCACCAAATAACTGTTTTTCAATGGCCAGTGAATTTAAACACGACAAGCGACTATTGCTCATAGAATTTCTAAGGTATGTTTTAATTCTTGTCAGCGTGCTCATGTTGCGTTCACTACTAGCTGTAGTAGTTGGAATAGTCAGTACTAAGCGCAGTAGTTTAGTTATTTCCTGATAGATGGAGTCGAGACCGTTGGCAACAAAATATTTTAAAAGCTCTTTTGGAGCTAAATGCTTTGTCTGATCTCCATAAACAATGTGAAGTTCATTTAGTAATTGGTTAACATTAAAGAATGGATACTGTTTTACCAAAATATCTAATTTGCCCTGGGGAATGCTTCAGTGTATTCTTTAAACTTCTTTTCTTGTACTAACTCAATGAAATTTAGATGATTAAGATCTTCAAATCTACTTTTCATTTGTGCTGTTAGTGAATCTATTATTTCAAAAGTTAGCACTCTCAAAGTGTTCTTTTTATTGCCATCATACATTACGTTTTCATTCAACTGGATGGTTTTTTGAACGCATCTATCAGTGAAATCTTCATTTCTTAAATTTTCTATTCTTTTGACGACAGCCTCTATCTCATTATGGCAAGTTACAATACTCACTGTCGATGATTGTAACAATTTGAAAAGATGATCAGTGTAAATGAAACAAGCTTCGAATACACATAGCAAATATACAAATGTAGGGTCATCCATATATCTTTTGAGACCAATGGCACAGTTCACAGAGTCGTCGTCCCATTCACTACTTTCATCATCAATAATTTCATCAAAAGTACTATACAATCCTTGGAAATGTTTCATAATGGTGAAAACTGCCCTCGAATGAAAATTCCATCTCGTATTGCTAGCTTGTGGAAGCTTAAATCCTCTTTCGGTCATCAAAACCGTCCTTTAAAAGACTTGCTGAAAAAAACTATGAAAAGCAGTCAAGGCACAGACAAACAAACGAACCTGTTTTATGGTTTTTGAGCCATACAGAAGTACCAAATTTAATTGGTGGGCGTAACAATGGACGAAAAGAGCATATGGGCAAAACTGTTTCACTAGCTTTTGAACTCCTCCTTGTCTGCCTGCCATTACAGCTGCGCCATCGTATGTCTGGCTTACAACTTTTTCTCCATTTACTTCCCAGTCAAGTAAAACTTTGTGCACGATTTCTGATAATCCCACAGCTTTTTTATTTTTGGAAACGTCATAAAAGCCAACGAATCTCTCCTCTATTCTATCATCCACACAATATCTAAATATTATGCTCATCTGGCTCTTACACGATACGTCTAATGTCTCATCCGCTTTTATGGAGAGAAAGGGGGCTTCATTTTTTCTGATTTGATTTTCTCATTTAATGCAATTGTTGTAACTTCTATCAAGTCATTTTGAATGTCTGGAGATGTTCCTTTTAAGAATGATGATGACTGTAAATGGTCTCTAACTATAGATTCATTTTGAGCGAGCAGGTTCAACAATTGCAAATAATACCCTTGTTAATAGAACTTTCATCTTCTCTATGCCCACGGAAGGCTAGTTCTTGTGGACAGAGAAATACTACTGATTGAATGAGTTGTCGCACATACTGCCTGTTCGAAGACATGATCTCATTATGTTTTATTGCTAGTAGTCGAGGAGCTTCAGAAAATGCATACTCAATACGAGTTTTACCTAGCAGATGAAATGCTTCAGAATGTAACTAGCAAGCAAGCTTGTAGTTTAACGTGACCGTTAATCGCGAGATCATGAGCCACGGGACCTCCTTTTAACGTGGAATCCGAACCACAGGACATGGCATTTCACTTCGAAAATCTCACATGCATTGACCGGGAATCGAACCCGGTCCACCTTGGTGAGAGGCATACAGCTTAACCGCTGCGCCACTACGCCCCCTACAGAATGTAACAAGTGGGGTTTTGAAGACTGGTGTTTTACAGCCTTTTTAATTAAATTACTCAGGTCCAAAATTCCTTCCGTGCACCATTCAGTATCTTTCGCTCCAAACATAAGGCAAACGTAACAAAACATTTTTTTTTTCAACACACCCAGTTAGCCAGGAAAACCTGTCATACCAAGAAAGCTGAAAACTCCGTGTGCGATTTTTACCGACTTCTTTAATTGATAAATTTGGCTTTGGTCTTTTTGTTTTTAATTCACATCGCTGTTCATATGATAAAGTGCTCAAAGGAGTTGCCTTTAAAAAATTAATAACATTAGAGTCAGGTACTTCAGTCATATTGGCAGCATTAAACACACACACGCACAATTAAAAGAAACTACACTTCTACAGTTCGAACTATAGCACTAGCGCAGCGATTGGGCTATTGAGTTAACAGAACAGTGATCATACAATTCAAACGCCAGCAAACGCCAGCGTACGGTAGCGCTTCTCTTCCGAGAAACAAGTATGAACTGGCGCATGCGCTGCAACATGGCCTGACCAGGGTGGTACATAGCTCTTGACGCCAAGAAGGTCTGGCGTACAGACAAGAAGAGCAACGCACAGCAGTAGACCGCGTCCGGGCTAAGACTAGTTATATTGGGGGTGCGGATATAAAATAACTAAGCGCCATGTAATATGCTAACGCCGCATTTATATCAAATAAAAACAATGTTATATTTTACACATTTTAAATCAGGGAACGCCCGGCGTATCGGCGTATTATAGCGCTACGCCTCTGGTTAAATCACAATAGACATGATTTTTATAGAGCGTACTTTTTTCGGTCTAGCGACATAGCCGCGCAGCGGCAAAATGGATATGTAGCCGGGTGCGAGAGATATAGAGTTGCTATGTTGCTAGATGGACAGGGGTAGATGACCACGCAGTTCCGCCCCTTAAAAACAACAATAACGAACATGCTAGATGGATAAAAAGGACCCTGTACTTTTAATTAATAAGTGTATGATAAAAAATGTTTCACAATAAATTATACTTAAACTCGTTGAATTAATAACACTGTATACAAAAGATTAACCTACTAACAGTTCGTTTAAAAAACGAAAGTAAACACAGTAGAATCCTATTCAATGAACACAATACATCAGCTGTAAGTCTTGTTCTCAGCGCTAAAAATAACTCGTCACTCTGCCTTACCGACCCATTACGCCTGCGCTCTTGCGGCTAAGTAGCGAACTTCTTCGGCAGCGGCATTACGACTGAAAGTGTAGGGCATTACAAACTGCTTCTTTTATAGAAATACGCAGGAGAAAAGCAAGATTCATCTCTATAGAAGCATTCTTAAACAAATACCCTTTACAAACATGTAACTTTTCACCACTTTTGACATTCACATTGATTTTTAATTTCTGAAGTAAAATGGGTGAAAAAAAGGCCTTGCCTTATGGGAAAATTGCTTCTCAGTTTCAATGATACAAAATGTTATTATCAATGAAATCTCATTTGAAAAGTTTAATGCGTGCTATTGAAGGTATTTACGTGATTTGAAAGTGAAGTTTTGTTTAATTTCAGCCATTAGCCTATTTAAAACGTAGATTTTAACTCTCTCTCAATGCTTTAAGCAGAGCCTGTCACGAGCGGCCGGCCGGCTGACTTTAGCGCCCTCTTAAGCAGGCTTCCATCAAAGGGACAAATTTCACCCAACTCTCATGTTCCTCTGGGCAGTATATTCTGGCATATTTAGAAATTTCAGAAATGAATTAGATTCAAGATATCTAATGCTAGAAAAGATGTGTTTGATGCCAAGTCTCACCATAGCATCCTCGAACTCGTGAACTGAGTTCCGTGGTCTGATAATAAAGTCTCTGGTATTCCGACTTTTGGAAACACACTGTTCTCTAGTCTGCTCAGAACCTGCGCCGTAGTTGCCTTCTGCATGGGATCTAGCGTTACCTATTTCGAAAACACGTCTACAGTGACAAGAAGAAATTCGATTCCCTCTCACTCCCTTCGGGCATGGGCCGAAGATATCACAGGCCATCAACTTACGTGGTCTGTAGGGAATAATAGCTTTTGGCTCTTCTTTTGATAAGGCGGAAGGATATTTGCTGCTCTGGCATTCTGGACATGATCTAATAACATTTGCAGTAGAGATGTCAGATAGTACAGTATCTACCTTTAATTGCATATTTCCCACGTCCAATTGTACATTATCCACCTTGAATTGTACAATAATTACATCAGACTGCACATTATCCACCTTGGATTGTACATTATCTACTTTGGATTTAACTTGACCCACATCAACCTGAACTTTGTTCACATTCAGAAGAATATTTTTAATGTCGTCCTGAATCTCATCATTACTTGCTTCAACATTATTAACCTTGGATTCTACTAGTTTAGAACTATCCTGTACACTTTTAAGGGAAGTTTGCATCAAATCTAATTCACCCCTAATGCTTTGGGCTACACTGTCTTTAATAAGTTCCCTGTTGCTTTCCTGCACGTTATCAAAATTTGATTTAGTAAATGTTCTGAAACTATCCATTTCCCGCTTCAAATTGTCGAAAAATTTGTGTACATCACCAACAGTCATCGTCTCAGGCGGCGATGCCATCTTATACAAAAATATGAAATATAGAGAAACAACAAGAACATAGTTTTACAAAGCAAAGCAAAAACATTGTGAAGTAACCAGATTGCCAATGCATGAATTTTTCAATCGTTTAGCATTACCTTAAACTATCTTATATCTAATTAAACCTATCGGAGCGAGATCCGAGAATTCCTAACGTCCCAGAAGATAGCCATAATTCACAATTATCATGAGAATGACCCTAATGACAACTAATTTAGTTTGAAATCAAATGAATTTACTATTACTACGATACAAAAATGATCATGAGCCGGTCACAAATATCTACCCACTTAAATGAAGCTCCAACGTGAACCCCATTAAGCGTTTTATTCGACTGGACACGTGAATGAAGATTCCTGTGTATACCCGTATTACACTGTCTCTAGTCGCTAGTGAATTTACAAAATATGTGGCATTACCTAAAATCAAATATAATCTAATAATGGCTGCAATACTACACAAAATTATGTAGATCGAGTAAGCTCGTAATTGTATTATTCACCTAAGTGAAATCCTAACATTCATGCCTAAATATTGGTTTGCCATTATGTCCAGATTATTCATCCAAAGAATTTGTAACTGATCGTTTTAGAAGTATGGAAAAAATAGCTAAGAACCTAAGAATCCGGTCCCTAATAATAGCTATTTGGAATTTATTTTGCCCCGATAGTATTAGGTAGTTTCTCTGTTGCTGGAAAGCGAATGTTTGAACAAAATCAATCGTCTACAATAATAAAAAATATAATTTTATCAGTATACTAATAATAATCATTATAGACTAATAATTATAAAAATAATAATAATAACATTAGTCTAATAATAAGTTTTTCGCTGTCCTTCTTGTAGTGACGATGTGGGTAGTCATAATATTGCCTTATTCTGGGTACATTAGCTGAAAGAGAATGCCGGTGTGGTGTGAGGTGAGCGAGAAAATGGGATTGTGTGGTGGGAAGAAAGGAGGGAGTAAATGTATGCGCCGTGTTTGGATGTGATTCGACCACTAACGCTGTCGTTCCAATAAAAATAAGAGCTACATCGCACGGCTCCTACCTGACCTTGAGACGTCATAATGCAGCCTTGTAACAAAACAATCTCGTTAAATTTGTACTGCTCCGTTCCATCTGTTTTGTTCTGTTATTATAAGTAGAAAGTTCCGAACTGTAACGTATCGGATATTCCTCTGTTCATTTCGGTACGGGACAACGTAACGTTCTGCCCGTCTCCAATCTGCTGTACCAGTACAGGCTCGGCTAAAGTTCCACTGTTCCAGATACCGGGTATGCTTTCAGACTCCGTTCTGTTCCAGGACAGGTACGTTACGCATTGGAACAGACAGCGGTAACGTTACAACTTGGAAATAACCTTGGAGATAACGGAATTTCTCTGTTCCACATAGACAGGAGTTCTGTTTCACGTTACATTCTGTGCCAGGTCCCTGCTTCAGAGCCAATTGCTTTTCATGAGCTCAGAATTTTTCACACAGCATTGAAGTGAAGATGCTTGACCCACCCAGGACATAAACTCAAGTCTCTTGATTTCTGACTGGTTGTGCTGTGAACACAAAGCAGCTCAAGAAATGACTGTAGTAAGTATTTAATACTATCTGGGAGGGGGATGAACTAACGGTGAAAGTTCATATGAAAATGTATTCAAGCATAATTATGAGGCTATTTGCCAAAATAAAGCTGAATTTTAAATAATGTACTTGAGTCATTTAGGGTGTATTTCTATTTATCTCCCAAAAAGCCTAGAATAATTCTTCCTTGGGACATTTAAAATCTGTGATACGTCTGTTAGAAACTGATATAACAACAGGCAAGAATATACGTAAGAACTGACACATCAGCTTTTTGAAAATGAACATAGAACTACATCACATCTGGATTTCGTCATGTCTTAAATTTAGAATTCCTGATATTAACTAAACAGAATTTAAAAAATAATCATTCTAATATGAATGTTTATTTACTTTATGCTGAAAATTTTAATGGATACAATAAACAGTTTTACAACTTTTCCTTTCAATAAGTGTACAGGTATGCAACTTCGTAAACAGTATCACAATATTTCACTTTTGTAGCTATAAATGCAACATAACATGCTCATGGCCATTTTGCTACAACAGAGATTGGTTTAGTAAAAACAAGAAAAATCATCAAGAATCATACATGTCAATGGATGTTCTCATATTTGATCAGGTTATTGAAAGCAGGAATTTAATTGAAGAAATAAATCTCATCGAAGACAGACTCTTTCCCGGTGTATGTGGGACAATAATTGTAGATAAGAGCATCTTCTTCAGCCTTTATATTCGTAAATGAATTATAATTCTTGCGAGCTGGAAACAGAATAACAGCTTTAATGGTTATTAAAATTATTGAACTCTCATAATTTCACTACTTAAAATAACAAGCATCCCTGTACAGCACAGCATAGCAGCTGATTATGAGAACAAATATAATTTGCATGACAAGAAAACTTGCAATTGATATATTTCAAACAAAACATGAACCCAAATGAACACTTCAATGTTGTGATAAAGCAAAGGACAGAGAACAACCTTCATAGCTGAGCATGATTGTACCGAATGGATTCAATATGAACAGTATTGGACATCAACCCCAGTTCAATCATGCCAGCAAAGGCCTTCTCTTCCTCAGTATAAAAAAAAAAAGAACCACTGGCTTGGGCCATAAGAGGTATAATAATAATAATAATAATAATAATAATATTGTATGGCCTCGGGTGCCAGGTGCAAGCTTTGTTAGTTGACAGCCAGAGGGCAGCTTGCATGTCGCATCTTTTGTTGTTCCTTGAAGCACTATGAAAGTCAAGGAGGTTAGATATCAAAGCTCCTTGACACTATAGCGATTTATAGTAGAGAAATGAGGAACTTTGTGTTGGCAGAAAATCCCAAGATTAATTTTGCCATTATGAACACGGCCTACTGAATTCAAATGGGTTCTTTGACATGGCAACATCGTATGACACGCATGTCGTAATTTTTGCCGCATTTCAAAAAATCACTTACCACGGCCAGGAGCGAACCTGCAAGCTTGGGGTTAGTAATCCGACACAATAACCACTCACCCACCATGGCAAGCCATAAGAGGTCAATCAGTAGAAGTCGATTGCTTCCTGGTCGGGAGATTGTTCGTCATAGAGTTGTAGTCGGATGGTCATGGGCTCATCAGTGGAACGCATGATGTGTTTACCAAAGTGACCTGGAGGCAGGGGTTACGCTGCCCATGAAAGCACAGAGTTGGAGTACAATGTGACATTGAGACTGGGAACCAGAGAGCCATGACTGAGGACACAGTTGATGATTAGGTTCACATATCATTAATCCTTGTATCCAGTGCTGTTGGTCTCATCTCCTAATTATTAGTGAATTGGGCAGTACTCCAAGTAGTCTTTTTGTAGGGGGTATTCCCTGGCTGCAGGGGCATGCATGCCTCCTATTATTTTGCTGGTGCAGCAAGGCTAGTTTCTTAACTCTACTGGAAGCTATCAGTAGGAACACGATATCGTCTTGGGTCCGGAATCTCGCAGAACCCCAGGGTTGAAGCAAATGTCTTTAATGTGGGTTAGAGTACCATGTTCCATGGAAGCAAGGCCCGGTATTGAGACTCTAGCATAGCTATTGTGTGTAAAAGTTACTTAACTTATGTGTAACTTCATAATAAGTGCCTTTGCACTAGCAGCATTTAATTATCACATGTTACTCAGGCCTTCCACCTCGTAAGGTCCACAGCCGAAAAGACCATGACAAAAAAGACCACAAGCAATAATGTCCACCAAACCAAAATGTCCAGAGTGACAAAATGTCCAGGAATATATGGACCCCGTTCAAAATGACCACAATTAATGATGTCTAGAGTGTCAAAATGACAGGGAATGTTTGCACCTCGTCCAAAATGACCACAAATAATGATGTCCAGAGAAACAAAATGTCCAGGAATATTTAAACCCCGTTCAAAAGGTCCTCAAATGTTGATGTTCATTAAGACAGAATTCTTATCTTTTTCAACTCTTTCTTAACTATTCTTTTTTGAGATGAATGAACAATGTCCAGACTGAGCATTTATTTATAGGTTCAATAAGTTAGCAAAGTGAAATGCCGGGAGACAGTTAAAGGTGGGTACTACCGCCTGGAGTCCACCTGGAGACCGCCTGGAGATGCACAGGCTGTTGTGTCAGTGAAATGGAAATGGAACAGGCATCCCCTCAGTGTGACTTGGGGGAACACAACTCGCACTGCATTCATACTGCCCTCGCGGCCCAAGGTGCACCTCAATTCACGCAATGGCCAACAATGCTTCCTGGGCCTGCACCGACAATTAAGACTGGCGCTGGCTGAGCTAGACCACGCCCGACAACTCGCGGACCGCCAAGCCACATGATGTTTTAAGTCCTGGGTGTTTTTCACTTTCGACGTTTGGCACCCTGGACATTTCCCACTTTGAACGTTTGGCACTCTGGACATTTTGACCTTTGGCCGTTTTATACTCTGGACATTTTGACATGTGGACCAAACACCAATGGACCAAAAAACCTGGCCATTCAAGACCTGTACCAAAAGGCGTGGACTTCCTTGTACCTGGACATTCCAATCGTGGACATTATGTCTGGTAACCTTACTCAGGTGCCTAAATATTGTAATTTTCAATGATTGTAATCAGATTCTAATATTGTAATTCATTCAATCCTTTCTTGGCATTTTTATATGCAGCCAAGCATACCTCACTTTATTCACTACTTCAATGGCCAATATTTTAACATTACCTTCACTTGATGAAGCTTGTTTAATTCTAATAAATGTTATGTACTATGCAAACTCCTTCATTGTGCAAGAGTTACTAGTTGTTGAACCATATTGTGTTGCATTTAACCAACAATCGTCCCCTTACCATTTAGTATCATATTCTTCGGTTTTTAGTGTGAGGTGAGTGATGCCATAGCCTTGTTCCATAAGAAATGTGCAAGTTTGCTCTCTTTGTTCTGCCAAGATGCTGAATTTTCTTGTATGTTTATTCATGTATTTATATATTTAGCATATTTACTACCCTACGGCAAGCCTCCGTGGCTTAGACGGCAGCACGCCGGCCTCTCACCGCTGGGTACGTGGTTCAAATCCCGGTCACTCCATGTGAGATCTGTGCTGGACAAAACGGGGGCAGACAGGTTTTTCTCCGGGTACTCCGGTTTTCCCTGTCAAAATTTCATTCCAGCAACACTCTCCACTATCATTTCATCTGTCATTCATTTAATCATTGCCCCAGAGGAGTGCGTCAGGCCTCGGCAGCCGGCACAGTTCATATCCTCGCCGCTAGATGGGGGCTTCATTCATTCCATTCCTGACCCGGTCGGAGACTGGAAGCAGGCTGTGGATTTTCATTTTTCACTACCCTACCAGCGAATTGTACCGGTGGCGGAAATCGGAACTAATGCGCTCCGCCCAGCCACACGCCTGCGATAGACGTGCAGTCGTCGCCAGCGAAACCTCTTCGCATGTTATTTGTGTACGTGATTCATGCCGGGTCGTGCGCTGTGTTCTCATTGTATGACACTACATGCATTCCCCTCTTGCTCCGCATCAGCTCGCTGCAGCCATAACGAGGCGAGATACGTAATGTATTAGGTATACACTACAGGCCCGCTCCACGTTTAGCGGTAACAATTCCCTGGTAGGGTAGTAGTAAATGGTGTAGATAGGCGATCATTTGGTTATTCTATGCTTGATGTACCTGAAGAGTGCCCAATGTGTATTTACTATTTGGCTTACAATAAATTAGACAGATAAGAATACAGTACGCTCAATATCATTTCAATACCTAATATTTTATAAATATTTAATATCAAAGGCCTACCAACGTCACCAAAATAAATTCTGTTAAATAGAAATGTGTTATTCATCTCTTGGTAGGAGTGAACTCCATGGCTTACAATGCTTTTCACCCCCCCCTGGAAGTGACTACTTTCAGTCAAATATATCAAACAGCACGTTTAGTGGCTAAAGAGAATACAATAAATCTTTTGACTGAAAGTAGTCAACTAACTAGTCAATAGTTTGATGATGATGATAATTGTTGTTTTAAGCGGCCTAACATCTAGGTTATTGGCCCCTAATGATCTGGGTGATAGCGAAAATGACAATGAAGTTGAAACCAGAACGAAAATTAAGTGAGAAAGAAAATACTTCCAAAAAGGAACTCAGATTTAACTACTCACAAAATGGAGAGCGGTAATACTTACAAAAGGGAATTTAGAATGAAAAACACTCACAAAAGGAATAGATTGAAATGTACGCACAAAATGTAGGTTAGGTTCAAAATACGTACAAAATGCAATGTAGAGTCGAAATACTTTACTTACAAAATGCAAGTGAAATTCAAAATACGTACAAAATGCAATTGAGAGTGAAAATACGTACAAAATGCAATTGAGGTTCAAAATACTTACAAAATGCAATTGAAATTGAAAATACACAATGCAATTCAGATGGAAAAGCTCCCAGTTCCAATCCAAAATATTCACAAAGTGCAATTGAAATTCAAAATGCTTACAAAATGCAATTGAAATTGAAAATGCTTACAAAATGTACGGTAGATTCTAACTGCTCAATTGGATAGACAATACTTACAAAAGGCAATTTAGATTGAAAATACGTACAAAATGTAATTTCGATTCAAAATACCCACAAAATACAATACGAGTAGAGAATCAAAATACTTGCAAAATGCCGACCATACAAAATTCAATTTAGATTGAAAATACTTGCAAAAAGCAGTTTAGGTTGAAAATACTTACAAAATGCAATTGAAATTCAAAATGCTCACAAAAGTCCTGGCCCATATATTGAAAGACTTACTAAAAAGCAATTTAGATTGTCAATCCTTACAAAATGCAATTGAGGTTGAAAACACCCGCAAAATGCAATTTAGATCGAAAAGACATACAAAATGCAACGTAGATTAAAAATACCTACATAATGGAGTGTAGATGCAAAAAAACAAAACAAAACAAAAACGCTAAAGGGAATTTAGATACACAGGGAACCAATTAACAAAAACAGTGCGGGAATCTCAAAGAGAATAGGATATATAATGAGAAGAAAACAAGAGGTCTGACCCCTCGACGAAGGAGGGATCAGGAAAGATGAGACAAGGGCAAATTAAGGCGGGAAAGTGAAAGACTCCCTAGGCCTCGGATACCCTAATACCGTTGGGGTCGGAAAAGAACAAGAGTTGACCAAGGTCGACAGGAAAGAAGACGGAGAGGAGCCCGGCACAAGTAAGTGGAAGCAATGCCGGGCTCAGCTGGGGTCCCGTGGAGTCGATAGTTTCTTCCGACAAATGACTAGTCAGTTGATGTTTTTTTTTAGCGTTATGTCTTTTAGTGCCGGGAGTGTCCGAGGACATGTTCGGCTCGCCAGTTTGTAGCTGCTTCTATGCGGACACCCATTGGGTGAGCTACAAGTACCGCCGCGTGTGGAGTGTTGTCTGGGGAGGAAAGTTTGAATGTAAGGACGAGGAGTTGGAAGGTAGCGGCTGTGGCCTATAGTTAGGGACCAACCCCAGCATTTGCCTGGAAAGAAGATGGGAAATCACAGGAGACCATCTTCAAGGTCGCCGGCTGGGGGATTCGAACCTCCGCACCTCCCGGATGTGAGCGACTGCCAGCAGCCATGCCGTAATGAGCACGGCTAACTCACCCGGTAGTCGATGGTTAAAAGTAGTCGATAGTCCCATCTCTACTAGGAAGTACTGAATAACAAGTCATTAGATGAGAGCCTAACAATGCCATAACAAACCGCCATTCTCACATCCCAACAATAGCAGAAGAGTGAAGCTGTAATGTTAATGCAAATACAGTACCACCATAAAATTCCAAATCCAACCCCAGCCGACAAAATCCCTTTATAATCCATACATTTCCATATTCTTGTTCCCAAATGTACAAAACATGATCTTATGCTTCGAGACTTAAAGTAAAACCATTATAATGAACGTATGAAACACTTTGCGACAACTTACATTTTAAGTATTACGTTTTATTGGTCGGCAGTGTATATTAGATGGAAGGTAAAAAGTTAAAATATTTGGCCCATGCGGGACTCGAACTCCCGACCTTCTGCTTTGTACGCTGTTGCTTTATCAAACATTTTAATTATGGCCAGTGGGTGCAGCAGCCTGCATACTGCGCAAAAGAGTGCAGAGTGAGATGTTCTGACTTTTAATATGGCGAGGTGATTGAATGCAAAAAAGATGCAAGAAGATTGTGCACCAGATTTCCACCCTTTAAAATACCCCTAGGTCCACAATGTCTGACGTATAATGAAGTGGAAACATGATGGGGCATGTACAGTCCGACAACGTGCAGGGTGACCACCAAGTGTTGAAGATATTCAAAAATAGTACATTGGCACCATCACACATAAATTCTGCACCCGTTCAGGGTCTAATCCTAGCATCCTGACGGTTTGGTGGGAGGCGTGTCCATGGCCAAGCTGACGCCCATAAGCCAGAGATCACAGACCCCAATGCCAAACGCTGCCTCATGTGGCGTAAGGAGCATCAAAACTGGACCATAGAACAGTGGAAAGCCATTGCGTAGAGTGATGAATCATGGTATACAATGGGGCGATCTTGTGGTAGGGTGTGGGTGAACACTATATACCAGGCTGTATAGTACCTACAATGATTTTTGGGGGATGTAAAGGTCTTACATTGTGGTCATGATTTTAGTAGTTTTACAAAGCAGTACCATGATGACAATAATGATAATAATAATGTTATGGGTTGAAGGTCCCTTTGAACTGCTGTCGCTATAGAGATGCCTAAAGGATTACGAGGCACACAGACAATTGAAATGGAACACACGTTTAATGTACTTGACATTTACTAGAACAGAACTGAACGAACAAGGTGATACAACATTCTTTTATACACACCAAAACAAAAAACAAAAGAGAAACATATCTCTATGGACCAGGTTTATAATTAACAGTGTGACCAACACAAACCATGGTCACATATTTCAACACACCTCCTTAAACCTGTGGGAGTAGAGGACATAATTTAAGACCCAAGTCTTTACAAAAATAAATATGCTTAGGCTTAGGAAGAGGCTTTGTTAGGATGTCTGCACACATTTTTGAAGTCTCCTCATATTTGATGCATATGACTTTAGAATCCAAAGCATCTCTAACATAGTGATATTTAGTGTCAATATGTTTGGTCCTATTATGGTGGACTGGATTTTTTGCCAGTTTTTGAGCTGATTGACTATCACTCAATAATATGATGGGTGACTTGAGATCTATAAAGTTAGACAAAACACGTTTCAACCAAACAGCTTCTCTTACACCTTCACTCAGTGCAACATATTCGGCTTCAGTAGACGATAAGGAAATGCATTTTTGCTTTTGAGCCCCCCATGATACAGCACCACCTGCCATTTTGAACACAAAACCACTGTATGATTTTCGGTCAGTGCTATCATTAGCCCAGTCAGCATCAACAAATCCCATGAATTGACCTCCATTCCTGACATACTTAAGTGACAAGTCTTTTGTGCAATTTAAATAACGCAGCACTCGCTTTGCAGCAGACCAGTGAGATTCATTGTAACAATGATTAAATTGACTGAGATATGATATCGCATAGCTTATATCTGGACGCGTGCAAACACTCAAAGACATGAGTGAACCTATGAGTTCTCTATAAGGAAGATCACTAGTTTCTGTATCAGAAACACCAAGATTTGGTTTAGTTTCCAAAGGAGTACCAATGGGACGTGCATCGTGCATACCATATTTCTTTGCAATCTCACTGATGTACTGCTCTTGGCTAAGATACATTGTACCATTCTTCTTATCTTGCCTTACTTTAATACCTAAAATATAAGAAATTGGTCCAAGATCTTGTACCTTAAATTCTTTATCAATACAGGTCTTCAATGACTTGATCTCAGACTCATCATTATAAGCCACAATGAAATCATCCACATATAATGCAATAATTATCATACCTTGGGCTTGTTTCTTAAAGTACACACAGGGTTCATCAGCACAATTTTTGTAACCCAATTTGACAAGAACAGAGTGAGCTCGCTCATTCCACAAACGAGAAGATTGTTTTAAGCCATAAATAGATTTTTTTAACTTGCAAACTTTATGCTCTGAACCTTTCTTGACAAAACTTTCTGGCTGATACATGTAGATCTCTTCATCTAACTTTCCATTGAGGAAAGCAGATTCAGCATCCCAATGTACCACCTTCAGATCTGTTTGAACAGCCAAGGCAAGCAGCATCCTTAACGTGCTGTGTCGAACAACAGGAAAGAAAGTTTGTGTAAAATCTACTCCGTACCTTTGGGTGAAGCCCTTGGCCACAAGTCTGGCTTTATACCTTTGAATGTTACCATTAGAGTCTCTTTTTACTTTGAAAACCCACTTACTACTGACAACATTCTTGCCCTGGGGTTTATCAACTAGATCCCAGATGTCATTTAACAGAAGTATCTCCATTTCCCTTTTCATAGCCTGCTCCCACTTAACCTTATCAGGCATGGACAGTGCCTCCTTAACTGTACTAGGTTCAGAGTCATCAGTGAGAGTCAAGTATGTCACATAGTCTGACATGTCTACAGGCTTTTGTTGGCGCCTAGGATACCTTTGATTACCTTCGGCATCCCCCTCCATTGGCTCATTGACGATGGTGGCAGAGCCCACAGAATCACTGCAGTCTGAATCTGTTCCACTAGGGACATAGCTTAAATCAGCTGAGTCAACAGTCTCAGCCACACCAGCACTGCTAATGGGCGATACACTTTCAAGTTCCGAAATGCACCCTGCCCCATCCCCTTAGTTGTCGGGTTCTGCCTCACTGTCATTGGGAACTGAGATCTGCAACATTGCAGGTTCATTAATCTGCAAGGATGGACCAACATTACCTGGAGACACATCAGACACCTCCTGGAACACATCTTCAAAGAACTGTGCATCCCTGGACTTAACAAGTTGATGAGTAACAGGATGCATGAATCTATAGGCTTTACTGTCCTCACAATAACCACAGAAAATGTATTTTTCACTTTTAGGATCCAACTTGTTTCTCCTTCGATCAGGGACATGAACTTGTGCTACACAACCAAAAATTCTTAGATGCTCCATATTGACCTTGTTACCAGTCCAGATCTCCTCTGGAACTTTACCTGGAATTTTTCTGGTTGGGGACCTGTTTACAAGATAGGCTGCTGTATTTATTGCTTCAGCCCACATGAGTTTATCTACTTTAGACTCGCTCATCATGGCTCTACATTTATCAAGTAATGTTCTATTCATGCGTTCAGCTACACCATTCTGCTGTGGAGAATAGCTAGTTGTAGTTTGATGCTGAATACCTTCTGATTTAAGTAGCCTCTCAAAAGCTTTGCTACAAAATTCACCCCCATTATCAGTGCGTAGGACCTTAATAGATCTTTCACACTGATTTTCGACCTGTGCCTTGAAATCAATAAAGCAATCCAAAACATCACTTTTCTTAGCAAGGAAATACACAAAAACCTTTCTAGAATGATCATCAATGGAGGTCAAGAAATGCGAGCATTGCTCCAAGATGGAACTGGCATAGGCCCACATAAGTCTGAATGAATAAGATCTAGCTTATTTTTGCATACAGTTTTACTCTTTCTTGACTTAAATGGTTGTCTAGCTTATTTACCTTCAGCACATGAAAAACAGTTTTTAAAACCATTATCTGAGAAATTAATTCCATGAGTGAGACCATCTCTTAACAACTTCATGCTGTGGTTCTTAAGATGGCCTAGTTGTTTATGCCATAAATATTCTGAGTCCTCTGTACAAATATTAGCTTGAGCACTGAGAGCATTGACTTGGTAAACACCCCCCACATTACTCGCAGTCAGTGCTACATTACCTGTAGCAACAAAGTTTTCATTATCATAAACTTCACAAGTATCGTTGGTGAATACCACAACAAAACCCTTTTGAGTAGCAGCAGACACAGATAAAAGATTAGCAGTGAGACCAGGAACATATTCTACATCGGACAGGGTTTGTGAAATACCATTTTCTAATTAAACAGTTACATTACCAGATCCTTGGCCATACAATTTTTGATTGTTTGCTGTACTGATCTCCAGATTAGGACCAGCAGTGAAGTTCACCATCGCAGTCTTGCTTGAACTCATATGCTTAGTAGCACCAGAGTCAACGACCCAGGGCCCTGTAGAGGCCCTTGCACTTAATGCCTGTCCATCGGTCGCCAGCATCATCTTGTCTCTCTTCGACTTCTGTTGAGTTGAGCTCTGCATCTCCTCTTTCCTGCAATCCCGCTTCCAGTGTCCTGGCTTCATGCATTTCCAGCAGCAGGGCTTCTTCTTTGTCTTGTCTTCTCGTGAAAACAGAACAGAATCCTTGGATGGCTTGGAAGTACTTTTCCCACTCCAAGTAGTATCTTGTAGCAACTTGGTTCGGACTGTGTTTGCAGTAAGGTCTATTCCGGAACTTTCCAGAGCCATAATCATAGGCTGAAACTCATCTGCCACAAACTCGTCGTCCAGTGCCTTATTCATAGACGCAAGTTGCTGAGCAAGTCCCATAACCTCACTAACATACTCTTCCATCGTCTTGTAGTGCTTTAATTTAACTTTGCACAATTTCTTCAAGATGACGATCCGCCGATTCACTCCTTTATCTGAGTAGGCCTTTTCAAGAGCTTCCCAGACTTCCTTCGCGGTCTTACAAGGCATGACGATTGGGAAAATTGATTTATCCACCATGAGGTTAAGTCTGGCCCTAGCCCGACTTTCGTCTTTCGCTTTCTTCGCAGATGTTGTAGTATCTCCATCCGGATAGCCAACTATACAGCTCCACAGATCTTCGAGTCTTAGGACGTTTTCCATCTCGAATCGCCAATCCACGTAATTTACACTACCTCACAGCTTATCTATAGCCGGTAACGAGGTGCTGGTTGCAGACATGTTGATTTCGATACGTAGTGAAATTCACAGTTCATATAACGCACAGTCTATCATACGGACTTTACATTCGCGCGGTGGATTCGTGGCTGGGCCCATAACCTAAAGGATTACGAGGCACACAGGCAATTGAAATGGAACACACGTTTAATGTACTTGACATTTACTAGAACAGAACTGAACGAACAAGGTGATACAACATTCTTTTATACACACCAAAACAAAAAACAAAAGAGAAACATATCTCTATGGACCAGGTTTATAATTAACAGTGTGACCAACACAAACCATGGTGCTGAAATGTTCATATGGATATATGTTTGGTTTTGCAGACCAACACTAATCCAACCATGTCACTCAGTCTGGCATAATACATATAGGTTTCCTCCATTAAGAAAATAAAAATATAAGTTTTTCCAGTAACTCAAATGAATACAAATACCTATTTGCTGATGATGTTCTGATTTGGGGTGCGAATGAGAATGTGGTCCAAGAACAGCTGGATGTACTGAAGGAAAATATTGATAAATGGGAAATGATAATCAGTGTTGAGTAACTTAAGACAACGGTAATGACAAGAGGAAAGAAAGACGGAAAAGGGATTGTTAAAATTGGAGATGTAAATCTGGAAGTAGTAGAGCACTTCAAATATTTAGGAAGTGAATTGATGGAAAATGCAAGATTGTATGGAGATCAACAAGAGAATGTGGAAGTGATTTCTATCATCAGGTTCGGAGTTTAATTTGGGATAAAGACATACCACTGAAGGCTAAAGAAGTGATGTACAGGACCTATTACTTACCAATAATGGCATACGGAGCAGAAACTTGGCCGATGACGAGGAGAGATGAAAATAGAATACAGGCAGCCGAAATGAAATTCGGACCTATTACTTACCAATAATGGCATACGGAGCAGAAACTTGGCCGATGACGAGGAGAGATGAAAATAGAATACAGGCAGCCGAAATGAAATTCCTGAGGAGTATGGTACAGAAGACTAGGAGACATAGAGTGAGAAATGAAGATATTCGAAAGGGAGTGAATGTACAGAAGCTGAATGATAAGCTGGAACAGAACAGATTGAGATGGTATGGACATGTGAAAAGGATGAATGATGAAAGAATGCCAAAACAAGTGCTGGAGAGACAGATGACTGGAAAGAGAGGAAGAGTAAGTCCTAGAGTACGGCGGATGGATTTGGTGAAGGACAGTGTGAGAGAACGGAACCTGGAGTGGAGTTCAGTGGTTGAGCTGATGGTGGACAGACAGAGTAAAGTGGAGGGCTGTCATATTTGCTCTGACCCGGCCCAAGCTGGAAAACGGAAATTGATGATGGTGACCTTGATTAATTGGAATCACTCATCACTTACTGGCCTGGCCTGTATCTGAATTTTGTCAGAATAAAGTTTATCAGGTTTCTTCTTTAATCGTATCGGCCAACTAAGGACCACGTTATTTCAACTGGCTTCTCTGGGCTTTGATCTTTGCCCAGTGTTCCTTCATACGTTGCCGGTGTTGCTCTTTTCTTTCTTCCGTCCACATCTTTCCCGTCTTCAACGTCAAATGATTCATTATAACGAAGATATTAAATTTAGGTTTCACTTTCTTACCATCTTCCATTGCTATTGTATTAGTACCTTAAGATATGAATCTAGTTTTACTTTATGTGACCAAATATTAAAAATCTTGCTTCATTTACTGTTATTGCGACTTGAACTTGTGTATATTCCTTGTTAACAATTTTTTTTTTTTTTAATTTAAGTTTTAATTTTTAATCTTCAATTTTTACGTTTTAATTTTCAATTATCAATTTTTAATTTTCAATTTTTATTTTGTATTCTAATGTATTTTTATCTTGTATTTTAATGTATTATCTGTGTGTAAACAATTGTTTAATTGTTTGCTACTGTAATTGGGGCACTGCCCTGTTGTGGCAATAAATAAATAAATAAACTTCGGTTTTTCTTGAAAACCCTGGTGGTCGTGTAATTTCTTCCTGAGGGGATTGCGTTCTTGAATATCCCCACAGGTAATTTCCATCTCTTGCAGGTCACTTTCCACCTCTTCGAACCAGGCTGTCTTGGTCTTCTTATTTTTAAAATAGTTAAAGAACCGGTTCGTCAATCGTGTGGGTTTCATTCTAAGCAAGTGGCCATAAAATGCAATCCTCCTTTTCCTCATTACATCAGAGATCTTCTGGACAAGAATATAAAGCTCATAGTTATGCCGTCGTCTATATTCACCGTTGTCTTTAATCGGGCCAAGAATTTTCCTCAAGATCTTTCTTTCCTTGATCTCCAATTTTTCTACCAGGCCTTTCTTGTTCATGGTGAGGCATTCCGCTGCGTACAGAGCCTCTGGTCGTATGACAGTGCAATAATGCCTAAGTTTTGCGTTCAGGGATATTGACTTTTGTTGTAAACGTCCTTGGTGAGTTGGTACGCCATTTCCATTTTGTTCATGCGCGAAGTGAAGGTTTCTTTCTCACATACGTTGGGTTCTACCCACTCGCCAAGATATTTAAACTTATCTGTCCGTTTGATTTTTCCTTTTAGCTCCCTTGGTGCTGGCTTGATGTTAGTTATGAAGTGTGTTTTCTCCAAAGAGATCTGAAGACCAACTTTTGTTGCCTGTACCTGCAGCTGGTTAATTTGTTTTGTGGCCATGTCTAAAGAGTCGGAGAAAATTGCAAGATCATCTGCAAAAGCTAGGCAATCAATAGAAAGGTTTATGTTCTTGTAACCCAATCATACTCCATTTTGGACCCCATCGTTCATTTCTTTGCGCCACTCGCGGATGACTTTTTCAAGTGCACAGTTGAAGAGCAGGGGTGAAAGCCCATCTCCCTGCCTAACTCCTGTCTTAATTTCGAAAGAGTCTGAAATTTCTCCTCTGAACTTGACTCTGGAGGTTGTGTTAGCTAAGGTCTGTTGAATGATTGCCCTGGTTTTATTATCCAATCCAAATTCTTTTAGAATTTGAATAAGAGCTATTCTATCAATCGAATCATAGGCCTTCTTGAAGTCGACGAAGGTTACCACAAATTTCTTGTTCCTTTGCTTCAGATAGAAAAGGATGGATTTCAGATTCATAATTTGTTCGGCACATGAGCGCTCTTTCCTGAACCCTCCTTGGTACTCTCCTAATTGTGGATCAAGTTGTTGTTCTGCTCTAATCTGCAGAGCTTTTGAAATAATTTTGTAAGTTATCAGTAGGAGGGAAATTCCTCGGTAGTTGTTAACGTCCGTTTTGTCACCTTTCTTATGCAGGGGATGAATCAAGGCAGAAGTCCAATCACGTGGAAGTTTCTCAGTTTCCCAAATCTCCTCGATAATGTCAGTCAATTTATCAATCATCTTTTCACCAGCATACTTCCACAATTCGGCGATTATCGAGTCCTCACCTGGTGCCTTGTTGTTCTTAAGTGACTGGTTTATTATAAAGTGTTTTTTTTTTAAACGAATGGGCGGGAAGAAGATAAAAACCTCAAGTTGGAAAAATGGGTCCTGGATTCTTCAAGGTCTGTTAAGGTGCTTATGGCTAAGCACAAGATTCTGGTTAAAATACATTCACTGTACTTGTGGACCTAGTTCCAGGTGGTATTATTAAAATTAAAGAATCCAGTATGAATCCACAGAAGCAGTGAAAGCAAAAGTGATGGATTTCATGAAGAAGCTGTCAGAAGGGTTTGCAATATTGCTTACAATACAGGAAGATTTATTTAAAGCAGTGTAGGATCATGGAGGAGTACCAATTAATAATTCTTAATTTTTTTCATAAAAAAAAAAAAAAAAAACACATCTTACTTTTGGAATATGGTAAGAAGTATTTTGTTCAAAGTATGCATCATCACTAGCTTTACATTTTCACCATCTTTCTGCCAATTTGAGGATGTCGCCAGAGAAAGGATTCCTCATTTTAATCGATCCATTGAACAAGCCATTTTTCAACTTCATCGTAATTCTTGAAGTGTTCCTGGGAAAATGCGTGTGTCATCAATGAAAACAAGTGGTAGTCAGAAGAAGCAAGACCAGGTAGCAGCAAAAGTTTCCAGCCAAGTGTGGAAATCGTATCTTTGCTGGTGGATTATCCTGCTGCAAAATCACTTTTCCGTGTCTTCGAGCCCATTCTGGTCGTTTTTCGATTAATGCATGGTTCAAATGGATCGTTTGCTATTGGTAGAAACTGTTCCACTAGATTTTAGTAGTTCAGAGTATACAACACCTTACCGATCCCATCATTGTCTTCTTTCCGAAATAGGGGCCGATAACCTCGATGTTAGGCCCCTTAAAACAACAATTATCATCATCATCATCATCATCTTTCCGAAACAATACGGTTTTGGGGTTGATGTTGATGTTTGTCCTGGTAAAATTCATAATTTTTTGCGTTTCAGGTTCTTGAAATATATCCATCATTAATCTCCAGTCACGATCCGATGCAAATAAAACTCTCTTTCAAAGTGAAGAAGCAAAAGATCACACACTATTTTTCGCTTTTCCATCTGTCTTACGTTCAGTTTATGTGGTATCCATTTTCCTGTCTTCTGGATCTTGACCATGGCATGCAGACGATCAGAAATGGTTTTTTTGAACAACATTTAACTTTTTTGCTAATTGTTGTTAAGTTTGTGCAGCATCTTCATCCAACAATGCTTGCAATTCAGCATCTTCAAATGATTTTGGTTAACCTGGGCGTTCTTTTTCTATCAGTCACAATCACCACTGTCGAATCATCTAACCCAACGCACACAAGCGTTTTATGTTGGGATATTGCCATCGTAAGTTTCTACAAGTATACGATGGCTTTCACTAGTGCTTTTCTTTTGATTGAACAAGATTAGCAGCATGTGCCGCAAATGCTCTTTATTTTGGCACAAAACCCTACAAGTTTACCACATGAAAATATGGTGCTAACTCGTAAACAATTACAGTGTGCTGAAGGCATATCAGTTAGAATACGCGCAAGAAGAGCTTGCCACAGAATCCTGCGCAGGTCTTCGGCAATGTTCGGGTGGGCTCGGTAGTGGCAGAACACGCCCCTCCGACTTTGCTCCAGTAGCTCGCTGGCAGCAGTTCTGAACAGACTGTCTGCCCACCCGGAGGCTTGGCATGCTAAACTGTGACTGGGGTTCAAGTGAGATCTCAGTGCGAGTATGTAATGCCTTACGTAGTAGTTATTACTTGAGCCAGAGCACAGTAACCTATAACCTAATTAGTCTATATTGTTTGCTGCTTCCTTGCACTCTACGCTTGAATTGCAGCTGTAGACCGTGTCTCACAGCGAGACCGCAGGGTTGAAGAATGCAGCGAGCAGTAATCAGTAGGGCTCGGATTCGAGCATATTTGCATATATTTTTCCTGAATAGTGCACATTGAAAGAAGCCTTTTGGTGGTATTTTCACCTCTCTGGGACCAACAGAATTGAAATTTATCGAGCATATAAATGCATAAAACCGTGGTTTTCAGAATAGAAGCATATAAATGCATATTCTTGTAGTTTTTGTCTAAATAGTTTGATTTACTTCGAATTCTCCCCTCAAATTCTGGCCCTGATCATCCTTAAGGTTCGAAAACAGAAATAATTATTGAAAAGCCTATCTCGTGCGAATAATAGAACCGCAGGTTTTTAACCTTTAGTGAGGTCATTCACACACCCTAATTGGCCTCTGCCGGATTGGAGTGCGACTCGTCAGATAAGCTCTCGAAGCTCCAAGCATCCTTTCACTTTGAAAAGGGGTTGTGAGGCATTTTAGTGGTGTGCCTATTTTGGGAACCAGTATTGTTTAGGTAGCTTTTCCCATGAAGTGGAAGATCCGACCCAGTCGAGTGAAGATTCTGCATTCTACTCTCAGTTCTCAGTTCGTAATCGTATCCGTACGTACCTATCGAGTTCTTGTGATTTCTAAGTACGCGATGCCTAAATTTAAGGAATCTCTGAGTGTTTTAATCCGACGATGTGCAAAGGAAGAACCTGACCCGTTTTCTACTGGCGGGAAAATTCTTTTCTGCAAAATGTGTGAAAAAGAGGTATGTTCTTATTGACATTTTCACATCTACGTTCTTAAAGATATTTCTGGTCGAACAGTTAAAATTTCAAGTAAGGCGTATGTGCAGCATACGGTACCTACCTACTATAGTGCGGGACAAACCATTACAAGCATGAAGGTCAACGGGCTCTCTGCTCCGCTCTCCTCCCCGCACCTGGCGGTGTTGCCATACTATTGCACCGTACCTTCAGTCGCGTGCTGGATGTGAGAACGTACAGGACAACACCGCATAGACTACGCGTGACCTTCAGGCTTGCAATGGTTTGTCCCGCACTATAAGTAAGTAGAGAGAAGTCTAAGAATTCGGAGTGTAGACACATTAGATCCTCAGATTTTACATTTCCGAGGCGGAAATTGACATTTGGATTTGCTGGTTTTTCATGGGATTGTTGAGGGGGTAATCGTATTTCTACTGCAATATTTGAAAATAATTTCATTGTCCACAGAGATTTATTTTTGTTCATTCAATGTATATTTTGTCACTTATGCGCACCTACCTATTTATTTTCAGATCAAGATTTCGAAGGGTTTTCAATTTTCCCAACAAGTGGGCACTCAGCAAAAGTCGAAGAATTTAAAAAATGGAAATCGAAGAAACAAGCGCTAATACAACCTTTGTTCAATCAGCATCAGGACTTGGACGAGTTCTCTTCCAGTGTTTGTAGGGCGTTCTTAAGCGCCAACATACCCCTCTACAAGGTCGAACATGCTGAGATTAGAGCTCTCATCAAGGACTTTGCAGGAAGAGAGTTGCCTCATGAGTCGACCCTACATAAAAATTATGTTTCTTCAGAGTATGAAAAGGTATGAATTCATGCACGATTGCCGTATTCCGCATTCTCGTTTAAACAATTTAGAAGTAATTTTAACATGGATCTGGCTCTGTCGTAATGAAGGTACTCTCTTGATAATACTTTCATTCGATGAAGAATATTCATTCAGGTACTTTTTTCACCAGGTTCTACATGCAATCAGGGACGCATCGGGAGCCAATTTGGTTATCTATCGACGAGACCACAGAGAGTTGTGGAATATACATGGCCAACGTTATTGTTGGAAAACTCAGTCCCAGTGAACCGGGGAAGGGCCACCTAATTCTGTGCAGGGAGCTAGATGTGACAAACCATGACACCATTGTGCGAACAGTGCAAGCAGCTCTGCATAAGTATATTTTTGTTTATTTATTTTTCAAGTGTTTTGCCAAAGAAGAATAAGTACAATGCATTCTACGTACGCACAGTGAAGACTCTGATAGTTCTGATAGTTAAATATCTCTTACAGCCATACGATATGTCAGAATCCCATTTACTGAATGGTTCACCCTTCATTTTGTGCATTCCTGTTTCAGGCTTGCTGTGGCCAACATTTTCAGATGAGGAGGTAAACAAAGTACTCGCATTGGTGACTGACACTGCTCCTTACATGATTAAGGCTGGGAAAAGCCTCAAGCTTCTCTACCTGAAGATGTTACATGTTGCTTGTCTTGCCCATGCAATGCACAGAGTTGCTGAGGAGCTGTGCGAAAAATCGTCCAGCGTTAACAGCGTCATTTCTTCAGTGAAGAAAATTTTCTTCAAGGCTCCTTCTCACGTCCGTGCCGTCAAGACCATGCATCCAGAGCTCCCTTTACCACCCGAGCCCATATTGACGGGATGGGGAACTTGGATCTTGGCTACCTTGTATTACGCTGAAAATCATAAGGCAACTGAAGAGGTAAGACTATTTGAAATGTTTAAAATCTTCTCATTTTCAAGGCTTTCTCTATCATTCTTTTCATACCTTTTATGTTTACTCCATCATACGGTGCCTAATTTTGTAATTTTCTCAATTATTCTCATCAGCTAATGTTTTTCAATTATATTTTTTTCCAGGTGATCAATAAGTTTGATGAGGCGAACAGCAAGTACATCGCGAGAGCTAAGGCTGCTTTTAAAATGAAGGGCTTGATGCCATCCTTGCCTTTCATAAAAGCCTACATGAGCGTCATTCCTGAGGCCATCCTAAAGTTGGAATCGCGAGGGATGGAGTTGGTTGAAGTGGTCGCTACAATACAAGGAGTCATCCAAGAAGCTGACTCGTAGCCTGGAGAGACTGGGAAAACCTTGAAACAAAAGTTGGAGTTCGTGCTGGCTCGAAATTCCGGTTGGAGTGCAGCGTTGGACTTGGATGCTGCGTGGCGAGTCTGCATCGTCAGAGGATTTTCCGAACTACTCTGCACAAGGAGCAGCATCATTCAAGTATTTACCTTTCGTGTCAGTTGACGTCGAAAGATCGTTCTTGTCATTGAAACTTTTATTGACTGATTTAAAAAAATCATTTAAAACTGAAAACATAGAAAAAATCCTTGTTGTACAGACCAATGCAGATCTACTTCATTGACTCGCCAATTCTGTACATTTTGTAATTGTACTTTTAAACTATAACTTTTATAAAAAAACTTCTCATATATATACTTGAAACTTGAATGCGAGTATATCGCATTGTATCATACATACAATTAGAAAATAAAGATCGTATATAAAGATATGTTATTGTTTTTTTTTTCGTTTCACTTTCCTTTCTAAGGTTTTAATGGTGTTTTTCGAGTATATTCTGCATATTTGACCGCATATAATGGTTTTTTGGAGCATATCTATCAAGCATAAAACACATGGTTTTTGAGCATATCTGGAGATTTTGTCCAGCATATCGTTCCGAATCCTAGTAATCAGCATTCGGGGGACACACAGGAGCCCCGCGATGAGCATTAAACTACGCCGGTTGATATTGGTCTCTGCGCATCGTTGAGTTTCGGCAAGCTCTTCCTGCGGGTATCCTAATACTGTGAACCACCACTTCTTTTCAGTGTCACCTCTTGAAAATATTAAGAATTATTAACTGGTACACCAAGGTGAACAATTTACTATTGCATCATTTCTTGAATTAGAGGATCAGATCAGTTATTTAATGGTCACCTCTTGTATGTACAGCAGTGGCGGCTCGCACGTATCGCAGTTGGTGGGGCTGCATGCCCAAGCATTAACTTACCTTATTTGTAGATCAGCTCCAGGCTTCGAGTCTTGAACGTGACGAATTTTTCGATGACGAGTTTATTGAATTTCGGTTTGCTGTTAATCAGACCCTTCTCAATAGACAGCATTAGTGCAGTAAGTCTTTCTTGTCCCATGGCTAGAGCCCTGCGCGGATAAAGAAAATGTTATCCACATCCGCATTACTGTTATCCGCTTCCACCTCGCGTCCGCACGACTGTTATCCGCATCCGCACGTTTGTTATTCGAATATACTGGCATTACAATAATATTTTTAATTAAAGTAACACATTCATCCGGCCGTAAAAACCATCCGCCACAAAGACTTACATCGCATCTCATCCCCGACCTCGTTGGAGAACAGGAATAATAAGGTGTAGACATACATTAAAGCAACACATTTAGACATTTGAGGAGAAAGTCGTTCCCTTAGTCTATGTGTGGCATGTGCTATGTTTAAAATGAATGTTATACAGCCAGAATTCCAACCCTTTTCAGTTCGGAGAATTAATTATTCTTAATGACTTAATTTGAATGAGATAAGATTAAATCACCATTTTACATTGTCATAAAAAAAAAGGAAAAAAAAAACATAACAGTAAACATCCGGGTCCTAGTAATGCTATTCAACAAGTTCGGATTGTACTGTATTCTAAAATATATCCGCAAATTTACTCCAAACATTATCCGGAACTTATCCGCTATCCGCACAGTCATGCAAACTATATCCGTATGGCGATAAATGTTGCGGATATCCGCCCAGGGCTTAACCCATGGCATTTGTGAGGTACACTTTGATCCTCTTGACGCACGATATTATTTGGCCCGTTTACCATATCTTGATGAATGCAGTACATTTGCGTTTGCATTTGCTAGAGTAATGTGGCTTTTCACCGATGTCTCATTCTCACTCATGGCTGTGATTATATGGAAGCTATTGTGGTATGGGTGGTGCTTAGTAATGACATTCAGGGCACAGTCAGTGCATGTGGATGCTGAGAAAGGTTCTACTCATAGGGTTAGTACTGCTTTTCTGACTCAGTGAGGAAAGCAATGGCAAACTACCTCACTCCTCTTCTTGCCTATTACGCCTCAATATAGCACTGACTTTGGTTTTTGTGGGTATCTACCCACATAACCTAACGGCGGTACTTTTTGGGGATCCAACCAGCCTTCGGGCTGATAGTGATAGTATTATGATTCTATTTATATATTTCCCTGTTTCTAGTTACTTCATTGTTATGACGCTCTACCGATTGTTGATACGCCGAACTTAAGCATAACACTGCAAAATTTTACATGTTATTTAAATGAGTTCCGGAAAATGCGTGCTTCTGAATTTCTTCGCTCAATTTTTTTAAGATCTGTCACTCCCTTTTGAGTTCAGCTAAATTCTCCACCGACTATACTGTGAAATAATATACAAGTATTTGTTAATATCACACAAGCATACTACATTAGAATATTAATCTATAATTCGCATGTTGGCAAGACTGATTGTACAAGTGTTTGAAGAAAATGCACAAATCATGGAGATGGTGGAATGCCTCCCTTTCATTGGCTAAGGGATGATAATGGACTTGGTTCTTCTAGTACCAACTAGATGCCGTGAGCGCCTACTTGAGTTCCATCCTTCTACTCATGTTTCTCATTGCCATTCAGTGCTACAAAAGCTTGCAGCAAAAGCTTTTCCCATTTCAACATTTTCTTGCGATAGTATTATGATTCTATTTATAATTTATTGCATTAGAATATAAGTCGCAAATTTTCTGAATACGAATTAGGGGCTGTTAGCCGCTGCCAGTGCAGTATTTGAGCAGTTTGTTAACTGTATACTCTATTGTTTCCAAAGATGTGTTGGCACTCTGTGGCGTTACTGCAAGGAAAGCAGCTCCCAAAGAGGCTTTCATAGGACAACTTGGCAATAGGGGAAGTGGATTCAGGAAGTGCAATGTTAAGTTCCTAAGGTGCTGCGGAGAATGCAGCAGCCGTGGGGGGAAGCGTATTTACGAGCCAGCCTGGCCTTTACTTGTGAAAAATTTAATGAGATCTATTTAATTATACCGTTACCCCGTTACTATTCCCGAGGATATGCACCTCTCTATGCAAACCGGTAATTACATGTGATGATGGCCTCCTCCCTTGTAAAATTTCAATCTGGAGATAAACTAGTCCCCCGTTCGGATCTCCGGGTGGGGACTACTCGAGAGGGGGTTAACATCACAGAAGTGACAAAGAGGAAATCTGACATTCTACGGATCGGAGCGTGGAATGTTAGAAGTCTGCTAGGAAGTGGAAGGTTAGAAAACTTAGAAAGGAAGGAAGGAAGCTTGTAGTTTAACGTGACCGTTAATCTTGAGATCATGAGCCACGGGACCTCCTTTTTACGTGGAATCCGAACCACAGGACATGGCATTTCAACTTAGAAAGGGAAATGGATAGGTTGAGGTTGGATTTGGTTGGGATTAGTGAAATGCGCTGGCAGGAAGAACAGGACTTTTGGTCAGGAGACTATAGGGTCATTAGTACTAAATCAAACAATGGCCAAGCAGGGGTTGGTCTCATATTGAGTAGGAAACTTGGACAGTGGGTGGAATATTATGAGCAATATAGTGAACGGATTAATGTAGCAAAAATCAATACTAAACCTACCTGCACCACAGTGGTACAAGTCTATATGCCCACCAGTCAAGCTGATGATGAGGATGTTGAAAAGGTCTACGAAGAAATAGACGAAATTCTGAGGTATATCAAGGGTGATGAAAATGTTATAGTAATGGGAGATTGGAATGCTGTGGTAGGAAAAGGGAGAGAAGGGAAGATGGTAGGAGATTTTGGATTAGGTGAAAGGAATGATCGAGGAAGCAGGCTGATGAAATTCTGCACCGAGCATGAGTTGGTCATAGCTAACACCTTATTCAATAACCACAATAGAAGAATATACACATGGATGAGACCAGGAGATACAGGGCGTTACCAAATCGACTTCATTATGGTCAAGCAGAGGTTTCGAAACCAGATTTTGGATTGTAAAACATATCCTGGTGCTGACATAAACTCTGACCACAATCTGGTTGTAATGAAATGCAGATTAAAGTTGAAGAAACTGAAGAAAAGTCAAAAGCCAAAAAAGTGGGCAATAGACAGACTGAAAGAGAAGGATGTAAACGAAAGATTCAAGAAGAGTATAAAGGATGAAAATGAAAAACCCTAAACAAACTTCAATTGCAGACGAATGGGCACTTTTGAAGAATGAAATAACAAAATCCGCAGAAGAAAACATTGGTAGGAAAGAAAGAATAGGTAGAAAACCGTGGATCACTCAGGATATACTATAATTGATGGATTAAAGGCGGAAACACAAGAATGTAAGAGATGGAAAGGGGAAAGCAGAATACAGACGTCTGAGAAATGAGGTTAACAAGAAGTGCAAGGAAGCGAAAGAAGAATGGTTGAAAGAGAAATGTGCAGGTATAGAAAATTGTCTGAAATTAGGAAAAGTAGTCGCAGCTTATCGAAGGATTAAGAATACTTTTGGGGAAAAGAAGACTAAGTGCTGTAATATTAAGGACACAAATGGAAAGCCTATAACAGATAGGGAAGAAAAGGTTGAGAGATGGAAAGCTTACATAGAGAGTTTGTATAAGGGAAAGGAGATTGAGAATCATGTAATGGAAAGGGAGGAGGAAATTGATGAGGATGCGAAAGGAGATTTAATATTGAGATCAGAATTTGATAGAGCTTTGGAAGACTTAAGCAGGAACAAAGCACCAGGCATAGATGATATACCGATTGAGTTGCTATGCTGCATAGGAGATGAAGGTCTGATCAGGTTATTTCACATGGTGTGTAGGATTTATGAGAAAGATGAGATACCCCTGATTTCAAGAAGAATGTAATCATCCCTATACCAAAGAAAGTGGGAGCTGACAGATGTGAAGATTACCGTACAATCAGCTTGATTACTCATGCTTCAAAGATCCGGTCTAGAATAATTTACAAGAGGATTGAAAGCCAGATAGAAACGGAGTTGGGTGAAGACCAGTTTGGATTCAGGAGAAATGCAGGAACAAGGGAAGCTGTACCAAGTCTTAGGCTGATTTTGGAAGGTAGAATAAGGAAAGATAAGAGAACGTTCATGGCATTTGTAGACTTAGAAAAGGCTTTTGATAACGTTGATTGGACTGAATTGTTTGACATTTGGAAATCTATAGGAATAAAGTACAGGGATAGGAGGGTAATCAACAATCTATACAGAAACCAGACAGCAGTCATTCGAGCTGAAGGACATGAGAGAGAAGCTGATATTCAGAAAGGTGTTAGGCAAGGCTGCAACTTATCACCCATACTTTTCAATCTTTACATTGAACAAGCAATGAAGGAAATTAGAGAAAAATTTAAAGTGGGAGTGAAGATTCAAGGAGAAATAATTTCAACTCTGAGATTTGCTGATGACATCGTCATCTTGGCCGACAAGCCTGAGGATTTGAATGAGTTTTTGAATGGTATGGACTCCGTCTTACGGAAAGAATTCATGATGAAAATTAATAAATGTAAAACAAAAATACTGGAATGCAGCCGAAATAAATCAGAAAACTCTATGGAGATCAAATTGGCAGGTGAAAAGCTGAAGCAAGTAGGAGACTTCTGTTACTTAGGAAGCAGAATAACCAGTGATGGACGAAGCAAAGAGGATATAAAAAGTAGGTTGGCACAGGCAAGGAAAGCATTTCTACAGAAAAGGAACCTGTTGACATCGAATATAGATTTAGGTGTTAGGAAGTCATTTATGAAAGCCTTTGTCTGGAGCGTGGCGCTCTATGGAAGTGAAACTTGGACTATTGGTGCAGCAGAAAAGAGGAGAATTGAAGCATTTGAAATGTGGTGTTACAGGAGAATGATGAAGATCAGATGGGTAGATAGGGTTACAAACAAAGAGGTATTACGACGAGTGGGAGAGGAGAGATGTTTCTGGCGAGTGCTAATGAAGAGAAGAGATAGGTTAGTAGGACACATACTAAGACACCCAGGAATAGCAAGCTTAGTTATGGAAGGAAGGGTCGAGGACAAGAACTGTAGGGGTAGACCAAGGTTAGAATATGTTAAACAGATTGCCTCGGATGCAGGGTGTGGTAGCTATGTAGAGATGAAACGATTAGCTCAGGACAGGGAGGCATGGAGAGCTGCATCAAACCAGTCAAAAGACTGAAGACTCAAACAACAACAATACTTTCAAAGTGTAAATAGATATTGTCAAATACCCTGGGGGAGGGGGGGCTGCAGCTCTGCAGCACCCCTTCACGAGCCGCCACTGATGTACAGTATAAAGATAGATAGTTATTGTTGTTTTAAGGGGCAGAACAGCAAGGTCTGCTGCCCCCGATAGATCGATAGATGGTAACAACACTCAAGTAGGCCTACTACGTTATGATATCCATTTTAAAAAAAGAAGAAGAAGAAAAAAACCAGTTACCTTCATTTACGAAGAAATTGGCAAAGTACTGCATCACTGCTATGGCATTGCTGTCGTGAGGAATATGTTTTGTTGATCTCCATTCATAAGCATTTTTCTCTGGATGGAACATTACAGCATAAAAGGGGAAATTCCGAGATTCAATGCTGGATACAAATTCTAAACCATGACTATCAATGCCAGTACTCAAAATTCGCCATTCTTTGTCTATTCCAAATGCAGTCATATTCTGAAACAAGAGACACAGAAAACATAACATGTACAGAATTTCAGTATGCTAAATAATCACAGTAATAATGTTTCGTGTTGAAATTAGTGGTTTGGTAATGATAGATCTGTACAACTTATAATTTTATTTCCAAGAAATTTGCATCACATCTTGGCTTCTAACTGATCAAAATCCTTATTCTACCTAAAAAAAAAAAAGCTCTCAAATACATACATTATTACTGGCACTCTGATGAAAACATTTTGCCCATATAGCTTTAGAAAATAGCCAGTAGGCTGCCGGTAATTGATCTTAGTGCAATGCCAAAATGGTACACAATGAAACTCGCACGACTCCACAGCAAAGAATAAACATTCCTGAGCGCTCAATGCTGCGAGAACAGATACATGCTACACGCAGGGACTTAGCTATGACTGACCGGGACCTCATATCAGTACATCTCCGACTCACGTCCACGCTCTCAAGCGAGGATTGGGACAACATCGACCACATCACGCACTATTCTATGCGCTCCACCTTCGACCAGTCGACGAATCGCCAGAAAAATAAATTTGAGCTATGTCAGGACCTCAAGACGATAACTGCAACCACATCTGAGCCGGACTCGTCTTGCACTGAAGTAAACCTGACTAACCGTCGTCTATCACCAGGGGAAACTTCACTTTTGGCGAAAGGTCAGAACTTCTCTGTCACCCCACCTTCTGTGCCTGTAGAAGACATTATAAGCAACATTGAGGCTGCCATACACCGTTTACCCAGGAGGCAAAGTCCGCTCAGAGGCCTCACGCATCCTTCGCAAAGCTCCAGCGCCCAGCAGTAACCTCACACCTCAAGAGAAGAATGCCTTTAAAACCCTTAACAGGGATAGAAGCATCATCATTCTACCTGCAGATAAGGGCAACGCGACTGTAGTCATGTCATCGGAAGACTACGACACTAAGGTCCTGTCGCTACTAGAACCTCAGACATACCGAAAACTCACGAAAGACCCCACAACACGGATACTTAGAGAGACCAACAGGTTAATCAAGGCCTCTTCACTACCAGACCACGTGAAGAAGGATACATGCAAGAGTGAAGCTCTACCTCCCAGGCTGTACGGTCCACCCAAAGTACACAAAACTGATATTCCACTGAGACCTATCGTGAGTGCAATCGGCTCTCCAACCTACACTATCGCCAAGCATCTCTCCATCATTCTAAAACCGCACATCGGTAAAACTGAGACTTACGTCAGGGATTCAGGCCATTTTATTGAGAAATTGCAGAACATACGTCTGGAACCTGAAGACCGCCTAGTCAGCTTTGACGTAGTATCCCTCTTCACGAAGGTGCCAATGAAAGAATCCATAAACCAGATTGCCAAGCTCTTCACGGAAGACATCACTGACTTGTTTCGCCACTGCCTCGCCACAAGCTACTTCCTATGGCGCGAGAACTTCTACTAGCAAATAGAGGGAGTTGCCATGGGTAGCCCACTAAGCCCTGTGATTGCGAACTTCTACATGGAAAAGTTCGAGCAGTTGGCGATCGAGACTGCACCCCTCAAACCGAAAGTATGGCTACGTTATGTTGACGATACCTTCGTAGTCTGGAGCCACGGAGAGGAAGAGCTGGAACGTTTCCTGGACCACCTTAACAGCCTCAACACCAGCATAAAATTTACTATGGAGAAGGAGAAAGACAACTGCCTGGCCTTTCTTGACGTGCTGATCACCAGGACTAATGACCTGCGCTTGGGGCACACCGTATACCGGAAACCCACACACACCGACCGGTATCTACACAAGACATCCAATCACCACCCCCGACAGAAACACGGAGTTATTAAAACATTGGTAGACCGTGCTAGGTGAATCTGTGAGCCATCCAACCTCAACCAAGAGCTGAAACATATAAAGAGGGCTCTATGTGCCAACGGATACAGCAATAAGGATATTGAGCGAGCCTCTCATCCCAGGCGCCGGAGCACGAGGAAAGATTCTGAGGAAACTCCGGTGGCCACCGCATTCCTGCCGTACGTGAAGAAGGTGACGGACAGGATAGGCAAATTACTGAAGACCTACAGGGTGAAGACGGTTTATAGACCCACCACCAAAATCCGGGACTTGCTGCGATCCCCTAAAGACAAGCGCCACCCACACTCCACTGCAGGTGTCTACAGAATCCCGTGTTCCTGTGGGAAGGTGTACATAGGAACGACGAAGAGGAGCGTGACCACCAGACTCGAGGAACATAACAGACACAGCCGCCTGGGTCAAACTGAGAAATCGTCAGTCGCTGAGCATTCTCTCTTGCCCGGTCACGATGTACAGTACGGGGACACGGAGATACTCTCCACAACCACACACTACCATGCCAGGCTGCAACGGGAAGCCATAGAAATCTTCAAACACCCCGACAATTTCAATCGGAAGGAAGAAATTGAACGTGTGCATAATACATGGATCCCGGCTCTTAGGAACACCAAGGCCAAGAAATCACTCACACGTCAACCTGAAGAACCGTCCCGCTACAGCCCGGCAGTCGCCCAGGGAACACCTGACCCTCACAAGCTCGGTCACCGAAGCCGGAGCACGCACCGCACCCCGCAACATGTACGTGAGATCAGACGATCCAGCCGGAATGCGAAGAGAACGCTCGGCTCACCATGCTAATTTGAAGATCAAAAACTACCTTCCAGCCGTTAGTTCATCGCCAAGATCCACCCAACCAACAGTCATATTCAAACAACAATACCCCACTACAAACCGTTACCCATTATTTCAAGCCTCTTCCTCATTCCACTGCTGACCAAGGAAAGGAGCGGAACCCTTGATAATGCCGGATGCAGTTTCCGGTGAAACGAACAGGAGATATCCTGTCTGGACCACGGCCTACAAGCCCGAAAAACTTGTACTTAATTATGAACGCCGGCCGTGAAAGCCTAAGCTGTTATAACTGTTAAGTATGTCTATGACCAGAGTTGGGCAGTATCAAAAATACATGTATTTAAAATACGTATTTTCGATACTTTTGTATCTTGTATTTTGTATCTAAAATACATTTTGGAACATGTATTTTGTATCTGTATCAAAAATACTTTTCATGAGTATTTTGTATTTTCAAAATACATAAAATACAACCAAATACAATCACAGCATTTGGTAATTTTCAGTTTTATCTTCCATTATCTTCCCTTTTCATAATTTATGTCAAGACATTAAGTTTGAGATCAATACAACTGTGCCAGCAATAAATCAACCTTGTAAGACCATGTGCAATGCTGTTTATTTAGGATGCATTTAGAACAAAATCTCCAGAGGAATGTCTCCTGGATGTTCTGTTATCAGCTTGGTTAATCTTGAAAATCTTGGAAACATTTCCACAAGCAGTAGCCTCAAGCTACCTAGTATAAAATTCCCAAACGCAAGAGGTTGTCTGAACCTGTTAACTAGTATTGTTCGAAAATTCCTGGAAGTGCTCAAACAAGGGCTATACAAAATGGGGCAATTGTCTCCCGTAAGAGCAGTGTAACCGTTGTATAAAACTCTAAATTGAAAAATAAGTTGCTGTTCTTTCATTTCACGGGCTTAGACATCGTGATAATTTAGTCCCGTGTACTTGGGTGTGTATATGTATGTATATACAGGTATATATCATTTGACTGATGGCCATGTTATTGTGGGTCAATGTAGCAGTAGTACTGTAGTATGTTTATTTTTAATTCAGAGAAGGGGACAGCCGTGGCCTTAAGTTAAGAACCATTCCGGCATTTCCTTGAAGTAAAAGAGGAAAGCCACTTCTGCTCTTTGCAGGTTTGCTAGCCACTGCGCCACAAGGCAGACGAAAATAAATATGGTGGTGGTTGTTAGTAAATTTTGATCATCAGCCCGATGTATTTGGGTGTGTGTTAAATTTGTCTGATAACCTGTGTTTGTGTGGTTTTTGTAGCAGTATGCGTGGCTGTATTTATTATGGTCTAGGATTGAGCAGATGCCCTGGGACTTGAAATATGGTGGTATTCTGGCATAAATATGCAAAAGCTCGAAAATGAATAGTTTGCTTAAAAAGTATTATGTTTAGGTAACACTAAAAAAGTTTTACACGAGTAAACAGAAATGTTCTCAAATTATCAAGTATAAACTTACATAATTCAGCTGGGAAACGATGTGGAAGGAAGCGACCGAGGCCTGTCATAAGGTACCGTCCCAGCATTTGCCTACAGTTGAAAGTGGGGAAAACCATGGAAAACCATTTCAAGGCCGACGTTGAGGCTCGAACCCACATCTACCAAGTCCGCATACAGCTAGGCCCCAAGGCCTAGTGCTGCGTGTTAGCAAGCGTAGCTACCGCTGTCGGTGATTATGATAAGATGATAATAATAATACGGTAATAATAATATTAATAATAATAACTTTAATGCGTATTATTCCTGTTTCAATAGGGATGGAAATGAGATAAGATGATTTTTCGCGTCCTTGTGGTGGATAGTTTATACAGCCGGATGCCCATCCTGTCGCCAACCTCATGAGAGGAGTTAATGAGAGATGATATGAATGAAGGTGAATGAAACTATGCACGGACTTGGAAGGAAGCAGCCGTGGCACATTCGAAAGTGCCATCCAAGCATTTGTCTGTAGTTGAAAATGGGAAACCACAGAAAACCATTTCAAGGACGGCCAGCGGTGAGATTCTAACCCACGTCTACCGATACCGCAGATAACTGGGCTGCTATCGCTGTTTGTTGGTGGTAATAATTATAAGTGACCCAACCCAACTTATCCAAGTCTGGATAACCAGAAACCTGATGGGAAGGGATATTTATTTATTCATTTTTTTAATTTTCTTTGTGGCATATCACCTACAAAGGAGAATGTATAACCGAATGTACAAATTAAACACATGGAGTCAATTGACTGCAGTGCCCCTTGGTGCAGATTTCTTACATCACCATTTTAGGATTACAGAGGGTAGTCTGAATGATATGCCTCATTGTTTGCCTGACAGTGCTACAATCTTTAGCGCTTCTATTTCGAATATAGAGAAGAAATAATAATAATGTTATTGGTTTTACGTCCCTTTTAACTACACTGGCTTTTAGAGACGCCGGGGTGCCGGAATTTTGCCCCGAAGGGGATCTTTAACGTGCCAGTAAATCTACGGATACGGCTCCCTCGCATTTGCGCACCCTCAAATGCCAGCTGACTGCGCCAGGATACGAACCTGCAACCTCGGGCCCAGCAAGCGAGAACGTTACCCCTGAGCCACGCAGCCAGCCCGAATATAGAGAAAATATGAACAGACGGACATATAACTGCACCTTATTTTAAATATCTAAAGTAAGAAACATTTCTAAATAGTAGGAAATATTATTTTATGGAACTTCAAGCGGTGTTGACCATCAATAATCATTTTATTATGTTCATTTTTAAGTATAATTGGTATAAAATTTTAATAGCCATTGAATTTTTAAAAATGAAAATAATTTTACAATATTTACATAGTGAAAAAAAAAACTTGTAAAAGGGACTGAAACATAATTGATGTGTTTTTTCTACTATTTTAAAAGACATTTAGCTTATGTTTGGCGGTTTCCAAATGTTGAGTCACTGAAAACTTTCTCGAACTCCCTACATTTGTTTCACCGATTTTACAATAAAAGGCACTATCGACGGTAGAAAAAAGTTCACTTCCAAATGTTTTCACAAAATTTCGCAACTTAATGACGTCGTTAGCTTTTATTGGAGTCATAATTACCTGCTTGCTGTGGTTGATGGCAAGCAGCTTGGCATTTCACGGAAGGTATGATTTTGAGATAATAGGTCCAGGTAATATTTCTGAAAATTCCTAGTCATTCATAAGCTGAACCCCTATTGTGAACTGGTAGTAAAGTGAAAGGAAGGAAGGTATTTCAGTTGTTGGAGAATCTGGTTCTCCTTACAGGCAGCGCGAACTATTAATTAGCAGATGATGCAAAATATACTCTGTGTGATTTAAGGGAGGTGAAAGCAACTTTATCAATAACAGGCAAATGTTCAGGTTTTGACTAACCTGCCACGAGACTCTCGGAGTCCGAATAGAAATATACGACTGAACATTAAGTAACAAAAAGTGCTTCAAAACAATAGGAAATTAGAATACACGCCATTCGCAAGCATAGATATCATTTAAACAGGCAAAGGAGAAAAATATGATCCATTGTGCCAAAATAACCAAAATATGCATAAATATGCAAAATGTACATGTACCGGGCCTTAGTTATTAATTTATCCAACCACCTCATTGCACAATGGCTAGTATTTTTGGCTGTCCTGTCTCCTGAGGTCCAGCTTTGATTCCCAAATCTGTCGAGAAATGTAATTCTGGTCTGAGGCAAAACTTAGAAGAGGTGGGTTCAGTTCAACTTAATTATTCTGGAAGTGGTTTTCCGTGGTTTCCCCACTTCTACTTCAGGCAAATTTTGGGATGGTATCTAAATTACGGGCATGGCCACCTCCTTCCCAATCCTCATCTGAATTACAAATACACACACTAATACAGCCATCACACTAACACAATTCATCAGACGAATTCCACACACGCCCAAGTACCCAGGCCAAAATTAACACAATGTCGCAACGACAACAAGCACTTTATCCGAACTGGTGCGAGTAATCAGTGACAGATTATATGAAGTCAACAGCTGAACAACAGAGTATTGGTGTTGGATCCTAAGTGAAACCACAAAGCTTCCACAAAATGTCATTCCACGTCTTGTGGTAGTCAGCAGTCTCTCAAGAGTTTCAGCCAATGTAAACAGTGTACATATACACTATATAATATAATATAAGTCTGCCTCGTTGCGTAGTAGCTAGCAATCTTGGCTGTCACCACGGAGGCCCAGGTTCGATTCCCGACTCTGCCAAAAATTTAATTCTGGTTTGAGGGCTGGAACGGGATACACTCAGCCTCGTGAAGCAAAACTTAGAAGAGGCGGGTTCGAATCCCATCTCAGCCATCCCGGAAGTGGTTTTCCGTGGTTTCCCACTAATACTCCAGGCGATTGCCGGGATGGCATCTGAATTACAAATACACACTTATATAGCCATTGCAGTAACACAGGCTATCAAACAAATTCCACACACATACACACAAGCACACGGGGATACATGACCACGATGTCGCAAAGCCTCTTAATTAATCAACATACCGTATATAAAAAGAAAGCCACAAATGTATACAAAATAGTATTGTACCACTCTGATTATGGTAGTTTCATTCACGGTCGATGAAGGTACTGGCTTAAAAGATCTACAAGAGGTAGCTTAGGTCATACGATAATAATAAGGTTCAATTACAATTTCTATACCATATATATTTCTCATTTTGTGGGTTCGGGGACGAGGTGAGGTAAATTTCTATGTGACAGTGGTTTTCACAGCTGGATGGGTCTGACGCCATCCTCAACACAGAGCTGTATGAGAAAGGTAATGACAATAGGGCAAGGGGTTGGAAGAAAGCAACCAAGGCCTATCAGGAAGTACCGTCCCGAAAAACCATTTCATGGAGGCTGATGGTGGGATTTGAACCCTTTGACATTTCACGTTAATGCACGCACCCATCCAGATCACTGATAATAATATATAATAATAATAATAATGATGTTATTTTGAAGAGTTTGAATGGAAGAGAAGCGTATTTTATTAAAAGTATTTTGAATTGTATTTTAAAATACTATTTTGTATTTTGAATTTTCCGGAATGTTATAAGTGTATTTTGTATCTAAATTACTTTTTATGAGTACTTTGTATTTTGTATCGAAAATACATTTTGGGAGTATATTGCCCAACTCTGTCTATGACCTTAGTCATGATCATAATTTTTTTCTGTATTGAGTTCAAGATCTATAAGATAATGTTCACTTTTCAATACCAGAGTTTAAACAAAAGTTATTAATTTTTTCCTTTTTAACAACCGAGGGTTTTAGAGACGCTGGGGTGCCGGAAGTTTGCCCCAAAGGGATCTTTGACATTCCAGTAAAACTACTAACATGGCACCCTTGCATTTGCGCACCCTCAAATGCCAACTGACTGTGCCAGGATTGATCTTGCAACCTTAGCTACGGCAGGTGAGAACGTTACTGCTACACCACACAACCAGCATGTGTATAAACTCACACGGCAAGCTAAGCAGTCGGCTCCTGGCTCGGAAAAAAATTGTGTCATCATTAGGGTCCGTATTTTTTTGGTAATAACAATATGTGCGCGAACTTTTTTCATATCCTCTTTCTTGCCTATATGACCTTCCAGATACTTAAAGTACCGTATTTAGCAAAATGAACTCGCGAAATATGACGAAATCTGATTTATTGTGCGAATTGTGCAAATAATCATGAAATATACTACACTTGGTATGGAAAATGCTAAATATTATCGAAAAACCTCTCCAATAAACGTTTAAATGCTTCTGAGGAATTGACTGTCCTGGTTTCCTTCTCATTTGATTGATAGTGCTGCATATTCTCTACACAAATGCCCACAAAGCCGTAAGTATGTGTATTCATGATATAACAGCTTAGGCTTTCAGTTCTGCGATCTCTAAGGCTATCGATGAAAATTGATATCTGCTATCAATTACATCAAATGGCGTTGTGGTCGTATATACAGCAGTGAGAGTTCGCGACTGATAAACCTTTATTGGCAAACATCCAGCATTTAAATATAGAAATGCCGAAAACTAGAGTCACAACAGTTTTCTCGAGGGCCGAGGAATATAACAGTGAGGGGTTCTATGTATTTGATGCTGGAAGAAAGATTCTAATGTGTAAATATGGCAATGTTTGTATTCAGTGGGGACGAAAAGATACGTGTGATAAACACTGCAGGGATTCAGAAACGCATAAAAAGAAGAAGAAAGAAGCAAATGAACATAATTCTAAGAGTACATTTTGTATATTTGGTTGTTCTAAGATTTAATAACAAGGATACATTAAAAGAGTGTTCTAGAACCCCTTACCACATAATTTGTTTGATTTACCCCATACTTTAAAGAAACATCGATCATTATGAAAATTTATTTCGCAAAATACCCACCGAAATTGTGTCAGTTTTAATACCGAAATCCAACAGTTTTATTTCACAAAAAAATAGGGTCCTTAGTCATCATGCATTTCTGTACTGGTATTTGAAAGCTCTTTTAAAAAGCCATTCAATCTGAAAATTATTTTTCTCATCTGGCTGTTTCAAGCTTTATGAGTACTGCTACTACCAAATTCTCGACTGCCACTTGGCTTGCTAAGAGGCATTATGAACACAAAACTACTGTACAGTTCACAGCAAGTCTTAAACTTCCACCAAACTGACCTGGTACAGCAAAACTGTCCCCATAGCTTGAATTTTGACAAGAAAATGTTCCCAAACACACTTTTATTTCTTGCTCTGAGATTCGTTTCCCGAGGTTAAACTCATGGGACTCAGTGTAAGGATGACTTATACTCTCTAAACCTGCTAACAACGTCTTGAGCAAGCCTCGGACCTATGGGAATGGCGAGTCCCACTCCCATCTGACAGATCAGGGACTTCTTGGAAACGAACAGGCAATTGAACTAGTATTCAGTGTTGTGCTATTAATATTGAGGCAGGGTGGTTATGGAAGGAGGGAAGTAGAGCTAGCTGAGTCAGCATGTAGGATGGGAGTGGATATTCTAGGATTAGTAAAGTTCATACAAAGGGGAAAAAAGAGGAGGAAGTAGGGGATTACAAGGTATGCCTGTCAGGTGTAACACGAGGCAGGGCACAATGGTGAGTAGGCCTGTATGTCAAGAGAACCTTCCAACATAACTTAGTTTCTGTAAGGTATGTAAATGAACAATTAATATGGATGGATTTGGAAATGTCAGGATATTGGACCAGGATTGTTTCAGTTTACACTCCATCCGAAGGGCGCAGATCAGGACAAGCAGACAGATTTTATGAGGCACGGAGTGATGTGGTAGTAAGAGTTAAAATAAGGATAGTGTAGTACTGATGGGGGATTTCAATACTAGGATAGGAAATAGGACTGAGGGGTATGAGAAAATAATGGGTAAGAGGGATGAGGATAGGGAAGTGAACACCAATGTGAAATGTTTACTCAAACTTCTGTGCTAGCATGGGGTATCTGTTGTGAACTCACAAAGCATAAGGAGATTTACAGATATACATGGGTGGGTAGAGGAACCAGGTCAATAATAGTCTATATCAGCGGTTCCCAACCTTTTTCGACTCGCGAACCCCTTCTACAACGATCTGAGTGGGTTGAACCACTGATTTTTAAACATACAATGTACAGTACATGTAACTGTTCCTTAGTGGGGTCCCGGTACTGTTGTTAGTATTGTTAGAACACAATGATGATGATAATTGTTGTTTAAAGGGGCCCAACATCGAGGTTATCGGCCCCTGATGAAAAGAAATGGCGTGAAATGATAGGATGAAGATAAAAACAGCTCACTGCTATGGATGAAACGAAAATGGTTTATATAAAATAGACAGTGAGCCCCAACAATTATGCCTTATTTGAATAAAAAAGAATAAAAGGTGGATGGTAAAACACAATAAAACAAATAAGGCATAGTGAACATTAAAACAGATGAACACAATAAAAAACATAAAACAGACTTAACCTGAATTAAAAGTCTTAACGTACATTAAAACCTAAAAAAGTAACCACTCTCCCTCATGAACCAGATGACGAGGTCTACTGACGGCCCGTCATCACGGAGATTAAGGGAGAGGGTATTAGGCAGTTTAAGAGTCCTTCGCAGATCGGCCAGATCCACACACTCCAAGAAAATGTGTGCCACAGTTAGATGGGCACCGCAAGTACACACAGGGGGTCTTCTCTCTTTAGCAAGTGGGAGTGCGTAGAAATCCCATGGCCGATCCGGAGTCGACAGAGTTCCACAGCTTCCTTCCGGAGAGATTGGAAGGAAGATTTCCACACCTATCTTCGTTGTCTCCTTGATGCCCCTCAGTTTGTTGGGTGGAGGCGTGGCACGCCACGCTTCCTCTCAATGCGACAGGATCGAATGCCGCAACTGAGAGCGCACATCACTAGCAAGCACCTTATACGGTAGCGAGGGCAGTGCGACTGCCTAGATCACAAAGAAGCTGGCAGACTTAATTCCCACTGTAGCAAAATCAAATGCATTCCTAACATTGTTACTTAACTGTAAATCAGGCATTCACAGTAAATATTAATTTATTGTGAAAATAATGTGATAAATTCCTGATGTTACACATTGTAACAGGGGGCATTAAGGGTTAATTTAATTATAAAATAATAATAATAATAATCATAATAATGACAATGCAACAGAAATTAAGGAAACAGTAATAGGCATAACCTTGAAACCCGCCATTATGGACAAGTGTTTGGCGAACCCTTTGAAATAATTTGCGAACCCCCTGAGGGTTTGCGAACCACAGGTTGGGAAACCGTGTCTATATCATTGCTGAAAATGGAGGGGTGTCATTTTTGCTCCGACCTGGCGTAAGCTGGAAAACGGAAATTGATGATGATGATGATCATCATCATCATCATTACTGACAATCAATTTAGGAAATTTATAATTAATTGCACGTTATTCAGGGGCTTTTGCAATGAACCAAGCCACAAACTGATCTGCTGTGAATTAAGCAGAGTTAGACCTGTGCAGAAAGTCAGGTTTATTTGCAAACAGATTAGAGATGAAAATCTCCAGTATAAGGAACTTAGGCAGAAGTACGTGGAAATGAGTGACGAGAAATTCCAAGAGTAAATATTAAAGAATTGCAGGACATTGAAACGGAGTGGTCAGGATACAGAGATGCTGTACAAGGAGTAGCAAAGACATGTCTTGGGACAACAGTGTGTAAAGACAGGAAAAAGCGTACATCCTAGTGGAATGACAAAGTCAAGTCGGCTTGTAAGTAAAAAGAAGGCTTGCAAAAAATGACTCCAAACAAGGAATCCAGCAGACAGAGAGCTATATATAGTAGAAAGGAACAAAACCAAACAAATAATAGTAGAGTCCAAAAGGAAATCGTGAGAGGAATTTGGAGATAAATTAGAAACATAAGGTCAAGCTGCAGCAACGCCTTTTTGGAGTGTTATAAAGAATCTTAGTATGTCTACCCCTTATTATTCCCGTTTTCCAACGGGGTCGTGGACGAGATGTAAAAGGAAGCTTGTAGTTTAACGTGACCGTTAATCTCGCGATCATAAGCCACGGGACCTCCGTTTTACGTGGAATCCGAACCACAGGACATGGCATTTCACATCGAAAATCTCACATGCATTGACCGGGAATCGAACCCGGCCCGCCGGATGCCAATCTCTTGAGAGGAGAATCTTGGAAATGGAGGAAAAAGAGAAATGAGTAGTGTTTTGGATAATTCAGGGAAGCACATTGTAGATGGCAAGGAAACACATTGTAGATGGGAAGAATACTTCGGAAACTTGCTAAATGTAAATGGAGATTTATCTAGCAATATGGTCACTTGAGTCAGAGATCAGTTGTAACCCTGATTCAGGGTCACAGCAGGGGCATATCGAGGGAGCAAGATCTGCTGAGCCTGCAGCCCCTTCCGAAATGTTCCCAAAATGCCTAGAAAAATTATACTTTATACACAGAGGTAATTTTTGGCATTATTTGATCACAATTTTGTTAAACCTTTGATTGTATCATAGAAAGTATTGTTATGGATTAGTATATCCACCAATGAAGGTGAGCCGAGCGGACTGGTTAGATGAGTGTACGGAGATCCAAGATTCAAATTCTGTCGCCGACAGCAACTATCCTGAGTGTGTTTTCCCCAAGGTTTTCAAGTAGTTCTAGGGCACCTACCGCAATGCTAAACCCATGTACAGTTGCACACACACAGCTACACCTACAATAGCACATGTTTACAGACAAATTCCAAACTCTTAAAAGTATTTATAATTTTAGTCTCTTAACTTATTAATATGCTGTTCAGGCTTATGGAAATAGTAGCATTATTTTTATTTATTTTTACTGCGTTACTTTAAACGGTATTGATTTTATTAAAATATGATTTTATTATAATTTTATTGTGTGATTTAAAACTTTATCTTGGGTCATGATTCTGTGAATTTATAGATGGTACATTTATGGATTCAGCCCCCTCCGATAAACGTCCTGGATACGCGCCTTGTCACAAGACACCAAAACACTGCCAGTAAGGGAAGTAAGAGGAATGATCCCGTGCAGAGTTCAAAGGGTGAAGAAGGGAGAGTAAATAGTAATAAAAAGCAAATTGTTAACTCTCTTTATACCGAGGATCATAAAATATTAAAAACTAGTTGCATACTGTACCTAGTGACCTTCAAGGACTCGGAAATAAGCTTTATAAAAGAAGGTAATCCAATTCTTTCATAATTTAATGACAAGTTCTGGTTTGAATCGGCATGGTTTTGCACATAATTGGAAATAAAAATTGGGAGTTTTTCATGCATAAAAATCCTGACCTTATGTCAGGATCCTGCAATGAGTAAGGCAATGTAGTCTCAGGTTGGCCAAGGGGAACACTGTGCCACATGGTCACACACTTCACTGCAGCATTACTCAGCCACTCCCCAAATGACTCGGTGCTACAGCGAGTTAAATGCAGAGTGGGAATCCTCATTGCCTTATGCTTGTGGACTGTTGTGCAGAACAGGGAAAAAAGTGGTTCAACAAAATAGATAAGTAAAGAGAAGGGAATTACAGGGAAGACATGGAAAAACACTTAAGTAAACATACAAAAGGAGTGAAATACATTAGACATCATCAGGGCCTGGATTCTGATGACATGTCATCTTTTAAATGATTCACCACAGACATTGCTAACTGTTCGTGAGCCCCACATTACAAAAATGCATATTTATTAATACATTTTTCTAAGTATTTCATTTTTAGATCATTTTCTTGCTTTTTGCATCATTATTATGTCATTTTATGTTTTTTTTAGTCATTTTCTCACATTTTAATTGTTTATGATGCATTTTTTTGTGTATAGTACTGGGTATTAATGGAACTGAAAGTCAGGATGAATATGAAGACATGAGAATCTTCACAACTTCGTTCAACCCTTATTTCTTGGAATATCCATATTCCAGGAGACACATTGCACTTGCAACTAATCCGAAAGTGATATTGAAATCGAGGGGGGTAGAAAGATAGACAACAGTAGGGCAGTAATGCCAGTCTGGTTAAGTACGTCAGTGCAACCATACGTGTGCTAAGTAGATTTGCGTTATAGGCCGTGATTGTTATTTCGAGTGTATTTAAAATGCCGAGGTTAAAGCCATCTAGGGCTGTTCATTTCAAACAAATAACTTTGGAATTCGGCGAGGATATTTTTTCCACCGATGGTGAAATTCTTTTCCGCAAAGTATGTGAAGTGAAAGTGGCAGGAGATAGGAGATTTACCGTTCAGCAACATATCGGTCGAGAGAAGCACAACGTGGAGTGACTCCAGTGATTTAGTGCACTTCAAGTATGCTCCAATAGCTTCTGTAGACGTTGAAAGAAGCTTTTCAAAGTACAAAATCGTGCTGGTCGACAATAGTCATTCTTTTTCCTGTGAGAATCTACGAATGGTCACAATCATCTACTATAATGCGGAGTGAGGTAAGCCTGTATAGCCTGTCATGTATTTTAAGTACACATTTTTAAATGATCTCTAATCCGATAATGAATTCGAGTACCTAACGGTACAATTCTCTCTGTTTTGTTCTTCAGATGTTGCAGCCTTAAAGTTCCACATACCATGACGTGATATTTTCTTTGGGGGGAAAAAAAAGGAACAGAACACAAAACTTGCAGTGCCAAACAATAGACTGAAATAATAACCAGTATTTGTGTGCAAATAATTCGTATTTGTCAAATAATAATTAAATTAAATCAATTTTGTGGTGATAGAAATAGAGAATATTTTAAATTGAATTTTTCTGATCGCTGTCATCTCATACGCAGTCCAACATGGAGTTTCAATTTTGATAAATTTGTGATTCCCAGGCATCAGAAGCAAGAAATTTTGTCTTGAGAGGAGTTTTAAGTATATAGATAATATATTGTGAAAGGCAAGATTATATTACATACAATTCTAGTAACATCAAAAGAATACACAAGATATTGTTAGGAAACACCCCATTTTATGGCACCAAATGAACAATTAGCTCTCAAATAAAGGAAGCATGACTTACTTTCTCTGTAACACAAAATGTATGGTAATGCACAACTACAGGCTTATTTATGAGGGCATCCAAGATAGCCTTTGGGACATCTCCATACAGATGACTCCTTCTGTAACCTGTAATTACAGGACAATCAGCTTTAGATGATATACCGATTGAGTTGCTACGCTGCATAGGAGATGAAGGTCTGATGAGGTTATTTCACTTGGTGTGTAGGATTTATGAGACAGGTGAGGTACCCCCTGATTTCAAGAAGAATGTAATCATCCCTATACCAAAGAAAGTGGGAACTGACAGATGTGAAGATTACCGTACAATCAGCTTGATTACTCATGCTTCAAAGATCCTGTCTAGAATAATTTACAAGAGGATTGAAAGCCAGATAGAAACGGAGTTATCTGGGGATTAAAATTGACCAGCTTGCCCAACAAATGGAAGAATCAAATGTAGAGGACTGTGACAAAGTTAAAGTGTTGTTGCTACATGTTGGGACGAACGATTTGAAGAAGAGGGCTACAGCTGATTACATCATGAGGGAGCTCTACGAACTAGGCTGAAAAGCTAAAAGCAAGTTTAGAAATGCGAAAATTATAATGAGTGGCATTGTTCGGCGGGGAGATGTTCCGTTAAGGCGAGTTAAGACTGTAAACGACCGCATGGACTGGGTATGTGCACAACTGGGATTAGTGTACGTAGAAGCTGACTGCTGGATTGGTGGCCGTGACTTCGCCCGAGACGGGCTGCATCTAAATCGACGGGGCGCTTTTAACCTAGGGAGCCTACATGACAGGGTCATCGGTTCGTGCCAGCTTTTGTGAGGAGGAGCAGGTCCAGAGGTTGCCAGCCGATGGGAACAGAAGGAGCTATTTCGAGATATTTGCTGCGGAGGTAAGACTCTAAGATTACTGCAGGTTAATTGTCAGAGTTTAGGAAATAAATTAATTGAATTTTGGAATCTTGTAGAGATGTATTCTCCGGACATTGTCATTGCAACTGAATCTTGGTTATATGAGGACATAAATAGTAGCGAAATAATTCAAGGGACCTACGAAATGTACAGAAGGGATCGGGGGAAGCGAGGTGGTGGGCTATCTATTTGTGTGCGCAAAAATATAGCTAGTTTCTTAAAGTGGGCTGATATGGATCATGAAATGTTATGTGTACAAATTTCGGATAAAGGAAATAAATTCCCTCTTCAGGTGATAGGGGCGTATAGAGCACCGAAAGATAACTTTTCTCTCCTCGAAACGCTGTATGATAAAACTTGTACGGGTAATGCTATGAAGAAGAGCATAATAATTGCTGGAGATTTAAACCTCCCCAAAGTAGACTGGTCTGGTGAGTCAACTAGCTGTGGTCAAGCTCAGAGCGCTGCAAATAAATTCTTAAGGGAGGGGGGATTTTCCCAAGTAGTTGACTTCCGAACTAGAGACAATAATACCTTAGATGTTTATCTCGTAAGGCCTGTAGAGCTGTATATTAACTGTCTGAAAGTACCAGGAATTAGTGACCATTCTGGGGTTGAATTAAATATTAGATATGGTGACATTACAAAATTAGACTCTGATGTAGCAAAAAAGATCATATTCCAGTATCGCAGGGCGGATCAGGGCAAGTTTCAGGGGTATTTGAATGAGCTATTTGTAGGATGGGCATCGGTAGGAAATCACATTAATATCCTGTGGACTAACTTTTTGAAAATTTTAAATAGCGCTGTTGATAAATTTGTCCCATTTAAATTGCTGAAACAAAACCCAGATCCTGAGTATTACACACGAGAAATTAGGAGTCTAAAACAGAAAATTAGGAAATTATGCAATAAAAGACATGATAGTGACAAGTATATGTTGAAATTTAAGTCCTTATCAAGAGAGCTCGTCTTAAAAAAGAGGGCTGCTCATGACAGTTATATGCAAGGTTTACTTGGTTCGGGAGGTAATGGGTGGAATTTTTTTTACAATTATGTTAGGAGAAGAAAGGGAAATTCAAATAATTTGTCGATGATAATGTCCGGTGACGGTAAATTAATTACTGAGAAACAGGCCATTGCTAATGAATTAAATGTCTTTTACGGTAGTGTGTTCAATAAATCCAATAGCTGTGTGTTGGACCTTAACGACGAATCAGGGGCTCCCCTGTTCCAAATAAACCAGTCAGCAATTGTAAAGCTAATACAAAAACTACGTTTCAATGTATCAAAGGGTCCTGATAATATTGTTAGTGAAGTACTTAAACTAGGAGGTAGGGCCGTGGCACGATACTTGGAGGTGATGTTTAATGTGTCCATTAACAATGCGCAAATCCCAGATGACTGGAAAAGAGCTATGGTAGTCCCAATATTTAAGGGAGGGAGCAGACTTGAATTGGGCAACTACAGGCCGGTTAGCCTTACGTCCATCGTTTGTAAACAGATGGAGCAACTCATTTGCGACTACTTGAGGGAACAGTGGGAAACATTATCATGGTTTAATGATAGGCAACATGGATTTCGGAAAGGTTACTCATGCGAGAGTCAGATGCTATCACTTTTTCAAGACATTAGCGAATCGTTAGACCATGGAGTTTCAGTCGACGCCGTGGTTATAGATTTTGCGAAGGCATTTGATGACATGCTACTCCATAAATTAGCTTCGACGAAGATTGATAGAAGAGTAATTTTATGGATCAAAGAATTTTTGACGGGTCGTTCACAGGAAGTGAAAGTCGAAGGCATATTCTCGGATGAAATTACCGTAACGTCGGGTATCCCTCAGGGCAGCGTAATCGGAACGTTGTTATTTTTGGCGTTTATAAATGACTTACCAAATGGGATTCGCAGTGACTGTCGATTGTTTGCGGATGATTGTGTAATATATCGAAAGATACATGACTCACAAGACAATGCAGTGCTTCAAGAGGACCTGAACCTGGTCTATAAGTGGGCGATTGAAAATAAAATGAAAATAAACACAAGAAAATGTAGTCTCTTAAAAATAGGGAAAGTGCGAAGGCAGGATTTTCAATATAACATTGGCTCGGAAATACTTGTAGAAGAAGATTCTTGCAAATATTTGGGCGTTCACGTAAGGAATGATATGAAATGGAGTAGTCATGTAGGATGTGTAGTTTCAAAAGCTTACAAATCCCTGCACTTTGTAATGAGGGTATTAAAAGGAAGTAGTACCTCTGCTAAAGAATTAGGCTATTTGTCACTTGTAAGACCTATTCTGGAATATGCCTCGGCGGTTTGGGATCCATATCAAGTAGGGCTCATCAATGAGTTGGAAATGGTACAAAGAAAGGCCGCTAGATTTGTGCTCAGTGACTTTAATCCCAGGAGCAGTGTGAGCCGTATGTTAAAGAAACTTGGGTGGGAATCACTGGAGGCTAGGAGGATGAAATCTAGACTCTGCACTATGTACAACACGTATACAAATCAACCAGCATGAGGTGAGATTAGCAAACGATTGGGAACGCCCACTTACATGGGTAAGAGCGATCATCCTTTCAAAGTTAAGGGCCGACCACAGCGAACAAATTATGGTAAATATTCTTTTGTAAACCGTGCCATTGATAACTGGAACTCTCTACCTGCCGCAGTCTTAGAGCCTTTTCCCAAACATATAGGTGTGTTTAAGAAAAGACTGACTATTTGTGTAAATACTCCAGTTTAATTGTTGTATAATTGTTATTGAATTGTTATGTATAATTATTTATTTGTTATGTATATCCAATTTGCCACCGGGGGACACACCCCCCATTGCAAATAAATGAATGAATGAATGAATGAATGTTTCAGGAGAAATGTAGGAACAAGGGAAGCTGTACTAAGTCTTAGGCTGATTTTGGAAGGTAGAATAAGGAAAGATAAGAGAACGTTCATGGCTTTTGTAGACTTAGAAAAGGCTTTTGATAACGCTGATTGGACTAAATTGTTTGACATTTTGAAATCGATTGGAATAAAGTACAGGGATAGGAGGGTGATATACAATCTACACAGAAACCAGACAGCAGACATTCGAGTTGAAGGACATGAGAGAGAAGCTGGTATTCAGAAAGGTGTAAGGCAAGGCTGCAACTTATCACCCATACTTTTCAATCTTTACATTGAACAACCAATGAAGGAAATTAGAGAAAAATTTAAAGTGGGAGTGAAGATTCAAGGAGAAATAATTTCAACTCTGAGATTTGCTGATGACATCGTCATCTTGGCCGACAAGCCTGAAGATTTGAATGAGTTTTTGAATGGTATGGACTCCGTCTTACGGAAAGAATTCATGATGAAAATTAATAAATGTAAAACAAAAATACTGGAATGCAGCCGAAATAAATCAGAAACCTCTATGGAGATCAAATTGGCAGGTGAAAAGCTGAAGGAAGTAGGAGACTTCTGTTACTTAGGAAACAGAATAACCAGTGATGGACGAAGCAAAGAGGATATGAAAAGTAGGTTGGCTCAGGCAAAGAAAGCATTTCTACAAAAAAGGAATCTGCTGACATCGAATATAGATTTAGGTATTAGGAAGTCACTTTTGAAAGCCTTTGTCTGGAGCATGGCACTCTATGGAAGTGAAACTTGGACTATTGGTGCAGCAGAAAAGAGGAGAATTGAAGCATTTGAAATGTGGTGTTACAGGAGAATGATGAAGATCAGATGGGTAGATAGGGTTACAAACAAAGAGGTATTAAGACGAGTGGGAGAGGAGAGATGTTTCTGGCGACTACTAATGAAGAGAAGAGATAGGTTGGTAGGACACATACTAAGACACCCAGGAATAGCAAGCTTAGTTATGGAAGGAAGGGTCGAGGACAAGAACTGTAGGGGTAGACCAAGGTTAGAATATGTTAAACAGATTGCCTCGGATGTAGGGTGTGATAGCTATGTAGAGATGAAACGATTAGCTCAGGACAGGGAGGCATGGAGGGCTGCATCAAACCAGTCAAAAGACTGAAGACTCAAACAACAACAGCTTTAACTTCTGGAAAAGATTGTTCATTCCAGAAACTGAGCAACTGCTCTCAATTTAAAAAATGACTCAGTATAAAATAGTACCGGTAGGCTCCACAACTTCATTCTAATATTGTGTTGTAAATTGTGACAAGCAGACTGAGGAAGTTCATGTAAATGTATATTTTAATGGAATGTGCATGGAGTGCTACAGTAGTGTGAAGACTAGAGTCAGGACATCGGAATGGTTTAAAATTGACACTGGACTAAAGCAAGGAAGTGTGTTGTCACCATTATTGTTCGTAATGGTGATGGATGACATCATGAAGGCAGCAATGAAAGATGAAATGGAGGTAGAAGAACAGTTAGATGTAATAAATGAAAAGATTGAGCAATGGGGACTGACGATAAATGTAGAGAAGAGTAAAACAGTGGTGATGAACAGAGATAAGAAAGAAGGAAAAGGAGTAATCAAAGTAGGAGAAAAGGAATTGGAAGTGGTAAAACACTTCAAATACTTGGGAAGTGAACTGACTGAAGATGGAAGACTAGATTTGGAAATTAGCAGAAGAATACAACTCGGGAGTGCTTTCAACCAACAGGTACGGGGACTAGTATGGAACAAGGATATACCAATTAAGGCTAAAGAAGTTATGTACAAAGCATATTATGTTCCTATAATGACATATGCAGCAGAAACTTGGACAATGACTAAGAGGGATGAGAGCAGAGTACAAGCAGCTGAGATGAGATTCCTGAGAAGTATGGTCCAGAAAACTAGGAGGGACAGAGTGAGAAATGAAGATATACAGAAAGAACTGGGAGTACAGAAACTAAATGACAAACTGGAGCAAAACAGATTGAGATGGTTTGGACATGTCAAACGGATGAATGTAGTAAGGCTACCAAGACGAGCACTGGAACGACGGATGACAGGGAAGAGAGGACGAGGAAGACCAAGAATGCGTTGGATGGACTCGGTGGAGAATAGTATTAAAAAACGGAACCTGGATTGGAACACTGTGTCGGAAGAGGTATGGTGGAACGACAGAACAAAGTGGAGAGGAACCATATAACTGGAAAAGGGGAAATGATGATGATGATGCATACTGATGTAAAACATTAATTTCTTAAAAAGATGGTATATTGGCTTTCACGGCCAGTGAAAGAGCTCGCCGATGAGCCAGCTTGGTGTCCTAGGCGAAACCCCACACCAGACACGGCACAAACCTAGAAGAATTGCTGAGTTTAATTCACTGGCCATGAAAGCCAATATACCATCTTTTTGGAAGCCTTCATAGGGAGGTTGAGGCTGCTTGAGCTTTTAGTTCTCGCAGTCAAGGGGTGCAGTTGAACCTCATATGAAGGGAGGTGGCGCGCAGTTCGCTACTCCAGTGGGGGTCCAGGCGGGGACACCAAGAGCCCACCGATGAGCCATCTTGGTGTCCTAGGCGAAACCCCACACAAGACACGGCACAAACCTAGAAGAATTGCTGAGTTTAATTTCTTAGTCTGATAGATTATAGGAAAGCAGACTTTGCAGCTTTCATTCTTCACGTTTTTCATACATGGAGAGTTTCTTCAGTAAGTGCTTTAACATATTAGCGCATTGTCTCTCATAATAATAAGCTATGAAAATGACCATGGTCAAGTCTTTTGATGTCTGATAAATCGAACATGGTAAAAAAAAAACTAGATGTTCTCTAATATATGTGTCATGCATACGAAAAGGCCGACTCTTGGATTCAAGTTAGAGATATATTCCAGTTTAAACTGGTAACTTATAAATCTTAAAATTTATTTTTCATGCATATTTGGATTCTTCTGCCTCTAAAGTAAACACAAACTAGATAAGAAGGTTAACAGCAAGCACCAAAATACAAAATTAAGGTAAGTTAATCTTCAACATGTTTTCTAAGTACCAAACCGAAAGTTGGAAGTTCATTTTTCTAGATGATAAACAACTTTCAATACCATTTTGGGACTTTGCAACATCATTGTCATATAGTCATACGTAATTGGGTGTGTGTGTGTGTGCGCGTGCGCAATCTGTCTGGTAACCTGCATAATTGTGATGACTGTAGTAATATGTCTCTATTTGTAATCCGAGACCAGGAATTGGAAGGAGGAACCGCAGCCTGGAGTTAGGAAACATTCAGGCATTTGACTGCAGTAGAAGTGGGAAACCAAAGAAAACAAATTTTAGGACAGCTTATGTGGGTTTAGAACCCATCTCTTCTCAGCTTAGCCTCACAAGGCTGAGTGTACCCTCTTCCAACCCTCAGACGAGAATAAAATCGACCCTGATTTGACAGGAAGGTATTCTTTCAAGTCTCTCATAGTATAGGGTGACCAGATTCTGATAATGAAAAAAAAAAAAAAAAAGGGACACTCAGGCATGTCGCATCAATTATTGTCTGTCGAGAAAGCGGATCCTATAATTGGGCATTTGTGCAATATTTATGATATTTAATTTCAAAACAAATATTTTATTCAATAAAACATGATATAGTATATTGCATTTCTTAAATCACGTCTATATAGTCACTCTCAAACATATTCTAAAAATTATACAAACTAACAGATAAATTTTAAAAAAATATCACTTATAGGCTATACTGAATCCTTGACCAAGAAAACCGATTCACATCCAATATCTGGGTCAGTCTTTTCTTTTTATATACTTTAAAGAGTTATGAATTTCCTTCAAAATGTTTGGGTGTTCTAACAAAAATTTATAGAAACTTGAGCAAGATACATCACGAAAATGTGTCTTGGTCAAGATCATTGCCGTAACAGTTTCAACATTGAGCCTGTTCTTTTCATCTGACCACATACAATTGATAATTGAAAACCCTCTCTCTAAGGCTGCATTAGTTCCTGGAATCGTCAAAGCAAAGGTCACAAGACACGCAATACATTTGTATTCAATGTTTTCCTTGTCCATAACACTAAATATCTCAACCCACTTATCAGTTGCTGTACCATTTATCTTCCAGGTTTCACTTTTTGCTTCAAAAATGTTTTGGACATATCTTACTTCATCAAATAGTTCATCTTCATCAATTACTTTTTCTGAATGACTGTCAATTTCTGCAATCCACTGCACACACTGCTGAACCTCATTCCACAATGGAGGACTATTCAGCTGAACCCACTGAAGTTCTTTCAGTTTATCGAAGGATAGTGTCCAGTTCTCCATGTATTGAAGGAAAGTGACATAAAAACTGTTCGCAGACTCCATAAATTTATGATCATTGATCAAACCACCATCTTCTAATTGCTTTAGTAAAGAGATCATTATGGATGTTCGAAAATTCTGGTCCTTCCTGCACACAAGCTTATTTTTCAAGGCATGTAATTCATTAGCAACTTCACTGCCACATATATTGTCTTTCTCAATTTTCTTTATTGTGTTTGCACACACCTTGAGTTGTGAATTAATAAAATGAAGCTAAAGTAAGGATTGTGGATTACTGAAAAAGTCTTTTAGCACTCTAGGACACTTTTCTTTTGAAAGAAAATAAGACTTGAGACTATCAAACATATCAATAAGTCTGTTAACAGCTGGTTGTAAAGAAATCCATCTTGTTTTTACACTTCCCAATATCTGCTTGTACTCAACATCCACAAACTCACAGAAGCTCTTCAATTCAGCCACTCGAACAGCATAAATGTGAAAATACTGGAACACTTTATTAACAACTGTGTCAACATCAATAGGTAAAATGTCTGCACTTGTCTGCATAGCGTTGTGTACAATGTGGGCAGCACAACCTATTCCAAAAATGTTTTCATTTATCCCCTGTCTTAACTTAAAAAAAAAACATTGTTGGTGCCTTTTCTTCCAACCCCACCGAAGTTGGTGTTGCAGTTATCACCACAGAAAGCAATAACTTTGTCAGTTAACTTGTATTGTTCCAAGATGTGAAGAATGTGGTTTGTTAGCATCTCAGCTGTTTCCCCGGAAAGTGCTTGAAACTCAAGAAATTTGATTTGAACGCCTTTATTTGGTACGAAATACCTTATAAGTACTGGAACTAATTTCAAGTTGTTGTGGTTTGAAGTATCAACCATAACTGATACATATCTGGCATTTTGCAAGTCACTGGTGATTTCGCTTAACGCAAAAGGAGCTAAGACATTAACTACGATGGTCTCACACTTGGTTCTCCTACATGTAAACTTCCTTTCAAATAAAGTACGCACAAGAGTTGATGTGCAATCCATCGATCTGAAGGAGTGGTTATGTTTAACCGTATGAAAAGTAAACACACCTTCTAAAGCAGCAAGACGTTTCCCTTCTTCATCCTCTTTCCCTTGTGTTGTCATGAAGGAGGTTAATTTATGGCTTGAACTCTTAGCAGCCTCTGCCACTTTATGCTTCTTCTTTTGTGTATGTTGGAAAATGTCCGATCGACCGCCATGTTCGACAGAAAACGCACCTTTACATAAAGTACACACTATTTTGTCTTTATCTTCCTTAAGAAAAGGAAATTCTTCCTTTAATACATCCATGAAATTACACTTTCGTTTCGGCATTCTCAACTATTGATAAAATATTGCGGAACAACTCGTCATAATTAGTAACTATAGAGTACTGAAAGACGCGTGCTTGTAAACATTATAAGATTTATAAGACGTTAAATGTGAAGTTTTATGTATCAAGCACCATTACTTACAATAAAACAAAGTTTCCCTCGCACGCAACGATGGTGTTATGTTACAAATTTGTTATTCCGCATGCATCGGCATGTATGCCAACCACAGCCTACAAAATTAACCCTATGAAAGAGAATTATTTGCGAAATTACCCTAGGAAAGAGAATTATAGTGTTGGTTGATTGGCGATACTTTCTACGAAGTATCTCTCGGATAATATTTGAATCTTGGGATACAGAAAAACAAATGAATTAAGTAAAGCATGTATGCAAAACTGCGCACACATTAAAATATCTCAAGAAAACGGGATTTAACGGGACGAATGTTAAGAAAACGGGACATTTTGCGTCCCGTCAAAAATTTGTCGGGACAACGGGACCAACTACTGAAAGAAGGGACAATCCCGTTAAAAACGAGACGTATGGTCCCCCTATCATAGTACATTGGCACTGCTCGTAGTTCATAAGAGCATGTACTAGCCAGCATCTTGGTGGGGTGTGCCATGCCAACTGATGAGACCAATGGTACACTGGGGCATATCGCTGGCAAAATCGATTGAGATATCTGGACATTTTTAGTAAGGCCCTCTTTGAGCATATTTAATGTATTGTATTGGGTCATGTTTTGCACGATAAGAACTAACCATATAGATGTTAACCAGAGTGTAAGAATGACTTGTTGCAACCAGTACTCAAACTCTAAACTTTCGGATTTTCATTCCATTGCTCTGTCCAATTGAATTCCCATGTTCAGTCCTTTACTCTCTCCTTAACAAAGGACAGTATGTTTGGTTATCTGGACAGCACTGTATTAGTAAGTCCTTTGTGGGCATACAGGAAGTTTGTATTTTGAAGACTATCCAAGGTTTGGTTTGAACACACCTGCATACAAGAATGATGTAAAGACATATCCTACCTATAGAGCATCTAGTGTTGAGAAAAGACTGTGGAGCCTTATGGCGACAGTGTTGCAAACTCTAGGCAGAGGTAGCGCTGACGTCATCCGTTATCCTCACCCACTTCGAGTACTGCGCTTTCATAAGTTAGCGACACAACACAACCCCAGCAGCTACCTGAAATAGAACACGCCCAGGAAGGAGCACTTTTGCAGGTGTTAACGGATTGGACTAGTATTAAGGATACGCGAAGAGAACCAACAACGACATTCATTTTGCATTACTGATTGACAGATGTCGAGAGCACAACCCTTCCTTCCTTCCTTCTCAGATGTATGCTGACAATGTTAACAATTTTTATGTCAGCAATACTGTTGATCATCACCGTTTCTGTTATTAGTTAGGCTGAAATTTAGTTTCTTTCGATTTTATTCTTTTTGTTTTGTTTAGATAAATATTTGTAATATTGTAGTGAGTTAGCTGTGCGGTTAGGGGCGCGCAGCTGTAAGCTTGCATTCGGGAGATATCGGGTTCGAACCCTACTGTCGGTTGCCTTGAAGATGGTTTTGCGTGGTTTCCCATTTTCACTCCAGGGAAATGCTGGGACTTACCTTAATTAAGGGCATGGCCACGTATACAACCATTAAAGTGTCCTCTTTGGGTCCTTCCATGAATAATGACATAATAAATCATCTGATGCTCGATTCGATCGAACAGAAAATAAAACAGACACACAACAGTAACACCAATGACGGATGGTGCTTTAGAACTTACGTTGTCGCCGGAACTGTGCATGTGGTCCGCTCTGGGTGAGCATGCAGCATAGGACTTGTATGCAATAACAAAGGTAATCAATTGGCAGATAATTGTAGAAAGCTGTTATGACGAAAGCCGGCCCCGTGGTGTTGGGGTAGCGCGCTTGCCTCTCACTCGGAGGCCCCGGGTTCGATCCCCGGCTCCATCAGGGATTTTAAAACTGACATGAGGGTTGGAACGGGGTGCACTCAGCCTCGTGAGGACAATTGAGTAGCAGTCTGACAGTGAGACAGTGCCCCGGTCACGAAAACCAAGATTAACGGCCGAGGGGACTCGACGCGCTGACCACGCGCCACCCCAATATCTGCAGGCCAATTGGCTGGGCAGCGGTCGCTTGGTAGGCCTAGGCCCTTCAAGGGCTGTAGTGCCACAGGGTTAGGTTTTTTTTGTTATGACGAAAAATATTATGTTCAGGGTACCTTCATGACAAAAGGTGAGGTAACAAAAACAGTGTAGGGGGGGTTTCCGTTAAAAGTAAGAGCCCATAAGACCCATAGTCTTTTCTCAACGCTGGATGCTTGATACCGTAGCATGTTAAACAGCTGACATGTGGTGTGAAGACGAAAATGTATTGTCACTTCCCGTTCTGTCATCGGTGCCTGCTCTGGTTTGAGGGAAATGAATGTGAGGTGCATGCTGTAGGATTTTATTTATATAGAAGTGAGAGACCATTTCTTCCTGCAAATTGCTGGACCACCCCTATTAGGACCTAAAATGTTTAAAAGAAAAGAACAAAAGACTATTAAAAGCTGCGTGTTAAATATTTCGTCCCTTGCTCTTATTGCCACACAAATCTCAAGTGATTTTTGCCTGGTGAGGCCCTTAGTGTTACATAAATATTTTACAGCCTACCTTTCTTCCTAGGGATCCTTTTTACTTAAAATACCAATTTTTATTCCATTCACACCAGTAATTTTGACATTAACCATGTAACTGATTTAATCAATCACAGTGTCCCACCATCGGGTTTCACCTTTTCATGCATTCAACAGCTATTTATTCATATTTTATCGAATTGGTACGCATTTCAGAGGCCAAGGATATTGCAAACCAGGACACTTTTCATATAAATTCGACATCCCTGCATGATTCATGGTTTTTCTAGTCACCTTGGTCATCATAAACAAGCTCCGTGACCATTCAACTCGACTCGGCATATTTTCGTTTTTTAGCTATTCTGCTAACTGTCTGTTAGGTAAGGCTGGTTGGATCCTCAAAATGTACCGCCACAGGTTAGGTCGGTGGATATTCACAAGAAGCTCAGGCAGCACTATAATGAGACATACTAGGCGAGGTGAGGAGTGATGTTTGCCATTGCTTTCCTCACTGAGTCAGAACAAAGCACTGACCCTATGAGTAGACTTATTTGTCTGGATTGTTAGTGATATATGATTATAAGGTTGAACATATGGACATAAAGAAATGAAGTTACTATTATTTGCAGACAATATTGTGGTCTGGGGAAGGAACACCAAAGAAGTGCAAAAACAACTAGATGCACTGAACGAAAATATTCAGAAGTACGGCCTGAAAATCAGTATAGAGAAGCAAGACCATGGTGATGACAAGAGGGGAAAGACAAGGAAAGGGCACTGTGAAAATTGGAAGTCAGAGTTTGGAAATTGTGGACACGTTCAAATACCTAGGAAGTGAATTGATGCAAACTGGTAGGTTGGACATGGAGATTGGCAGGAGGGTACAGCAGAGCAATGCATTCTATCCAAGTGTAAGAAAACTTGTTTGGGATAAGGAAGTACCAAGGAAAAGCAAGGAGGTCATGTATAAAGTGTACTATGTACCCATATTAACTTATGCAGCTGAGACTTGGACCCTGACAAGCAGGCAAGAGAGTAGAATCCAAGCCAGTGAAATGAAATTCCTAAGAAGTATGATAGGTAAGACAAGAAAAGACAGAGTGTGGAATGAAGATGTTAGGAAGGAAGTTGGGATGGGAAAACTAAATGAGAGAATTAAGAAGAATAAACTAAGGTGGTTTGGACATGTAAAGAGGATGGAGGAAAATGGAATACCAAGACAGATGCTGGAGGCAAAGTGCAAGGGTAAGAGAGCAAGTGGAAGACCTAGAACAAGGTTGATCGATTCAGTGAAGAACAGCGTGAGAAAAAGAAATCTGGACTGGGACAAGATCGTGGAAGAAGAATTGTGGAAGGAAAGAGGAAAGTGGAGAAGTGCCATAAATACCCCGACCTGGCAGGAGCTGGATAAGGGGAAATGATGATGATGATGATGATGATTATGAAGGTTGAACTATTTTCTGTACAGTACACTGAAACAAATAAATAAATATATCTATATAAAGTAAATAACCTGACTTGAAGGTCAGAGGGCGAGCTTGATCTTCAGCTGAACAATCGCAGCGAAGTTCCTTCTGCCCAGCTGATAAGTAAGTAATGAACTCAAAGCCCAGGCAGGTTCCCCACAGTGGAAAGTAGATCCCCATCTTATTCATTTTCACAGCATATTCATAGAGATAGGCTCCAGAAGCAGCATAACCACCAGGATCTGTGAATGATAACTCCCCTCCAGGAAAAAGAATCCTAGAAAACAAACACCAGTTATAATACAGATTCGGTTTTTTACTACACAGTTCTTCCTCATTATCAAAAAATAATTTTGTAGTGCAATAAGGAATCCCACAAAGAAAGAGGAAAATATAAATTAGCAGCTTTTGTATAAGAGGTATTGTTTAGATGGAACAAATATTTTAATCACTTGCTAAATGCATAACCATTGAGATTTTTTAAATTTTCAATTCAGTGGAAGGAGAATAGGATAGGAAATACAGAGTCCGCCAGAAAAATGTATACACTCTTTACGGAACAAAAACTATTTATTGTGCTAAAACTCAGCAATTCTTCTAGGTTTGTGCCGTGCCTAGAAGAATTGCTGAGTTTTAATTCATCGGCCGTGAAAGCCAATATACCACCTTTTTGGAAGCCTTCATAGGGAGGTTAAGGCAGCTTGAGCTTTTAGTTCTCGCAGTCAAGTGGTGCAGTTGCACCTAATATAAAGGGAGGTGGCGCGCAGTTCGTCACTCCTGTGGGGGTCCGGGCGGGGACACCGAGAGCCCGCCGATGAGCCAGCTTGGTGTCCTAGGCGAAACCCCACACAAGACACGGCACAAACCTAGAAGAATTGCTGAGTTTTAATTCATCGGCCGTGAAAGCCAATATACCATGTATTTATTGTGCGTTTCTTTTACATTTAAATTTTGATTACACATGTAGTACTGTCTTCAGTTAAACATATGGTTATAGGGGATGTTCAAAATGTTCACCGTTGGCTGCCAGACACATAGCAGAATGACGAGCGGTCGCTGCAACTACGTCCGTCAATGTTTGAATGGGGACCGCTGCACATGCCGCTGTAATCTCCTGGCAAAGGGCCTCCAGCGTGCGCGGCTTACGTCGATAGACTTGATTTTTCACAGTTCCCCACAGGTAAAAGTCCATAGGGGTAAGATTTGGCGACCATGGGGGGAAATCAATGGGCCTTCTTCGTCCAATCCAATGTCCCGGCAGATTGGCATCCAGGAAATCTCGTACCACTACATGGTAGTGTGGTGGCACCCCATCCTGTTGGTAGAAGACTTAATCATCGGCTCCATAAAGCAAAAGTACAGCTGGTAAAAAAAGGGTCCTAGTAAGCCCCTCGACGACAGTTCACACCACACATTAACCCCTGGTAGATTGACCGCCTTGTCCACATGAACATGCGGATTTTCCGGAGCCCAGTAGATACAGTTATGTCGATTCACTGTTCCATTAACTTTAAACTGGGCTTCATCAGACCACACTAACTTCGTCAGAAATTGTTCATCTTGAGTTACCATTTGCTGATACCATTCGTAAAATTGCATTCGACGATCCGAATCGTCCTCATTAAGCGCATGCAGTCTTCGTGGGATGTAAACTTTCCACTTAGCTGTTTTCAAACTTAGTCGTAAACTTGTACTGCTAATCCCCACTTCCCGTGCACATTACGTAGCAGGCTTATGTGGAGAATTAGCAAACCTTTCAACACGTGAGCCGACGAAGCACGACAAGTAGCTGTATGCGTTCTTCCCGATCTTCCTTTGTGAATATCACAAATCATTCCATGCGTCTCAAACTTCCCAGTAATGCGTTTAATTGTTAGGCGTGTTGGGGGTTCTGTTTCAAACTCCCTTCTCCACTGATGTTGCCCTTCAACGGCATTATCAAACCTGATAAACAACTTCAGAATGTACTTTCGCTGCTCGAACGTCAAGCGTGCTCCAGCCATTTCGTTTCCCCACTATTGTGATGCAATTACCGACATCTGTTGAGCGAAAGACCATACTGCAACATTTAAAAACAATGATAACAGTTGAGAGTGTCCATATCCCGATATCGTCTGACAAAGAGTGTATACATTTTTCTGGCGGACTCTGTATAATGACTGGCAACAACAATTGAATCAATTTACAAACAAATGAATAGGAAGATTTACACATCTGTCGAGGAAGCTCTTTAAGCAGCACACCAGAAAAAGTATTCACAGACACTGTACAAAGGAGAGTTGAATCATTGGTTTCCCATACAAGACTACCCCATGTCTATGTCACAGGGGTGAGGTATGTTGGGGACTTTGTATGCCACAGGACCAACACAGTAGCTGTGAAGGTCCTACAAGAACTCTGATAAATGATGACTAACAGGCCTCTTGAGAAGCACTTGACAGCACTAAAAACAGAAGGGATGAAATTTTGGTACAGCAGAACTAGAGGAGGCAGAAACTCATTCCAAGCTGCTGCTAACAATTAGGAGGGTGGACTTGAAGAGCTGTGGGAAAAGAAAACAGAAGTTACCCTGGGCTAAGGTACGATGAGAATGAGATACTGTAATAACACACCTGAAACAATGCTTATTAGGACAAACATAAGAAATAAATATGGTGGATGGATTTTTTAATGATGATGATGATGATGATGATGATGATGAAACTGACATTGACTGGCAGAAACTGGTACAAGAAATTACCAAGGCATAAAAAGAAAGGAGGTTAAGAGTCACTGCAGGAAATTCCGAAGACCAAAATAAAATATCTGGATGTGACCGAAACAAAGAAAATAGGGCAAAGACAAGATGCTTGACAATGGCATGGATGCCTTTGAGGGAATGAGTATGAGCAGGAATGGGATATCTAGTCACCACGCTGGAGAAGATCACAGTGATAAACATCAAACAAACCCTATCAGAAATGTCACCCTTCATAAAGTATGGCCCAAATTATGATGATAACATGATTACAAAGGATAAATACATTGTTTGATCTGCTGCAATGAACAGAATGTACAGAAGATGAAACACTGAGCGAGAATGAATTCATCCTTGAAGATCTGTACAGTCAAGTCATACATAAACTGGGCAGATGAGAGAATGTAAACAGTAAAGAAGATAAAATCAACAGCACGGAAAACCGATCAATATGTCTGTAAAAAGTGAAAACCCAGGTAAGTACGGTGAAGAAAATAAAGTTCGGGAGACCATTTACGTTATAGTCTACATGTTATTTTACAACACTATAGCTCTCAGGTTTCTTTGCAGTAGACTTCAATATATAACAGCAAGTAATTTGACACGGAGGATCACTATATTATGAACGAATTTTGCACCCAAAGTGGATTTTCTCGTTTTTTCACCATCTCTGCAGATATAGCATGTTCATTTTTTGCTTATTCAGACTGTTTCACTACTTAATGGGACCAGTGACACCAATCAACCAGGAAGATTTGAGTATGCGTAGTCTACACTGAATAGATGAGAGAAGAATGAAGCATAGGGCTAATAAGGCAGAGCAAGAAGCACAATGCTCATGCATGCAAGTGTTGACCACATTCTTTCCCTTTTGACGGGCATCATGTGTGCACAGTGTAATCATCTCTCACCAGCCAGGAAAAATAAATAAAAAATTACGAGCCTTACAGTAGTCGCATATGATGTGTAACATCTGACATAGAAGAAACCTCACGTGAAATTGTTGATACACCGGTATTTTATAGTAGTATTGGCACAAATATTAATCTATTGTAAAAGGGAGTGTTTTACAGATATTGTAGTTTATAATACGGAACTCATTTTATTAGATGATTTGTAGCTTCTACCAGCACTAGCCTAAATAAAGAATACGATATGGATCAACTAGATTAATAGACGCGACACCGCTCATAACCTTAAATTCCTTATAAACAGGTCCTCTTGATTCACAGACCAACACGTAATTTCATATGGATTCTGTTAAAATGAGTCATATTGATATGATAAATATTGATTAAAATGATAATCTGGCAGCAAAAATATCTACCCCGCCCAGGATTCGAACCCAAGATATCTAGATTCACAGGCATACGCAATAACCCCACGGCTATTTCGACTACGCAAATATTGTGCACAAGATGGTGACTTATTTCCACGTTCCAATAATACTGTATTTAGACTGGATTTAGACAGCTCCTTAACCCGGTCCATGAGTCAATCCTAATTGGCTACATGGATAATTCTTGCCAGGCGCGTCCACGTCGCGGGGGTGGGCAACGGTACTGTAATATACCATGGAACTACAGTACCGGCTAAGTTCTGGTGAGGACCCAGTCCTATGGGGTATAACATAGGCCCCGTGCACAAGGTTACGTGCGAAGACCTCAACGGAATCTGCAGCGGAGAAGATGGACTTCGGAACGGTGGAGATTGCGGAAGAGGCAACCCAGTACTCGGGGAATAGTATGAGTACAGCATCAATCGGCAGCGTCTGTTTCCCATGTTAGGGGCGGCTGCAAGGGCGTCTGTTCTCCATGTTAGGGGCGGCCTGAATAATAGCTGGCAGTAGCTTCATAAAATGCCTTTGGGAGTGGCGACCCCATCGTAATAATAGCCTAAAATGGAAATGGCACTTCCAATGATTCGGAAAAGGTTAGGGCGTACCCTGCAGGCGACGCGCAGTTCCTTTGGTACTGGGGGAACTGTGAGAAATGGGCGACCAGTAACCGAAATGAAAGTGGGAATCATGAATGTCATGACCCTGACAGGCAAGGTGGAGGAGGTGGTAGACTTCATGGAGAGGGAGAAGGTTGGAATGATGGGGCTGAGTGAAGTGAAATGGAAAGGTAAAGGAAGGAAGAAATTGAGGAAAGGATATACATTATACTGGAGTGGTGGCCAAGAGGCAAAAAATGGCGTGGGACTGATAACCTCGAAACAACTGGAGGAGTATGTTGAAGTGGTCGAGTGTGTGAGTGACAGAATAATGAAAATTAGAATGAAGATGAAGAATGACGTGATGGACTTCATACAAGTGTATGCACCACAGACTGGAAACAGAGAAGAAGATATTGAAGTATTCCTGGAGGATGTAGAAAGAGTAATCTCAGATGTAGAAGTGGTGATCATGGGAGATATGAATGCACAAGTCGGAAATGAGAGACAAGGAAAGGAAGAAGTCGTTGGACCATATGGATATGGGAAAAAGAACCGGGAAGGAGAGGAACTTGTAAACTTTTGTGAAAGGAATGGACTGATAGTGGGTAATTCATGGTTTCGGAAGAAAAACAGCAGGAAAATTACGAGATATGGGTGGGGTGATAGAAGAACAAAATCAGTAATTGACTACTTCCTGGTGGAAAGGACAAATCGCAGAAAGCTGATGGATGTGACAGCTTTACCAGGCGAAGCATTTGATGGGGACCATAGAACTGTGGTGGCAAAATTTAGATGGGGAAAATTGGAAAACCTAAAGGAGATCAGAGAAAGTAAAATAAAAGTATGGAAATTGAAAGACAAAGCTATACAGGAAGATTTTCAGGAGAGATTGAAGCAACAAATCCCAGTTACTGAAGTGGAAAATGTAGAAGAGGAATGGTCCCACTTTAAAAAGGCATTTGCTGGTGCAGCAGAGAGTGCTTGTGGTAGGACGTCAACAACAGTGAAAGAGAAGGAGACACCGTGGTGGAATGAGGAAGTGAGGAAAGCAGTGAAAGAAAAGAAGTCTGCATGGAAAGAATGGAACCGAGATCAAACAGAAGAAAGCAAAAGGAAGTATCACGACAGCAAACAGAGATGTAAGAAAGTGGTAGGAGAAGAAAAGAAGAAAAGTTGGGAAGAATTTACACGAAGAATGGAAACAGATGTAAGTGGCAGTAAAAGGATTCTGTATGGACTTCTAAGAAGTAAGAGGAAAGAAAGAGTTACTACAAAGCTAGTGAAAAAGGAAGATGGAGAGTTGTTAACACACCCAGAAGAGATAAAGGGACGATGGAAGGAGTATTTCGATAAGCTATTGAACGTGAGCAATTGTACTGGTGAGATCGAAGTGACACAGCCTGACGACTCTATAACAGAAGATGATATAACAATGCTGGAGGTAGAATTAGCAGTACAGAAGATGAAGATGGGAAAAGCAACAGGGGTGGATGAGATCAGTGTAGAAATGATAAAGGCTGCTGGACCTGTTGGTATGCAATGGCTGTATCGACTGCTAAAGTGTGTGTGGAAACGGAAATGTGTACCAGAAGACTGGGTGAAAGGGCTAATAATACCAGTGTTTAAGAAAGGGGACAAGAAAGTGTGTGATAACTATAGAGGGATCACCCTCATATCACAGATAGTAAAAATACTGGAAAGGATATTAGAAAGAAGAATGAGAAGAAAGGTGGAAGGAGAGTTGCAAGAGGAACAGTATGGCTTCAGGAGTGGAAGATCCACAGTGGACCCAATTTTTAGCTTGAGGCAGGTGATGGAAAAGAACTGGGAATATGGAGAGGATTTGATCATGACTTTCATAGATCTAGAAAAGGCATATGATAGTGTCCCCAGAGAGAAGGTATGGGAAACCATGGTTAAGAAGAGACTGGGAAGAGAAATGTTGGTAATGGTGCAAGCAATGTACAACAACTGTGTTAGCAGGGTTCTGACCCCTGTTGGAAAGACAGATTGGTTTAGGAACAAGACTGGACTAAGACAGGGGAGTGTGCTGTCACCTCTTTTATTCATAATGGTAATGGATGAAATTGTAAAGGAAACAAAGGAAGCATATGGACATAAAGAAATGAAGTTACTATTATTTGCAGACGATATTGTGGTCTGGGGAAGGAACACCGAAGAAGTGCAAAAACAACTAGATGCACTGAACGAAAATATTCAGAAGTATGGCCTGAAAATCAGTATAGAGAAAAGCAAGACCATGGTGATGACAAGAGGGGAAAGACAAGGAAAGGGCATTGTGAAAATTGGAAGTCAGAGTTTGGAAATTGTGGACACGTTCAAATACCTAGGAAGTGAATTGATGCAAACTGGTAGGTTGGACATGGAGATTGGTAGGAGGGTACAGCAGAGCAATGCATTCTATCATAGTGTAAGAAAACTTGTTTGGGATAAGGAAGTACCAAGGAAAAGCAAGGAGGTAATGTATAAAATGTACTATGTACCCATATTAACGTATGCAGCTGAGACTTGGACCCTGACGAGCAGGCAAGAGAGTAGAATCCAAGCCAGTGAAATGAAATTCCTAAGAAGTATGATAGGTAAGACAAGGAAAGACAGAGTGAGGAATGAAGATGTTAGGAAGGAAGTTGGGATGGGAAAACTAAATGAGAGAATTGAGAAGAATAAACTAAGGTGGTTTGGACATGTAAAGAGGATGGAGGAAAATAGAATACCAAGACAGATGCTGGAGGCGAAGTGCAAGGGTAAGAGAGCAAGGGGAAGACCTAGAACAAGGTGGATTGATTCAGTGAAGAACAGCGTGTGAAAAAGAAATCTGGACTGGGACAAGATCGTGGAAGAAGAATGGTGGAAGGAAAGAGGAAAGTGGAGAAGTGCCATAAATACCCCGACCCGGCAGGAGCTGGATAAGGGGAAATGATGATGATGATGATGATGATGATGATGATGATGATGATGATGATGATGGTATTAAGTTTCATTTATATTTTGCTTGTTTCGATAATGTTCCTGAGTGACATTGAGTTTAAAATGCCTTATGCCAATGCAATGCCGACTACTTACAATGTTTGATATTAAGGCATTTTACCATTTAAAAATACTGATACGAAGACTTCGAACATGTACCATGTCATTTGTTTAAATCACTTGACACCAGAGTTCGCATGAGCATTTTCCGTTCAGTATGTCATATACATTCCACATGGCTGAGAGTGCGTCATGGTATTAATTTTCGACACCGCGCGCTGATTGTTTCTCTTACCAGTGCCAGCTGGATCGATCGATCGAGTTGGCAGTGCGTCTTATACTTCAGTTCGATCCACCACTGCCAGCTAGGGCACACTTCCATTCGATCGATCGAGCGGGCAGTGCATACTTCCGTTTTCCACCACTGCCAGCTAGTACACTTCCGTTTGATCGATCGAGCGGGCAGTGCATACTTCCGTTGTCCACCACTGCCAGCTAGTACACTTCCGTTTGATTGATCGAGCAGGCAGTGCATACTTCCGTTTGATCCACCACTGCCAGCTCGATCGTTCCAATCCACTTCCGTCCCCAATTTTCAAAATCACTCCCACAAAACTATCCAGCAACCGAGCGGAAAGATGTTACACATCAAAAACAAAGTTCTGACCACAATCTCATGGAAAAGAAATGCATAACCAGCTGGATGCTAGATGGTTGGAGCAAAGCAAGGTAGGGGGTGGAGGGAATAGACAAGGGCAAATAGGGACTTTTTCCACCTTACTGTAAGCCTATATGGACTCCAGGCGAGTGTAAGTCGACGACTTTAACCGACTTCACGTGTGAGACAAGATGTAGCAATTGGTTTCTAACATGGAAGTATGTTGCAATTTAATTAGCAATGATTATAAGATAAGAGCGCATGTTTTCTTTTTAACTGAAAAAAGATCTCTTATACTGTGTGGCTTAGAGACAATTAATCAGTCGTGTTACAGAGTAAGGAAATATTACTTAGCAATTCTACTGTACATGACAAGACTTTGGGATGGCCCATTTAGTCATCTCTGCAGGTACATTCAGTATCGGGTCATTCATTCTCCAATGTGCCTTACTAAAAGGTGCTCCATATCAAACAAGTGTCGTGAATTTTTTGCTTCTATTTATTTTCAAAACCCATGCCAAATTGGTACATACAGATGTAAAACTAGCTTACTCAAAGGCATCAAAAGGCAACCAGCCGACTCTTTGCTATCCATGTTATAAACAGTTGAAGAAACCATTTGATGGCATGGTGGGTTGGGTACCTTCGGTTGTACACAGTTTGCACTGGCAGAAACGCAACACTCCCCTTTAAAAAAAAGGCACCATATTTTTATATAGTCTACCACACTTGTATCAGTGCCAGCGCGTAAGTTCTGTGGTAGCATTCGAGACAGCAGAACAGAGCTGAACATACTGGGCTTTCTAGTTCCCGTGGACCAAAATATTTTTGCACAGAATTGTCCATCAATACACTGATAACACAAACAGAACCAAGGTATTAAGAACTTAATATCCTGCACTGCAGAAAGCTGCGCCATCAACAAAATCATTCCTTTGCACAATGCTTCATTATACGCGGGCTATGAGAGATAGAGTCCTGGCACTCTTCCTCATGGGGGTTTCAGTGTACATGAAGTGGCTGTCAGATGCAACGTTAAACCTCACTGCTCCCAGAAGTGGGTGAAACAAAGATAGGAGACAGGCAAAAGTGTCTGGTGTTGAGGTATGGTTTTAGCAAGGGTATCGGCACCTCAAAAGACCTGTATGAGACATTTGTTTTGAAACACCATCCAACTCAAGGAAATCATTTCTAGGATGCACACAAACTGTTTGCAACTACTTACATGATACTGGCCTTGAGAGTCCAAAGGGCTGCTAACAAAGAGGCCTAGATGCTTGATCAGCATGCTCTTTGTTTTTTTCTTTAATTAAATGTAGAACATGACTGGTGCCATGGTTGACATTAGCACAGTGAATGAGAGGTCTGTGATTGTCGATATGATACGACCCATAGTGTGAGGCACAATAATCATGCAAGTAATCAATGATCAAATTCGGTCGTAGCCAGTCCCGAGCCTGGTTGAGAAATGAGAGATTCTGGTTATAACCTGACGGGACCTCATAAGTAACTATTATCCGTCTCAGGGAGTAACGACAAACTCTAACCATGAAGTAACCAGAGGGAATGCATAAACGCTCAGAAGAGGAAGCCCCTTTACTGTGCTATGAGGACTGTGGGTCAATAACTCGCATCCCCAGGAAACCATCATCACTGAAACTACAACAAACAGAAACCGGACGGATAAAAAGATTATGATTTTTGGCAAGAAAAAGGTCACAAATATTGACTGTTGGAACACCAGAACGCTACAGAAAAAAGGAAGATTGAAACAGGCATGTGCAGAAATGAAGAACTACCAACCTGTAACTATTATCCATCTCGGAAAGTAGCGACAAACTCTAACCGTGAAGTAACCAGAGGGAATGCACAAATGCCCAGAGGAAGCAGCCCCTCTACTGTGCTATGAGGACTGTGGGTCAATAACTCGCATTCCCAGTAAACCTATTATCAATGAAATTGCAAAAAACAGAAACCGGACGGATAAAAAGATCATGATTTTTGGCAAGAAAATTACCACAAATATTGACTGTTGGAACACTAGAACGCTACAGCAAAAAGGAAGATTGAAACAGGTATGTGCAGAAATGAAAAACTACCAACTTGCCATTTTGAGACTGAGTGAGGTCCGTTTAAAAGGTTTTGATGAACACCAGAGGGATTTGCCTTTCTATACTCAGGAAATGAAAAGGGGAAAGACCATCAAGAGAGTGTACGAATGCTGTTAAGCAGGTCATTGAAGGACGAACAACATAAGTACCAGCTCAGAATACAGCCAAGGGATCGTTTTGAAATCCTCAATAAGGAAAGTGATAGTGAAGACATGGTAGATATATGGGGTAAGTAAAGGAAAATTTTGTAAAGGCTAGTGAATAAGTGCTTACGTCCAGAGTAAAAAGTGTGAAGGATTGGATGACAGATGACACCTTGTAATGTTAATTAATGCCCCATGTTGGTAGCGACAAGTGTAACAGTTTCGCTAGCCCACACGTTGAACGACAAGTGTAACGGTTTGACTGCCCCTAACTGTTGGGTGATAAATGTAACTGTTTACCTTTGCCTAAGCTATGTTGTTTTAATGGGCGCCAAGACCTCAACGCAATGTTGAAATCTAAATTTGTATTTAACAACATCTAGCTCTGGTAGAACACCTTCAAGAATCTATTCACTCAGATCGTGGTATGATTAGATCATTAACCCAACAAACAATTGTATCAGGAGAAGGAATTGGTCTATATCTAATGCTACCTACTGAAAGCAAAGATTGCATTGTAAAAGAAATGAATTTATTATATAAAACAAGTATAGCAAAATTAATAATAATAATAATAATAATAATAATAATAATAAGTTTAAAATTTAAATTGGAGCGTTGCGATTTTAATATTACCGATAGAAAATTACGTGAAAACGGAGTCTGATAAATTATTGATTTTACTCTTATTCCCAAGCTATGAAGTTACTGAAATACTGAATTTAAATCAAAGAGAAACGAGAGATTGCGTACTTCTGTGTCATTCGCGCTTACCACTGAAAATTGCCAAAGCATTTCCCTCGTACTGGATGATGCTGTGAGCTTCCCACAGTCTCCTGGACGTCGTCATCTCCGTCGATATTTGATGATATACTTGTAGAGCCATACCCTCGTACAACCACACTGGTTAAGTTTTAAACAGATAATTCTCCACTCCACGGAACATCGGAGCGACACACACTTGCAACCGAACTAGTCAAGTTTTTCACAGATTGTCCCCGCTCCCCGGCGCGCCGAATGATATATGCACTCCACGGCTTCCCACTCCAGTCCCGACTTCCAGCTTACGTGGTCTCCACTGATTGGCTGCTCCCCACGCGCTACTTCCCCTTCTCTGGCTCATTACACACGGTGCGCGGATGATGAAGTCGATTTCCGTTCCAACTATCCGCCTTTTCTTGACGCTGCGACCCAAGCTTGCGTAATATTTCTTGACAAGAATCAGCCTGTATCTGAATTTCCAGTGAGTCATGTCTCTCATAATATCCTAACTGACGAAACTCCGTAAAATTCCTTAATCACATAATTTTCTATGATATTGTCGTTCGTAATAATTTGCTTGATAGTGTTTTCTAAGACATATAAAACCTATCTGTATGCTTATAATTTTTATAAAATGCTCCGAAAAATATCTTAATAATAATTATAATAAATTAATAATAATAAATTAACATGAAAAATTCTCTTGGCTGAACAATTTGCCGCATAAATAAATATAGAATGGCTTCCTACTGACTTATGCCAGTGGCATAAAAACCCCTCGAAAAACACGTTACAACCTGGCGAAAGATCAAAGAAAGGAAAGACGCCAAACAGACGATAAATCAATGCAAAACTCGACAGAAACTCGTTGCACAAAATGATTACAACAAACAAGAGAGGAAAGTAAAGCGAAGTGCTAGGAAAGACAATTGAAAGTGGGTGGTGGAGCAAACCCTTAAAGCAGAGTGTGCTACAGGGAACATGCGATTTGAAGAGCCTACATGTGGTCACAAAACCCTCGCAAGAAAGAAGATGCAGAGAGGAGGTCCAGTACAGAGGAAAGATGGAAGCATGCTTACTGGAGAAAAACAACAACTGAAGAGATGGAGAGAGCACTTCGATGAGGTGATAAAATATGGATTAGGGAAATGATGGGGTGGAAGGAGGGAGGGGAGAACAAACAATAACAGAGCCAGACACGAGAATCAAGTCCGATTCAATAACCAAAACAGGAATTTATTTTGGCCATTAGGAAGATGAAAAATGGGAAACTACTGTACCCTTTAGGGGCCAAGATTCATGTGGGTTGCTCAAACAAGATACGTTTGGAGCAACAGGGCAAAGCCCAATCACTCCAGAGGGAAGATGAAGTATGAAAAAGGAAATTGGAGAGGGAGAGAAATCAGAAAAGTTGGATCAAAGGGACGAACCCAAGACAAAAAATTATTAATCTCCAAAAAAAAAAAAAAAAAAAAAAAAAAGGTGAACAATAACATTGTTATATACTCGTACATTGGTGGCACAAGAAGGAGAGGAGAACAGCTAAGGCAACGACTGTCAACATTCCTGTAAAATTTAATGGATGCGTGGCATATTAAGAAAGATAATGAAATCGACTGAATGGGTGGCATAATAAAATCAGCCGACCGCTATTCTAGCCACTCGCATGTCTTCACCCTGCCAACTCGAGTACTGAGACCCGACCGACTCAGTATACGCATGTGCTGCGCATGGAGACATTGCGCACGTAGGCTCACTGTGCACTGAAACACCGCAGTGGTTGTACCGGCCGAAAAGGAACGGCATATTTATAATTAATGCTTGTTTAAGTGTGGGAACAAGGGAAAATCCCAGAAGATTGGAAAAAGATGACTGCTGGTGAAACTGCCAAAGAAAAGGGGACAAAGTGTGATAACTCGCGAGGTATCATCTTATTATCAATTCCAAGTAACATGCTCCAAGGATCTTGCTAAACTGAGAAGGGAACAAGCTGGTTTTCATAAGAACATCATGTGTTGGCCAAATAAATACACTGAAGATCACGGTAGAACAGTGTGCGGAGTGGAACACGATATTCTCAAAGCATTTGACTCCTTGAAGAGCAATTCATGTGGAAGGTACTGGCCAAGTACGGAATACCTGAGAAGATCATCAACCTCATTAAAAGCCTCTATAAAACGTATAGGTGCCAAGTGATCCACGATGGAAAACTGTCCGAACCAATCTGGGTCAACTCCAGAGTGAAACAGGGGTGCACTCTCTCGCCCACTATCTTCCTCATCATTATACACCTGGTTATGAGAGAAGTGATGTTTGGACCCAATACTAGATTACTGGAAGTGAAACTGAACCGCATCGAAGAACAAGGAGCAAGAGCAGGAGTGAAGATTAACTGCAACAAGACAAAAGGAAATGCGAATAAATAGCTTGATTGACCCAGACCGTAGATTCCGAATAAACATAGAGGATGTTGAAACTGTGGCCGAGTTTTAATATCTGGGCAGCATAGTGACAGAAGATGATGGTGCCAGTGCAGACGTTAAGAGCCGAATCAAGAAAGCAAATTTCACATTCGTCCAACTATTTGCGATATGGAAGGCCCACAACATTTCAACCAGAACAAAATCAGGCATTTTTTGTAGGATTGTGGAAGTGGTTCCCCTGTATGGATGCGAGACATGGAAAGTAATAACCCAGATCATCAGGAGTCTCTTAAGTCTTCATAATTCGCTGCCTAAGAAGAATTCTCTGGATACATTGGCCAGAGGTCATCACAAATGAAGAGCTTTTGAAGAGGGCAGATAAAACGTAGAAAGTGGGGATGGATAGGTCATTGTTTGGGGAAGAAGGACACCATCAGAAAGGAAGCAATTAGGCGGAATTCACAGGGCGCAAGATGAAGGGGGAGATCAAGGACGACCCGGAGGAGAAATGTGGAAGAAGAAGAGAGAGAAGAGGGACGATGGCAAATCCTGGGCAGACCTACAGACACTAGCCAAGAGACGGAACCAGAGGGCCTTTGTTGCAGCCCTCTGCTCCAAAAGGGGACACAGGATATAAGTCAAGTAAGTCAATGATCACCACATGGTCTATCAAAGATTTTCTCCACCTGGTATATTTTGAGCAATCCATATCTGAGAGTGCTGCCAACATAATTGTGTGCATTCAACTAGTATCCCATAGATTTCAACCAAATTTAGTATGTACACTGCATACTTGACAAGATACAACTTTGCATATTTTCAGAGCCACTGGGGCTGCCAATAGTCAATTACGGTAATTCTCTCATGACTTCTGAACCTTAGACTCAATGTCTCCAAAAGTATACATGCAAATAATTTCCAACTTGACACATGTATAGAACAAAATACTGCCAATTCATTTTCAGCAAAACATACATATCAGTGTTTACAACATAATTCTGTGTGTGCTGATAAGCTCAATGTTTAACTGCATGTAACTTCCATACTGTTGGTGAGATCGGCACCTGCCGGTATCGAACTCCATCCTGATCGATAGGCGCAACTAGCGCCCTCAACTAACTTCTAAACAGTTCGTTTTATGATCTGTTCCCGGCACAACGCATTTAAACAGTTCATGTATTTTGTGTTAAATAAATCAGTTGAGTTACATTTAAACGAGCATTACATTTCATTGCCGCTTTAAAACCTCTAATAGGTTATGGACCCAGAATGATTGGCTCAGATTTAAATTAACTGAAAACTGGAAACAGCGGGATCAAGCGGAGACACAAAGAGAAGAACGCGTCGAATCGGCAGACATCTTGCTCTCTCGAGAAACATCTGGACATCAACAAAGCGAGAAGAAACAAACGCCGTCTTCTCGAGTATTGTGTGCTTGATCATGAGTGAACAGTGAAAAAGCCAATCGCGAGTGTTTGGACAATAACACACAACGCGAATTTTGGCTTATTGCGAGTGTTTTGGACTATAACACGTGACGCAAGAAAACGTGCTTAACGTGCGAGTTGTGTACAAACGCGCACGACACGAAATTCCGTAGGCTTATTTGCGAGTGTTCCGGACAATAGCGCGCGACGCAAAGTGTATGGCCGGTTGTGAGTGTTTCAATCAATAACACGCGGCACAGCAAATTTATTGTGAACAATCGTGAGTGTTCCGGACATTAACACGCGGCACGATTGAAGCGAGACAATGAATTCAAACGTTGTAGTGCGTATCGAGGCCTTAGGGCGCGATAATTATGACACCTGGAAAATGCAAATGCGCGCCATTCTGATAAAGATGAAAAGGCCATGTCAGACCTAATCCTATCCATCGGACCAAGCCAGCTCAAGTTGGTGAAGAACTGCAGGTCATCAAGCGAGATATGGCAAAAACTTGAGGATACGTTTCAGTCGAAGGGGCCGGTTCGCAAGGCCACGTTGTTGAAGAGTCTAACCTTGCAAAAGATGACTGAAGGTGGCGACATCCGTGAGCACCTCAACAACTACTTTGACTGTGTCGACAAGTTGGCTGACATGGACGTAGTTATTAACCCAGACCAACTTACCATCATGATGCTGTACAGTTTGCCGGCAAGTTTTGAAAATTTCAGAATTCCCATCGAGAGCCGGGACGATCTACCGAAGCCTGAGAATCTACGTATGAAGATAATCGAAGAACACGATGGCAGAGTTGCCTCGTCAACACCGATGGAAAATCAAGGCGCCATGTACGTGAAGAAGAAAGGTCCTTCAAGGAAACCACAGTCGAAGCCTCAAAACAAAAACCACGGCTACTCCGGTGGTAAGAGTGACAAGGAGAAATCGTTTCCGTTCAAATGCTCGAAGTGTGGAATCAAGGGACACAAGGCAGTGGACTGCAATGTTAAGGTCAACAAAAATCAGCTGTCGGACGCGTCACTCTTATCAGTTGAGGAACCTGATACGTGCCAGATCGCGACGAGCAGCGTCGAAAACCTGTGGTGTCTCGACAGTGGGTGCACGTCTCATCTGTGCGGTGATGCGACTGTGTTTACAGAGATGGACAAGGGCGAGACTGGCAAGCTGAAGTTAGCGAGCAGCACAACCGCAGAGATAAAGGCCCGAGGAACTGCAAAAATTGCAACAAGTGTAGACGGTAAAACTTGCAATGTTACTCTCAATGAGATTTTGCACGTTCCTGAGATCCACACTAATCTCTTATCAGTCTCGAAGATGACAGACCGTGGTTTCTCGGTTGTTTTTGGCAAAGAGAAGGCAGAAGTTTTCGACCAGAATGGACTGACGAGGTTAGTTGCAAAGCGCAAGGACAATCTGTACTACGTACAGGGCACCACACTGGAAAAATGTCGAAACGCAGTGTCAGAAGACAAGCGCGATGAGAATGTGGCGCAGCTGTGGCATCGAAGGATGGGTCACGTCAACTTTCGTGATCTCAATACGGCAGTGAAGAGCGGATCCATTCGAGGTGTGCAACTAAAAGGGAGATGTGGAGATCTAACGTGTGACATTTGCACGAAATGCAAAATGACTCGAATACCTTTCCCGAAAGAGTCAAATCGTGTGACCGGTAAGCTCGATATTATTCACACAGACGTTTGTGGCCCTGTGGGTGTTGGGTCGAACGGTGGATCCAAGTACATGATTACATTTACGGACGACTACTCGAGATGGATAGAGGTACGGTTTATGAAGACGAAGTGCGAGGCGTTGCAAATGTTCCGAGAGTACAAGGCTTTCGTCGAGAATCAGCACGGTCTGAAAATAAAGTGCGTACAGTCCGACAATGGACGTGAATATGTCAACAGGGAATTTGACGAGTTCTTGAAATCTGAGGGGATCGAGCGCCGTCTCACAACACCATATACGCCTGAACAAAATAGTGTGGCCGAGAGGAAAAATCGGACCCTTGAAGAGGCAGCACGATGTTTACTCCTGCAATCTGGCCTACCGATGACATTCTGGGCGGAGGCGATCAACACCGCAAATTATCTCAGGAACCAGTGTCCAACCAAAAAGCTAAACGGGAAGACTCCATTTGAGCGCTGGTTCGACAGAACTCTGACTGCACACTATTTCAAGGACTTAGGGAGCAAGGTGTTCTGCCTGGACAAGACCCCAAACAAGGGGAAGTTTAGCCCTCGCTCAAAAGAGGGAATTTTTGTTGGATATTCGGAGCAGTCGAAGGCTTACCGTATCTGGATTCCTGAAACGAAGAAGATCGAGATCACGAGACGTTGTTTTTCGTGAGGAGATGACCGCGCCTAAGAAATCAGTCGATGATCTGTTCACGGCACAACGCATTTAAACAGTTCATGTATTTTGTGTTAAATAAATCAGTTGAGTTACATTTAAACGAGCGTTACATTTCATTGCCGCTTTAAAACCTCTAATACATACTAATGTATGGATTTCAACCAAATTTTGTATGTGCAATATATGCCTTAAGAAATATAACTATGAATATTATCAGAGTCACCAGGGCTGCCAACCATCATTTAAACCCTCTCAGGGCATATGAATCCTAGGCTCATACATGCTTGGTGCCAATTTCAAACTAGACACACTATTAGGCCAAGATGTTTTAGATTTCTTTACAGTAAGCTATCCATGTTAGTGTTGCTAATACTGTATAATTCTAAGCAAGCTTATGGTTTCAAAGTTTAACTGCATATATTTTCCATATTAATGAATGGATTGTTGAAATTTTTTATTTGTAATATATGCTTCAAGAAATATTTATATGCTTATTATCAGAGTTGCCAGGGCTGCCAGCAGTCAAATTAATATTCTCAAGAAGTTTGAATCCTAAGCTCGTTATCTTAGAATGTATGAATTGAGACAATATCAAACTTGGCTCATTCTAAGGCCAAGATGTCTTAGATATATTTAGAGAAAATTGTCACTGTTAGTGTTACCAACATCAATTAGATTGTTGTTGATTCATATTATTTATTTAGGGCATTTTGGCATCATGGTCACGTAGCTCCATGTACTTGGGTGAAATCGGTCTGATAACCTGTGTCATGGACTTCAGTTATTAGGAACCTCCAGGCATTTTCCAAGAACGGAAGTGGGAAACCATGGAAAACCAATTTCTAGGGCAGCTGAGATGGGAATCGAACCAATCTTTTCTCAATTTTGCCTTACGATGCTAAGTATACCCTGTTCCAACCCTCAGACCAGAATAGAACTTCTTAGGAGAACCAGGAATCGACCCCTGAACATTTGGATCCAGAGACACAATAAGTATCCCTAGATCACAGACGGCGACAACATAATTTTGAGCATTATTGTATGCCTTAAAAGATAATAACTATGCGTATCAGAGTCACCAAGGCTGCCAACTGAAAATGTTTGAAACCTATGCTCAATATTCCACAAACTATGCATGCAAACAATTTCAAACTTGACATGATATTAGGACAAAATGATTTTGAATCATTTAAAGTATGGTGTCAATGTTACCAATATAATTCTAAACACACATATAGGTTCAATGTTTAAGTACATATAACTGCCAGGCTATTTAATGGATTTATAGCAAATTTTGCATGCACAATGTATGTTTTAAGAGATATAACCAGGGCATTTTTCAGGGGGAACGCGGGGGTAAGCGTACACCTTAAACATTTGATAACTGTTTAAGAAAAAATATGGGTACATTTGTATTTAGTCAGGCAAATATAACTTCCGACTTGAAAGTTCATCGATCAGCTGGCGCCAACGCGGTGTTCACAACAGCAGGAGGAGATTTCGAGTAATCCTCGATTTAAATCGATCTATTGAATCAGATTGTTTTGGTCGGCAACTCGGCACTCAGCAGCATAATCAAAACAATAGGCCATATTAGTTTCTGCTCGACAAAAGCTTTCTGTAATTGCTGTCTTATTCGAAGAAATGTACTAGTTTAGGCAAAAATAAGTAATATACTCTAACAATCGTGAAAAGGAAGTTCTGTTCTTATAAGCACGCAGGCTAGTGTTTGGAGGTGGGGTAGGTTGTTAGTGTGTGTGTGTGTGGGTAGTTTTGAAGAATTGAAAAAGTTGAAAGTTAATGAATTAATGAGTTAATAAATTAACTCAATTCAACCTTTCATTTAACATGTCAGCCCATAAAGTAATAACAGGACTCTGCAAATTGCCGAAAATTGCAAGATCATGATGTATTGTCTACTACAACTGAGAGTACCCCTTAAATTTTGTTTAGAAACAAAGCACTGGATATAACTATGCATATTTACAGAGTTCTCAGGACTACCAACTGCCAAGTAACATCCTGTGAGTATTTGAGCCCTATGCACAACTCGTTCTATCTGTTCATACAAGCAATTTGAAACTCTGCACACTCTTATGTCATAATACTGCAGATAAAATTTGAGCAACACATTATGGTATATCAGTGTTACCAAAATACTCTATGCTTGTTTATTTCTGTATAACATTGAAAGGTATTCTACCAAATTTTGTGTATACAATGTATGTCTTAAGACAGCACCGTCCAAGGTCGAACCGCACCGTGCAGTCAGAGTGTGTCTCAGAATAACAGGTGTGCATCCCCTCCCATACCGCATGTCCTTACTTCCTCTCCACTCCGTGCGGTGGGGGAGTGTCATTGTTCAAGAAACGTGTAGAGGTCAATTAGCAGGCGACGAATGTATTTAAAAGGCAGCTTAGACGAACACCGAACATATTGTTCATGAAATATTATTTTGCATTAATCAAATTGCTTGTCATATGAAGGGAGGGGCTAAGAAAGAGCGGCAAAACGTTTCCTTTCAAAATTATGTTTCAAGTTAGCTCGGGACTGTTTCACGCACATAATGTAGTCATTCATGTACATGTCTCCCTTCCTATGCAAAAGGGAAAAAGACAACATATTTCCGCTGTGCCAAATATTACACAATAACAGCTTTACTGAAAGACAAAATACATAATATTTCTACAATGGCAAACGTACACCTAATTTCACACACCAATTAAAAACTAGTACCGTACATGTTGGCTGATACACATAATGTTATTGCTTTTCTCATTTACAGTACGCCTTGTTTGTGTGCGTTAACAATCTTGTTACAATTAGGAGCAAATGAACGTGTTACAGACAAACATAAAAACTTCTGAAATTCTCATCTGAAATGCCCGCTCAGAACCTCGGTTTGTTGCGTTTTAATATGGAAAAAAATCCTTCACATACTTAGGTAAAACCGAACATACTCATAAGTTTGGCGGTCTCGTGATGAAGGCGAGGAAGTTCATTATGAGGAAAGTTTTTGTAGAATTCAGTCAAGTTTCTTGCAGCAAAGAACTTATCTCTCAACCGTGCATTGCACTGTAAATCAATTAATTCCAATTGTAAGTTAGTTGGTGGGGTATTCACTGAAATAGAAAGTGGCCGTGCAAAACAATGAAACACAGGAAACAAAGCTGAAAGTTTTTGAAATCTTTTTACATATTGCACTTCCACGTATTTGAGAACATATACATAATTTTCAAACTTAGCACTTTCACGAGTAGCATTGCAGGATACGTCCCTCCCATAATGTGCTTGCACCGTTGTCAACCGACCAGGCACCACGCCTACCACGACTCTGCACTGTACATTCACAGGTGTGGCAGCTGTGCTACATTTCACAGTGTGAAGTAGTTTGGACGCTGCTGTGTTAAGAGATATAATTACAGTACGCATATTTCCAAAGGCAGCAGGAATACAAATTATCTAATAACTCTCTTCAAGACTAGACTCTCAATACCTCAGAATTCAGGCATATTTTGAGCAAACCTCAAATGCCAATGTTATCAACTTAATTACATAATGGTATGATTATAAATAGGTCTAATCCGTTTGAAAGTTACATTTTATGAAAAGTAGGCTTTTTAGTTTGTCACAGATCTACCTGTTGATCCACATATCTAGGATTGTTTGGTATACTCTATCCAGCAAGGCAGCTCCAATATTTAGGGATATTTAGGGGTCTTGTATAAAAAAAAAAAATCTCAACAATAACATTAGCCATACAGCCAGACCGTTTCCATGTGCACGTGCAGATGTGCCTGTATAAAAGTTATAAAATACCACACGCTCATTTAATTTTTTTATTTTTTTACATCAGAGGTGGACACACCATGTAAACCAAAAACAAAATAGTAGGCCTATATCATTTTAGGTTGTTTCCCTCCTACCAACAACAGCAGGACAAACTTATGTCCAGACAACACAAATAACACATTGAATTGTAATTCTAACAAGCTAGTATTGAGCTAATTTAAGAATTGTGACCACAATTTTTGCTTCCCTTAAATAAAAATTAAACCTAGAGTCACTATAATACTGCCTATATTGCCTTCATTATATGAAATCCCATTCCACCAATATCCACAGGGTATCCCAGCTTGAAGGTGGACCAAGTTCGATTTTCGGTTAATGGATATAGGATTTCCGAGGAGAAATGTCATGTGGCTTATGGTCATCAGATTGCGAGTTAAATTTATGCTTCGCTTCTTATTCCAACTTGATATTCAGAGTAATAATAAATTTACAGTTAAAAGAGACATTAAACTCACAGTATTATTTAATATTAACACATTCTGGTCTGATTATTTAGCATCCTGAACTGGGTTATTTAACAGATTTTCTAAAAATCATAGATAAATCCTTGCTCTTTTTTGCAGTCCCATCAATGAACTTCATGTTTTAATTTAAATTAACACTTAACAGTTGCATATTTAATTTCATGTTTCAATGACACCGCAACTATGATGTAGTTTTGAAGAAAATAATTTAAGTCTTACAACAGGATAGAATACATGGGGAAACAAACCAACAGTCTTTTTGTGGGGCTTCAAAGTTAACTTAATGAATGATTAAAAAAGAAAACAACAAGTAGTTCTGTGAAGAACTAAATAGCCTATTTTCATATTTCCTACTGGTCTTATCCGTTAAAAAATCCCCCGTCTATTAAAAGGATTTTCCATGTGACGTATACTAAATAGCTTTCGATACAAGACCTAGTCTCCACCAACACCATTGCATTGAGAAAGTAAGAGATAAAATATATAACTATCAGTATTGGTGATTAAGACTCCTCTCTAGAGATGGCCTCTTTCTGTAATGCATCATGGGAGTTTAATTTAAGGGTTCATTCCAAAAACCAGACAAGTCTAAAAATTTACTTTTTGAGATACCGTACTGTAAATACATTTTCCCTCTTCAAGGCCAGCTCAACGTATAGCAGGGCCCTGAGTAGCTAGTGCCTGTAGTATATTCTATCTTCCTGCACCCTTACGGAGAGTCGAAGAAGTAAGCCACAAGCACGTGACATCATGTCCTTGGCTCTCCCCATCTGCCACTAGCTACGTGTTCGAGCAAGCTGTGTGCAGTATGGAAGCAAAAAGGAAGGAAGCTTTTAGTTTCACGCGACTGTTAATCATGCGATCATGAGCCATGGGACCTCCTTTTTACGTGGAATCCGAACCACAGGACATGGCATTTCACTTCGAAAATCTCACATGCATTGACCGTGAATCGAACGTGGTCCACTTTGGTGAGAGGCCAACAGATTGACCACTATGCCACCATGCCCCCGTGTACAGTATGGTGTGGTACCCTGCAAACCAGGCAAGTGCTCTTATTAGTGCCTCACGATCCAGCCTTACCCTGTTACACTGTCTATGGTAGAACTCGCCAGTTGAGGCGCGCGCGGCCAGTCTATCCCGGCAGGATTTCTCAAAGCCGTTCTTCTCTTCTCTTCATATTATTATTATTAGACTATTGTTATTAGCAATAAAATGTTATTCAGTACCAATAGACTACGTCTCATACTGTTCCCGAGTACATTGTAGATGAATTCTCTATTATTGAATGGATTCATTGATAGCAAAATCAGGTCATATATACTTAGGCATACCCAAACTTGATAAGCGATCAAAAAATGTTGATATTGTTGCTTTTACTTATTCGAAACGTACCACAAGCTTTCACTTCTCTTTGAAGCCTATCGTTTGCTCTAAACGACCTGTCTTATTATGCCAATGGTTACATCACATCTGATGGTGGGGTCCAGCATAAATCTTGTATCCTTCTTATGGCCAATAACAATTATTAGGCCCATTGTATTTTTGCTTCTATCACGAGGAAGACACGAAAACATGCATCGGGTAACATTTCTGAAATGTTACAGCTGCATCTTAGATCTATTTCGGTGATTCCTAATGTTTGTAGTGAATCCCCTTCTTAATTATGGTTTCTGAACATTAGCTAGGGTATCAGGCACTCCGCAGTGTTTGCAGCATGCAGAGTCCTGGCTACGCACATGGAGGTCTCACACAAGAGCAACCTTTGCTTCCACCTGTTTTTGCTAGTTATGTCTACTTCTAGATTAGTTGTCTCTATAAAATATGGTGATTAGATAGTTTCTGTACTTTCGCAATCAACCTGCAAGTTCATTTTGTGTTTTCCATAGATCCGCTTCAGTCTTAAGTCCTAAGTATTCCCTTGGTTTCTAACTAGTAAATCACCGTCTTCATCGTTATCACCATCATCACCGTCCTGACAACCTCCTTCGTTGTACAAACACAAATTACGCACCAAGTCACCATGCCTTCAAGCAATTTTTGCACTCTCTGTATATATGTGGCACAGTCTCCCTACATGATGGTTACTATACTTGGGAAGTTCATTCACTGAAAATTGTGAAATTAGCTTCAAGGTTTTCCTATGCCGAGAACTTAGAATGCAATGAAAATCAAATGTCTTAAATACGATATGTGGATTACATATAAATATGCAATTGGATTAACCGATGAGGGCTACTAAGCATAGGCCTTTGAGACTATTTTACGGAAGCTATTCTAACAACTCTATGAAGTGATTTGCTCTCCAGAGTTCCCATATCAATGTTCGAATTGCAGAATCAGAATGTAGAAAAAAGAAATACGTGCCCACTGGCCTAGTGCAAGTCCTCGGAATGAACACCGCTTCGATGACTTACGTATCATCGATACCATTTCAGTACCTCAAACCAAAATTAAATTTCTTGGCAGGGCATGAAATGAAACCTGGACCGGTGGCGACAGCCAAGAATGTTAGCCGCTACACCACAAGGTTGTCTCTTTCATTGTCAGCGATTGCACGATACCATGTAATTTCTTCACTGCACGAACTATAATAGTACATATTGCTTCGTATTTTTGGCATTACACAGCCCCTGGTAAGTTAGGGCGACGGTTCACATACCATAACCCTAGAGCCGAACAATTCCAAAAACTAACAAACAAAACAGTTTTAGGCACTCCCCAGAAAGAAATACTGACAAGCTGGTAGAAAGACAACATATTTTGTAATTTCCAGAGCAAAATTAGTTTACAAGGAATAGCACACTTGGTCTCCATACTATTGAAATAATGAAAATTGTCCTAAAACTTCAAACGTTAGAAGGATTTCATGTCAACTTGCTTATTTTGCCGAATATCTCATGTGTAGGTAAATTCCATAAGATATTGTTTTAGGCGATGTTGAGAATAAGAATAAAAGACATAAATTACCTTAGATTGTGATGCAATATTGTTCATTTTTAAATCCTGATAAATTTACTAACGCATGTTTCTCGAACTCACATATCCCTGAAAACCTCAATCTAGTAAGTAAGTTGGTGAATTCAGAATCTTGTTATTGAAATACAGCTTTATAGTCCTAATGTAGTATTTTTGGTTCTACCCATAATTATTCCGGTTGCTATGCGGTAGGGGATGTTGTGAGACAGTTTCCTTGTGGGAATGATATTACGGATAGATGCCCTTGACGCCAATCACATGAGAGGAATGACTCACAAATGAAAAGTTAACGTGTGTAGCAACGTCGGCTGGTTTGTAACATTATGTTAACAAATTGAAAATGTATTTTAACTCTCCTGATTCCATACCGGCCCCTGTTACTGTCACATGCATGAATACCAATATGCTTGATTCCATTTTTAGCCTATTTTCATTTATGAAAATAAATAGGCTTATTAGATCACCGTTTGTCCATGCATGTGTGTGTCCCCCTAAAAAAAATCTAAACAGCTTGAGCGATTTCAATGAAACTCAGTAAGGATATAGTACCATTATATCCAACCTCGACCGTGCCCTACAAATTTCAATACGTCTCACCAATCCAACATGGCGGCTGTGCAAAATATTTCACCAGCATTCTATATCTCCGAAACTATTACTGATATCACCCTGAAATTTTGTACGGTGATATAGGGTACTACTACAAGTTCACTTATGTGACATTCAGAAACCTTTTAAGTACAAAACAAACATGGCAGCCAAGCAAAGTTGAAACATTTAAATAAACGTTTCTCGCGATTTAATTATCCGAGCGCAAAGAAACTTGGTACAGCAAATGCATGTACACATTGTAACGCACTGACATCTAAGTTAGTTCAATTTACATAACTTCAAGAAGGCAGCAGTGCGAAATTTTAAAATTAAGTTTTTATTTCTTGTGTCCTAATCATGCAATTGAAGTCAACGTTTGAATAATGAACCTACGCAATAATTGTCTTCCGACAGTAGATAACTCCACGGCCTACATATATAAAAATCCAACATGGCGATCATCCGAAATATTTAGAGGGTTCTCAATATCTACTAATCTATAACAGCAATCAAACTGAAATTTTGTATGTTGATAAAGGCTATGGCACTTTCAATAACCTGGTGAGCACAAATCCAACATGGCGGCGAGGCGAAATTTAAATATTAAAATGGGCGTTTCTCACGGTTTAAACATTCTAGCGCAGTCAAACTTGGTACGGTAAATGCTTATACAAATTTTAATCTACTGACATCTAATTTATTCCAGTTGTTTTCATAACCTCAAGATGGCGGTTGTGCGAAATTACCAAAGCTCATTTTTTATTTTCTTGTATCCTAATCATGCAATTGAAGTTTGAATAATAAACCTAGCAATAACCTTCACGTAATAGTACGTAACTCTATGGCCTACATATATAAAAATGCAATTCGCGTATCGTTGCTGCAGATCTGTTTCATGTGCGTCCAAATATCGTGTTTTATACGTCTTTGGTGCGTTTCATTAATGTGTGACTCTCCCACTATGCTCCTTTGGTCCTCCCCATGCACAAAAGATGTTGAGAGCACGGAAAACCACACGCATATTACAAAATGTTGGCTCTAGTGTGCCTAGTGTCCAGGCTCTGTGCTCAGTACTAAATGTACTGCAGTACCCGGTCAAATGGACAGTGCTTGTGTGATTAAGCGCTGCAGTGCTAGTGTGCAGTCGTGCTGAACTGCTCAGAAATGGGGAGGGTAGGGCTGCGTTTCACCAGCACGAGAAAATTTCTCGCTAGCACTGCTTCACCTTGCCCATTGCACGGCCCGGACATGTAGATATTATTTCTGTCTCCAAAAAGCAGACAGGTCGGATTATATACAAGTATGAAATATTGGGGATTCTACAAAAATAAGTCCAATGCTTTTCCAATGCTTTTTCAAGATAATTAATTACCTGGAATGTTTGGCATTCAATAATGATTTGTAGTTTGTTAGGATTTACATAATAAATAATTGTATGTTTAAACTATAGCAGAGTTGGCTCACAATACAGCATGTGTCACTAATTATGGTCTGTGTAGCCTCTAGGGTGAATGATGTCATTCCATGTTAAGGCAATAACTAATGTATACTTGCAGTTCGCACTTTGGGAGAGAACTGACCCTGTTGAACCATATATATTACACTGTGCGACCAAGAGAGAGCTGACCGAGTCAAGATTTCAACCCACAACACTGGGCAAAAGAAACAAGCCCCTTATCATTTTCCCACACCGCTGCTGGAAAAGAGAACAGAGCTGGATCGATTATTACTCACCGTTTTTTCAATAATTAGAAATCGAGTATTTCTCCAATTCAGAATGTTCATCTGCCCAAATTTGTTACAAAAGTCATAATCAACATCACTATAAACTCTAAATATACATACCCATTTACTGATGATATGATCTTCTTATAGTAGTTCTTGTCTTTACCAATCCTGTAAGAATAAAACATTCAGTTAAACCATTACTGTACAAAACTAACTTGTTTCACTCTGGCAGGTGGGTACAAGAAATTGGGATACAAAATCGCCCATAAGTGCAGTAGCAAAAATTTTAGGTTTTCAAGTATCTTAACTTTTTTTTTTAACATGAACAACAGAAAATTTTAAGATAATGAAATAATATTTGCTGAGTGTAGTAAGAATAAAACATTGTTAGAAGAATAATCAAAACAATGATGATATTGTAGACTATATCGTCGGCTTATAAACGTAACACTGTAAGTCAGAGAACAAGTTATTGAGAAAATGAGTCTTGGGTAGCTATATGCATGGCTATTTCCTTATGAACCTGTTCTCTGAGAGTGTGTTTCACTTGAGAGCTGATGATATACAAGGGTTAACTTGTATCTGGCAAATAGGGTGGATGCATCATGCCAACAATTTCATCACAGAAGTAGAAATGTGGCAGCAGGCATTGTCGTGCAAAACAATAGGTGGATGTATTTGGAAATTGGGTCTTTCTGAGCAGAGCAGGATAAAGATAATGTTCAAGAAATCTTGTACGACGATACCCGCTGCCACGATGCTGCTCCTGTGAGATAATTGTTAGCATGGTGGAGGCAGGAGTTCCTGAAGCCTTCACCCTATTCACCGGGCACGAGTTCCCATCACTTCGATGTTTTTCCTAAACTAAAGGAACCACTTTACAGAAATCTTTCCATACACACGCCACCATACTTAAAGCAGTAGGGCACTTTGTTGTGGATGTAAACAAAGGCAGTTTTGCTGTTAGTATCCTGTGCCCTTCACTCTTCATATTTAGTGTGGGATTAGGCCAGTTCTATACCATTACTCTCTCTGTCTTGGGTCACACATTCTCGATGGGGCTCATCTCTGCTCCACAAAGAGGCTAGTTGATAAGCTCGACCTGACCTTGTCTTGCAAACCCTTCATGAACTGATTGGGATGTGTGGATCAGAGACAGGTCCTGCTGAAATTGTAGGATACCGGCAGGATGAAGTACTCACACGGGACCATAATATTATGTAAAATGTGCACTTATTGCCCGGCAATGAGAGCATTTCCATGAGGATGTTGCTCAATTCTGTGCAACATTCTTATCCCATGAGAGCTCATCCAACCCCAACATGAAACTGATATATGCCCAAGTGTTGATGCTTAGACATGTATGCTGCATTGTGCTGGGTGCTGAAAGGGCATACCGGTCCATTGTTCACCGAGAAAAATATGCCAGTGTTACCAATTTACAATAATTCCGTAGATAAAGTTAAACATTCTAAATAGGTCTAAATAGATTAATAATAACCTAGATGTTGGGCTCTCTTACAACAACATTATCATAGCTATCAGAGCTAATTAACTAGATGTTGGGCTCTTTTAAAAGTACAGTATGATAGATATCTGATGTGATAATCCAGATGTTGGGCTCTCTTAAACCAACTGTATCATGGCTATGTGACCTGATAACCTACAGTAGATGTTTGAGCTCTCTTAAAACTATCTTAGCTGATAACCTAGATGTTGGGTTCTCTTATTTTTGCTGTTGGTAGAACTTTAGTATTTTATCATTAGTAGAATTTTACTATATTATTATTAGTTGAATATTAATTAATATTAGTAATTAGTATTAGTAATTAGTAAAATTTTCCTATTTTATCATTATTATAATTTTAGGATTTGCTTGTTAGTAGAATGTTAGTATTTTTGTTAGTAGAATTTCTTTATTACTTTATTCTGAAGGGGAGTAGCAGCCTTTCAAAATAAATCAATTCTTTACTTGTCTTAGAGATGGTAAAGATATTGATAATATTACCCAACTAGTGGCTACACTGCGTTCTGCTGCACAGCTGAAAGCAATGAGAAACTACAGCAGTATTACTCTTACCGAGGATATGCACCTCTCTATGCATAATTACATGTGATGATGGCCTCTTCTCTTGTAAAATTCCAAACCGGAGGTAAACTAGTCCCCCGTTCGGATCTCCAGGTGACGACTACTCGAGAGGGGATTAACATCACAGAAGTGACGAAGGGGACATCTGATATTCTACGGATCGGAGCATGGAATGTTAGGCATTGAAAGGTTAGAAAACTTAGAAAGGGAAATGGATAGGCTGAAGTTGGATTTGTTTGGGATTAGTGAAATGTGCTGGCAGGAAGATCAGGACTTTTGGTCAGGAGGCTATAGGATTATTAGCACGAAATCAAACAATGGCCAAGCAGGGGTTGGTCTCATATTGACTAGGAAACTTGGACAGCAGGTAGAATATTATGAAATATTATTAGCAATATAGTGAACGGATTATAGTAGCTAAAATCAATACAAAACATAAGTGCACCACAGTGGTACAAGTCTATATGCCCACCAGTCAAGCTGATGATTAAGATCTTGAAAAGGTCTACGAAATTCTGAGGTATGTCAAGGGTGATGAAAATGTTATAGTAATGGGAGATTGGAATAGAATCATGTAATGAAAAGGGAAGAGGAAATTGATGAGGATGAGAAAGGAGATTTAATATTGAGATCAGAATTTGACAGAGCATTGGAAGACTCAAGCAGGAACAAAGCACCAGGCATAGATGATATACCTATTGAGATACTGTGGTGCACTGATAAGCCTATTTCACCTGGAGTGTAGGATTTATGAGACAGGTGAGGTACCCTCTGATTTCAAGAACAATGTTATCATTCCTATACCGAACAAAAGAGGAGCTGACATATAAGATTACCGTACAATCAGATTGATCACTCATGCTTCAAAATCCTGACAGAAATAATTTACAAGAGGATGGAAAGACAGATAGAAACAGAGTTGGGTCAAGACCAGTTTGGCTTCAGGGGAAACGTATGAACAAGGGAAGCCGTACTTCATCTTAGGGTGATTTTGTAAGGTAGAATAAGGAAGGATAATAGAACTATCATGGCATTTGTAGACTTAGAAAAGGCTTTTGATAACTTACTTTGATTGGAGTAAGTTGTTTGACATTTTGAAAATGATTTGAATAAAGTACAGGGATAGGAGGGTGCTCTACAATCTACAACATGGCTGCAACTTATCATCTATACTTTTCAATTATACAATGAACAGCAATGAAGGAAATTGGAGAAAAATTCAAAGTAGGAGTAAAGATTCAAGGAGAAATAATTTCAACTCTGAGATTTGCTGATGACATGATCATCATCATCTGAGCCAACACACACCAGAGGATTTGAATGAGTTTTTAAATGGTAGGAATTCTGTCTTGAGGAAAGAATTCATGATGAAAATTAATAAATGTAAAACAAAAATATTGGAATGCAGCCAAAAGAAATCAGAAACCCCTATGGACATTGAATTGGCAGGTGAAAGCCTAAAGGAAGTAGGAGACTTCTGTTACTTAGGAAACGAAATAACCAGTGATGGACGAAGCAAAGAGGATATAAAATGTAGATTAGCGCAGGCAAGGAAAGCATTTCTACAGAAAAGGAATCTGTTGACATCAAATATAGATTTAGGTATTAGGAAGTCATTTTTGAAAGCCTTTGTCTGGAGCATAGTACTCTATGGAAGTTAAACTTGGACTGTTGGAACAGTAGAAAAGAGAAAATTGAAAGCGTTTGAAAAGTGGTGTTACAGGAGAATGATGAAGATCAGCTGGGTAGATAGGGTTACAATCGAAGAGGTATTTAGACAATTGGGAGATGAGAGATTTTCTGGCGGCTGCTAATGAAGCGAAGAGATAGGTTGGTAGGATACATACTAAGACACCCATGAATAGGAAAGCTAGTCATGGAAGGAAGGGTTAGATCAAGGTTAGAATATGTTAAACAGATTTCCTCGGATATAGGGTGTGGTAGCTACGTAGAGATGAAACGATTAGCTCAGGACAGGGAAGCATGGCAGGCTGCATCAAACCAGTCGAAAGACTGAAGACTCGCACAAAAACTACTCTATTGTATGAAGTTTCAAATAGTGCATCATCAAATGTGGATGCAGCCACATGTGTTCAAGTGTGTTGTTTGGTCGTGAGTTACGAATGTGCATAAATTACTTTTACTATTAATTCAATTAAAATTAAAGTTGCACTGCACTCCTCTAAATCCATGGTGAGATAAAACCATTGGTCGCTACTAGGTTAGACGACTGTCTAGCAAAACCATTGACCGCTACTAGGTTTGAGGACTGTCTTAACGAAACCACTGGCCGCTACTAGGTTAGACTTGTCTGGACGAAAATTACTGCTTGTGCCACAAGTATGGGGGAGGTTTGTGTTTGTATGCAAAGCCTTATTAATACTTAAGAGTTTAACATATGAATGCATCGTTCGAACCTCAAGTGTTGTCCGTGACATCATGGATGCTGCCATTCTCTGTCTAGAAGTTTAGGTACATTGCATGAGGAACGAACCTAAGATAACATTTACTAAACTACTGAAATTAGCCAAAATGCCTTTTGTAATGATGAAAATTTAATCTGAAAATGATGCAGTAATATATTTTTACTCCTCCGCTGCCTATAGACCACCCACCATCCCTTTTTTAAATCACAATTTATATAGTAAAATTCCAGCTGTGTCAACTATTATACACGTAAATTGTGGACAAATGCAGCATTGCCAATCCCTCAATAATCTTCATCCAGACCAATGGTTTCTGCCTAGACCGATATTTACTAAGTAGCGCAGTCCCAGCTAATATATACACCCCTGGTTTTGTCAAGCACAGTGGGAGTACTCACACATCAATAAATTTTAACCAGACCAATCGTTTTGCTATTCCACATATCAGCAACAGTAATGCACGCACCGCGGTAACAGTTGAAGAGACCTCATGCGCCTGACAAACATGCCTACCATTGTTGAATGCGCAAGAAACAAAAACATATATTTGCATAATTTAGCACGTAGTTCCAGAGCTTGACTGATAATGGACATTAATTTCAATTGGTAATGTCCCCCAGAAAATGAAACAAGGTATGAAAATCATATAGTATCCATAAGTGTGAGTGTCAAAGGGCTTCTCCGCTCAAGCAGATTAATGAATTTTATAGACCTAGCGTAAGGAATCGCGATCTATAATAGGCTTAATCTGGGGACAATGACCATATGTCCTCGACCACCCACACCATTAGGTACTATGTAAACAAGGAAATAAAGGTAATATCAATCTTACCATATAGGAACCACTCTGGCACCAGCACCCTCTAAATATTTCACATAGGACGCTGCTATGTAACTATTATAGGTGGCATATCGAACTTTCATACTTTCTGTCAGTTCTTGAGCTATAATTCCTGAAAGAAAAAGAAAGTATAATTAGAAGCTTTTCTGTTGGTCAACACGAGTGTGCCCAAATTAGATTGTGCTAGGAGTTACGGTTAATTTTCTTGTATTTAAAAAAGGATGTAATACTTGTTAATATAAATCCTAACACTAATGAGCAACAATTCTTGAAAGAAAGAAAAAATTGCAACAGTTGTTAACTTAGTATAAATAACTTACCAAGAATAGAAAAATATGATGATGATAATTGTTGTTTTAAGGGGCCTAACATCTAGGTTATCGGCCCCTAATGGTTTAGGTGATAGTGAAAGATGAGATGAGAATGAAAACTATAACTAATACCATAGTAAGTACAAACTTACTAGAAGAAGAAATGGTAAACAAATAAAGGATAAGGCAAATAAAGGACAGGAAGGAAAGAAATGTCCTCAACCCCCGAAAAATGAGGATTGGGGACTTGGAAGGAAGGAGAGCCATGAAAGGCAGGTAGGAAAGGGAAAGAGCCCACCCCAAGGACAGAGGAAAAAGGGGACAAAGCGGACCCAGCTCAGGAATTCCTCAGGGTCGCCAATTCCCAAACTCACCAGCCATGAGTCCTTGAGGGTGTAGCACTATCCAGGGTGCACCAGAAGTGGTGGGGCTACATGCACCCTGCCTCCTTAAGGGCCTTGTGCAGAAGGCAGGAGATAACATGAAAAGAAAAGAAGACTGACCCAACGAAGAATGAGGGTATCAGGAAAGATGAGACACGGGCCAATTAAGCGGGAAAGTGAAAGACTCCCTAGGCCTCGGATACCCTAATACCGGCGGGGTCGGAAGAGAACAAGAGGTGACAAAGAGAGGTCGACAGGAAAGAAGACGGAGAGGAACCCCGGCACAAGTAAGTGGAGGCAATGCCGGACTCAGCTGGGGTCCCCTGGTCGCCAACCCACGTCCCGAGATGTGAGCCCCTGGGGGGAATAGAAAAATAAATGTCCTTACCAATTACTGGTCGATCATTCAAAGACATATTGTGCCTGCCAAGAGTTTCCAAAATGAAATAGAAAGGTAGCAAAATTCGCATCCACACATTCATTGTGGGGCAGGAATGGGAACGAGTGCAAACCGTGATAGTTATTACGTGTCTAGTCCAACAATATGCCACACACCAAGTGATAACAAATCTCGGTTTTCCGTATTCGCGGAAATGAAGATTTCAATTTCGAAACAAAAAACAAAACACGATCTGTTCTGCTGATCAGGTTTTTTGGGCACAGCGGATTTCTTTTCTCAATAGCAGTTACAGTGTGACTAACAAAGGGTAGGGAGTATCCATATAACAAAACCGAATATACAGAATATTTTCAACAAAGGATGCCGGTGATCTTCCGCAGAGTTTCTCCAATTTTGTTCTCGTGTTTTTTAGGCGTCATGATAAACTCTAAATAAGAATTTATCCAAAAATTAATTAAATAAAAGCTTCCAAACATCTCAGCCGAGTGAGTTTTAACCCACACATATTCTATAATCAGAGTCTATAATAACTGTAAAAACTGTTTTAAACGACATTTCTTAGTAGTAAGTCACTTACCTTGTACAACATCGAGCCTCCGTGGCTTAGGCGGCAGCACGCCGGCCTCTCACCGCTGGGTCCGTGGTCCAAATCCCGGTCACTCCATGTGAGATCTGTGCTGGACAAAACGGAGGCAGACAGGTTTTGCTCCGGGTACTCCGGTTTTCCCTGTCGAAATTTCATTCCAGCAACACTCTCCCCTATCATTTCATTTAATCATTGTCCCAGAGGAGTGTGACAGGCTTCGGCAGACGGCACAGATCATATCCTCGTCGCTAGATGGGGGCTTCATTCATTCCATTCCTTGACCCGGTCGGTCGACTGGAAACAGGCTGTAGATTTTCACCTTGTACAACATCATTAGACTTCAAATTCCAAAGAAAACTGTGAAATTATTCTATGTAATGATCCTTAGTGATAGTCGTACTTATAATGTTGGGAAACATTGTGCGCAAGGCATTCAGTTAGTTATCACCAGAAAACTGTCGGCAACTGTGTGGTATGAAATTTTAGTCGTCTTTGGAGATGGCGAGATTTTAATCAGGGTTGGCGACAATGTTGTGCTGTCCCAAGAAAACACTTAACTTCAAGAAATTCAACCATAAACCAACATTTGCGTAAGTATACGGGATGGATGTTAATGTTGGCTACACGTTTTTCGTTTAGGAACTAATTTAAGGTGACGCGGACTATACCCAACAGAAATATCAAACAGGACACTACAACCACTGCCATCGTAATCTCCAGGCCGCAAGGCTCCTGTAGTGACGTCACGTTTAGGGTCGTTCCAGCAGCCGCAGCAAGTCGGACGGCTCCTCCACACGCAGTCACTCCAAAGCGAATATAAATTCATATTTATAGGAACATGTTAATACTATTTGGAGTTCACAGCAGTAGCGGCTATTCAGGTGAAGAGAGTGAAGAACCTCTTCACTAGCCATCTCTTAAATAAAATAAACATTATTTTTTCTTATTTAAATAAAAATGTTGTCATTGTCTTGGGCTACTTTTTCATTTTGTGTACTGTTATTTCTACACTCCATCGCTAGATGGTGCGCAAGCAAGGCTGCATGACGCCCTTGTGGCAATTGTATTCCATGTCGCTAGATTGTACTGCCGTAACTTCGAAGGAAATCTGCAGAAGACGAAGTATCTTGTTTATGTCAGCCACATCGTCTCGTTGCCATGGTAACCTGACGTCAGTTGTGACGTCATTACCTGCCGTTAGACAGACGAGTGAAGATGTTCCTGTGTCGGCAAGGCAATACGTCTAGTTCATTTGACGAAAGTTTACATTACAACAGGCTTCTTCTTCTTTTATCTTGATGCTTCTATTTACTTTCCCAATAAATAGTAAATATTTATAACGTTATATACACTGTTGCTGATGAAAGTTGATGGCTTTTAGTGTATAATGTTTGCAGTGAAAGACACAATATTAATTTTATTAGAAATTCCCTGTTGGAGTTGGTAGTTAACAATTTAAGTTGGCAGCATTGATTTTATATTTTAGTATTCCTTGTGTTGTTTGTGCCTTGTAGTAGTTGGTCTTGCTTGTAGCGTGATGGACGTGTAAATATACGATCTACTATTTCGTTAATAAACTCTCGTTATTTCCACTGAAACTTGAAGATTAGTTAACAACAGGTTATGGGCCCAGAGCAGTGCGAAGTACGTAGATCAGAGCGTGAATTACGGATTGTTGAGATTGAGATGTAATCTGAATTTTAAAAACAGATTGTGAGTGTTTGTGACTGAACCGGCGAACGTTACAGCAACAGTACCAAGATGGCTGACGGAGATGACAAAGACCTCGTTTCCATTCCAAAGCTAGCAAATGGAAACTACTTCGCCTGGAAACTGAGAGTGAAGGCGCATATGATCGATAAGAACTGTTGGGTGGCGATTGAACCAGGCTTCGATGAGAACGAGTTGAATGTGGATCAGGCACGCTTAAATAGGAAAGCTTTGTCGGTATTATACAAATCCGTTGGGGATGATTTCTTGTTAGATGTGGAAGATTGTATTAGAGCGAAGCATGCTTGGGAAATTCTGGAAGAAATTCACGTCTCTTCTACCAAGTTTAATGCACTTCAGTCCTTGAAAGAAATGACAAATATTTCGAAGACCCCAAATATGTCGATGCAAGAGTATGCGGCCAGTATCCAGAGATTGAACAAAAAAATTGCCAGGGGTGGCATAATATTCGACGACGAGATGATGGCCAACTTCCTGCTAGTCGGGCTACCGATGGAGGAGTACGAGACCTTCGTCCAAAATCTACTGAGGGAGCCGGATCATACAACACGGAAGGTTAAAGGACGACTTCTAGACGAGGAGCGACGCCGGACCCAGTTAGAAGCCGCGCAGGAGACTTCCGCATCAAGTGCACTCATCTCCAAGAAAGGCAAGAATGACAAGTTAGTGTACAAAAACAGTAAGAAGAATAGTTTGCAGAGTGGAAAAAGTGGTGATAGTAATAGTGTTAAATGTTACAAATGTCAGAGGTTAGGGCATATTAGCAAGTTTTGTCCAGAAGTTAAATGTTTTAACTGTCACGAGTATGGTCATTGGGCATCAGATTGTACCAAAATGAAATCAAATAATGGAAAAAGGGACGACAATGGAAATTCCAATAAAACGGGGAAGACTATAGCCTGTATCAGTGTGTTCGCAATGGTGTCAATGAACAGTTCTGATGTTTGGTACCTTGACTCGGCAGCGTCAGAACATATGACGTCTAAAAGAGAGTTGTTTTCCTCCTATTCAGAGTGTAAGGGCAATGTTAAGATTGGACAAGGGCAACTCCCAGTTAGTGGAAAAGGTATTGTCAAACTTGCATTATCTGATAAGTGTGGTGGTAATGTGCTTGAGATGAGAAATGTTTTGCACGTTCCAGATTTAGCATTCAATTTGATTTCAGTTGGGTGCTTAGCCAAGAATGATGTATTTGTTCACTTTAACAAAGAAGGTGCTAAAGGTATGTATAATGATGAGTGCGTGTTTACAAGTCTAGAATCAAATGGGTTGTATTTGTTGGAACCTAATCACAGTGTAGCTTGTATATCGAATGCTGATGTCAGTGAAGATGAGATCAGTGATGAAATTGAAGCTGTAGCCTTGCGAGCAGTGAGTTCAGATTTGTGGCATGTAAGGTTAGGGCATCCACATGAAGCTGCTATGCAGAAAATTCCATATTTGTCAGGTTTAAAGAGTGAGAATAAGAGTTGTGATGTGTGTGTTCTGGGGAAGATGACTAGATGTAGTTTCCCGCAGAAGAGTGAACGCCAATGCAGTAAACCACTGGAATTGGTACATAGTGATTTGTTAACATCTCCTGTTAAATCAAATGGTGGTCATAAATACATGATGAGTTTTGTGGATGATTATTCCAGATTTACAGTTGTTAAATTCTTGAAAAGTAAAGGTGAGGCTTTCTCAAAGTTTTTGGAGTATCAAGCTGGAGTAGAAAAAATGCATGACTTGAAACTTAAATGCTTTCAAACAGATGGAGGTGGCGAATATTGTGGTAATAAATTCGAGACCTATTTGAAAGCGAATGGGATAGGTCATAGAAAGACGGTAGCTTATACCCCAGAATAAAATGGTATAGCTGAGAGGTTTAATAGGATTGCAGAAGATAAGATAAGGTGTTTGTTAGTGCAGTCAGGTTTGTCAGATTCGTTTTGGGCTGAAGCGGCCAACACTGCTTGCCTTACTAGGAATCTATGTCCATCTAGGGCTATTGGGAATCAGATCCCATATGAAATGTGGAAGGGAGAGAGTGCTGAAAAAGAATATCCAAGGTTACGTGCATTTGGTTGTAAAGCTTGGTTATTTCAGAAAGTAGGTAAATTTCAGCCCCGAGCAGTGAGATGTGTATTCATAGGTTATGAAAACAATGTGAAAGGGTATAAATTGTTTAATCTTGAGACTAAATCATTTGTGATTGGATATCATGTAAAATTTGATGAAAGTATATTTCCCATGGTAGAACAGGTTAGGCCTACTATTAAGCATGTTCAAACTGATGTTATGATAAGAAATTATCGTAGTGATGAGTCAGAGATTGAGATTGAAAGCAATGTCCAAGAGAATGATAAAAATGTGATTGAGGCTGAAAATAATGAGAACGTTTTGAGAAGGAGTGAAAGGTTAAGGAAGCGTAAAGAATGTTCTTGCTGTAATTTGTCGGTATATGTTGCTGATTATATCGAAGAACCGTTGAGTGTGAGTGAGGCATTGAATGGGGAGTTCTCTGATGAATGGAGAGATGCAATGAAAAGCGAATTAGACAGTATCCAACGTAAAGGGACATTTATTTTGGTTGACAGGCCTTCTGGTAGAAATGTGTTGGGTTGTAAGTGGGTTTTGAAACTTAAGAGAAATCCAGATGGCACTGTTAATAGATTTAAGGCGAGATTGGTAGCACAAGGTTTTTCCCAAGTGCCAGGGGTAGACTTTAATGAAACTTATGCTCCAGTAATTAAAAGAAAGACGATTCGACTGATGATGGCCATAACTGTCATTAATGGGTGGGTTCAGGAACATATTGATGTGCTCACAGCATATTTGCACAGTGAGTTGAATGAGGAAGTTTTCATGGAACAACCTAAATATTTTGAGGTGGATAAAAATAAAGTGTGTAAATTGCTCAAAAGCTTGTATGGGCTGAAACAAAGTGCTATGGAATGGCATTCGACCTTGTATATGAATTTGTCAGAATTAGGTTTGAAACCTCTGGTGAAGGATCCATGTGTGTTTGTTAACAAAGATAAGGATCTGTTCATTGGTGTTTATGTTGATGACTTGGCATGCTGGGGAAAAAGAGAACGGGTTGAATGGTTCAAAGAAGAGTTGGACATTAGATTGGAGATTAAGAAGTTAGGAAATATGACCAACTTTCTTTCTATGAATGTGGAGTACAGGGAAGGAGTAATGTCTGCTCATCAAACTGACTACATTAAAAGGGTATTGAAAGAATTCAAACTTGAAGATGGGAAGGGCAGGTCAGCTCCTTTAGAAATAAATAGAGATGACGGAAAATTGTCAGGTGATGAGAAACATGATGAGTACGAGTACAGAAAAGCAGTAGGTATGTTACTATATCTGGCTACAACGACTAGGCCAGACATAACTTTTGCAGTGTGTAAAGTGAGCAAGAAAAATTGTTCGCCTACAAAGAGAGATTGGCAAGATGTAAAGCACATTATGTTGTACTTGAAGAAAACATGTAATGTAAAATTGTTTTTTGAAAAATCTGATGTACATGTCCGAATGTATTGTGATGCAGATTTTGCTAATGCCAAAGACAGGAAATCTGTGAGTGGGTATGTTGCAATCTTAGCAAATGCACCAATTAGCTGGAACACGAGGTTACCAAAGAAACGTGACACGGTTGCCACATCTACAACCGAGTCAGAGTATGATTCTATGTTCCATGCTGCTAAGGAGGCATTATGGCTAGGACAAATAATAAACGAGTTGGGTCAGGAATCGGTTTTGCCTAAACCAATTGTCATCAGAGGTGACAATCAAAGTGCCATTAAGCTCACCAGAAACAGTGGTGATTCTGAATTGACAAAGCACTTTGATATTAAGTATCAGTTTTGTAGGGACCATGTAAGTAAGAGGAACATTATTTTCGAATATGTTCCAAGTAACAATAATGTTGCAGACTTGTTTACGAAGTCATTGAATGGGCCAAAGACCCAGAGTTTCATAAAGATCCTCAATTTGGTTTAGTTTATAACAGGAACTGAATTTTTTGGTATTTTTGTTGAATTAAAGGATTGTCATTGTTTGAGGTTAACTACCAGGGGAAGTGTTGGAGTTGGTAGTTAACAATTTAAGTTGGCAGCATTGATTTTATATTTTAGTATTCCTTGTGTTGTTTGTGCCTTGTAGTAGTTGGTCTTGCTTGTAGCGTGATGGACGTGTAAATATACGATCTACTATTTCGTTAATAAACTCTCGTTATTTCCACTGAAACTTGAAGATTAGTTAACAACATTCCCTTCAGTATGTGAAAAGATGAAGACAAAAGGGATTTATTAATTAATTTATTAATTTGTGGGTGGCCAAATAATTTAATAGAACTGTGCACTAAAGAAATAAAACCGGAAAGTCCTATAGCCTTCATTGCAAGGGATCTTGGTTCGAACAGTTCCCATAGTTGTGCAGTAGTTATAGAACTGTTCTGCTGGCCTTGCTTACTTTACAGTAACAGTAACAAATTTCCAAAGCATTACGCGCGGATTGATCAAACACAAAGACAGTGAGCAACATTTAAAGAACCAGTTACCACTTAGAACACGCACACAAGCATTATATCTGGCACTTTAAGGGAAAATGCAAGACTAAGTGCACTTAAATGCAATGTGAATGTGACTTTAAATAGGCAGATCCTGGGACTTGTGATTAGAGTTGTTCTATATTTAAGTTTACAGGAACTCTCTTCTAGAGGACTTGACGAGACCTCTTTAAACCGTGTGCGCTTTAAGGAATATTATTGAAGATACTGATATCTCAAAAGCACTTAGAACCTCAAAATTATTAAAATAAAATTCAAAGTGTGTTCCCTGGAAATAACTGATGCAATATCAAAGTACATCAGAGATCATATTAAGGACCGGCTTAATAATGTTCCGCTTTTTTCTATGCTAACGCGTGGCTGTGATAAATTACAATTCATAAATAAGTCTTATTAGATTCCGACAAATTTGAGCTGTATAACAAACATATTCATCAATACCCCACATTTAAGAAATGAACTGTCACTATTTTATGCTCATGAATCCTAGGCCTACAAAGTAAAAATAGTCGGGAGAAATACATCAAGAACTCCGTAAATAGAAGAGACTTACGAACTTTTGCTTAATTGGGTACTGGCAATACCTTCTACAAGTGCATCAGTAGAACGCAGTTTCTCTTGTTTGAAAAGATTCGATACTTTTGCATGTAACACAATATCTCACTCCAGACTTACATCATTGGCTATCTCCATAAGCCGTGAATTGTAGTTGAAATTGATTGAAGACCTTCTATGAGGACATCATATATAAGATTGCCGACCTTAGGGAACGGAGGATTCATTTAAGCTATAAAAATAAGCGAGTTTGAATTTTTAGTACGATAACTTATGTTTGGTTTGGTTTTAAGTGTTAGGCTTTAAGTAGATATTTTAGCATTAAAATACGAAAAAGAATGGCAATATTCACAAACGCAAACATCATGCACTGATGAAATTAGGAGTTTGGCTCTTCTCCTGATATTTCATCTACGAGCCGCCACTGGTTCACAGACAGTTAGAAAAGTTACCACAAAATAGGCCTAATTATCGCTCCGCTAGTTCGAATCCTGCCGTTGTAGCAGGCATTTAACGAGTGAACAGCACGTAATAAAAGTCGGAGCTGGCACAGGGGTTAATGGGCAAGATGGCCATCGCGCGCAACTACACTATGTTATTCTTATGGAGGGAGAGTAATAGCTAGGCCAGGTGCTAATGGGCAACATGGCCGCCACGCCCTGAGACTGTGGATGACGTCACGGGGAGAGGTTGGCTGTGTAAAGTTGCTAAATGGAATATTCATTATTATAATTAGGTAATTATTGATTGATCTTGTACAATCAAGACCAGCCTTATATTGTCCACCTCTTGGTGTAGTGGCTAGTATTCTTGGCTGTTACCGCTTTGGCCTGGATTTGATTCACCGCTCTGCCAAGAAATTTAATTTCTGGTCTGAGGGCTGGAACGGTGTACACTCAGCCTTATGAGGCAAAAGTGAGAAAAGGCGGTTTTGATTCCTACCTCAGCCATTCTGGAAGTACTTTTCTGTGGTTTCCCACTTCTACTCCAGGCAAATGCTGGGATATATCATAACTGAAGGCCTTGGCTGCCTCCTTCCCAGTCCTTACCTGAATTACAAATGCACCCACTAATACAGCCATCACAATGACACAGGTTATCAGACAACACACACCCAAGTACAGTATACAGGGTGACATGACCGAGATATCGCAACACCCCTAAAAGAATCAACAACAACAATGACAACAACTAATATTTATGAACACTTCTTGGTGTAGTGGCCAGCATTCTTGGCTGTTACCGCTTAGGCCTGTATTTGATTCACCGCTCTGACAAGAAATTTAATTCTGGTCTCAGGACTGGAACGGGGTACACTTAGCCTTGTGTGAGAAGAGAAGGGTTTGATTCCTACCTCAGCCATTCTGGAAGTAGTTTTTGTGGTTTCCCACTTCTACTCCAGGCAAATGTTGGGATATATCTTAACTGAAAGCCTTGGCTGCCTCTTTCACAATCCTCATCTGAATTACAAGTACACACACTCTTACAATCATCACAATAGCACAGGTTATCAGACGAAATTCCACACATCCAACTACACGGGGCTGATAACGTATATAACCCTACTTATTAGCTATACAGAACTAATGAAAGAACACTGATATATTTTTTAAACTCACAACACTCTAAGTGGAAAGTGCTGAGGACTAAAATGTGGTGTTACAGGAGAATGATGAAGATTAGATGGGTAGATAGTGTAACAAATGTCGCCAAACGGGAGAGGAGAGACGTTTTTGGCAACTGCCAATAAAGAGAAGAGATAGGTTGGTAGCACACAAACTAAAACACTCAGGAATAGCAAGCTTAGTTTAAAAAAGAAAGGGTTGAGGGCAAGAACTGTAGGGGTAAACCAAGGTTAGAATAGGTTAATCAGATTGCCTCGGATGTAGGGTATGGTAGCTATGTAGAGATGAAACGATTAGCTCAGGACAGGGAGATATGTAGGACTGCATCAAATCAGGCGAAAGACTGAAGACTCAAACAACAATATAGAATTGGTATCACTTACCTCATAAAAGCATTCCTTTTGTTGATATTCCTCTTTGGTTACACTTTTTTTTCATAAAACCGACAATATTAAGATATCTGAGACCTGGGATGTGCTTTTTGACCCACTATTACGTTACGGTACATACAACTATAGATAACAAACGGTAACGACTCATACTGTGCATACACTCAAATAAACGGTTTCTCTAAATTAGCTAAAATTTAATTACATTTATCAAAATCTTGTTAAGATGTTTTCTAATTTCTAACCACACGCTACTCATGAACGATATGTCTCTATTTATTACATATTCAACTACAAAGGACTGACACTTACTATGTTTACAAATTTCATAAACCCAATTATGCTTGCCTGATGACCATGAAGTCGCAATGTTTTCCACACACTTTGAACAATATATCCCTATATTTAACCACACGGGACTGATGACCAAGGTGTCCCAAGTTCTGTACACACACAAGTACACACTGTCAAATAATGAAGACGTTTCTTTACAAGCTGGTCGCTGCCAACACTGGCTCAAGCAGAGGCCATGCCATGCTACACTCAGCAGAATATGAATCTTGCTTGATAAGACACTCACTCACACATGGAAGATTACAGCTACTGTAGCACAAAGGGTGTAATCTCTTAAATTTCTGTAACTTTTATTGTCCATTATTGAGGGCTGGTTTTAACTTGTTTAACAATTAAATTTAGAGAATAGATTATTGAAATACTCTGACAACATACTTAAGGCCATGGCTGCTTTCTACCCACATCCTACCTCGATTACAAGTACCCACACTAGTACGGACTTTACTATGACACAGGTTATCAGACAACACACACCCCAAGAACAGTATACAGGGCTACATGACCATGATGTCGCAAAACCCCTAAAGGAATCATCATCAAAAACAACAACACTGACAACTACTAATATTCATGAAACACCTCTTGGTGTAGTGGCTAGCATTCTTGGCAGTCACCTATGAAGTCAGTGTTTGATTCCTTGCTCTGCTAACAAATTTAATTCAGGTCTGAAGGCTGCAACGGGGTACACTCGGCCTCATGAGGCAAAACTGAGAAGATGTGGGTTCGAGTTTTACCTCAGCCATTTTAGAAGAGGTATTGCATATTTTTTTTACTTTTAGAGCATAATTTTTTACTTTTAGATCAGCCAAATGCAGGGATGGTTTGTAACTTATAGCCAAGGATGCTTCTTTCTCTAATCCTACTCTTAATTGACAAATACATACCTTACTACACACACACTACAATAACACAGGTTATGGCAACAATTTTAATTTAAATGATTTAATCACACGTACTTGTATTAGGATCCTGTCTATTATATTTTACTATAGACCTTGATTTCTTTAGACCCGAACTGTTTTAATGTGAGCCCTAGGGATTCTTTTGAATTTGTATAAGAACTTACTCAATTGTTAATTACCAAACCATGCTAAAGCCTTAATTGTTAAATTTAACTGTTACTACGGACACCATAAACACACAGGCTATTTGGCATGCATTTAAATATCACGTATTAACATTCAAATGTATACAACCACATAAACTACAATGATTTACACTTAATCTAATCAGAAAATAGTTTTACATGGTTTTGACGGTCACTCTAGGCGAATGCTAGAATGGATTCCAACTTATATCCATGATTGATTTTAACTTGATTCCAAGCCTGGAAAGATTAAAAATCTAACCATACCCTCTTAGGTTTGCCTCTGCCGACAAAAAAGCCAATACAAAAGCAAATATGAAAGCTAATACAAAAGACAACACATGAACCAATATATAAGCCAATACAAAAATCAACACAAAAGCCATCATAAAAGCCAGCACAGAAGTCTACACATAAACCAATACATAAGCCAACACAAAAGCCAACACAAAAGCCAGCACAAAAACCAACACAAAAGCCAACACATAAGCCAACATATAAACCAATACATAAGCCAACTAAAACCAACATATAAGCCAACACAAAAGCCAACGTATAAGCCAACACAAAAGCCAACACAAAATCCAACACTAAAGCCAACACAGAAGCCAACATAAAAGCCAATAAAAAACCAACACAAAAGCCAATAAGAAAGCCAACACATAAGCTAACACAAAAGCCAACACAAAAGCCAACACATAAGCCAACAAAAAGCCAACATAAAAGCCAATACATAAGCCAACACATAAGCCAACACAAAGGCCAACACAAAAGCCAATACATAAGCCATCATATAAGCCAATACATAAGCCAACACTAAAGCCAATATATAAGCTTATGATAAGTCACTCCATAACCAGAATCGTTGTAACCTTTGTAGTGAGAACATCATACTGACAGGTCAATTACTACTATGGAACATACTACAACCAACGAAGGTAGCCAACGTGCACTCTATCAAGGCTACTCTTATAACTAAAATCATCAGAATGTGAATGGAATAATATTCTGGCGATGCTCAAAAGAGAGGTCAACAGAATGTCGAAGCAATCTGAAAAGTAAAAATGGAAAGGTTTTAAGTGTGAGTGTTCATCAATGTAGTGCTCCAAACGAACCACGGTTGCTGTTCACACACAATCATCAAAATGCTAAAAAGCAAGTTCAAGAAAACGATATTGCTGCTCGAGATAGTGCAGTGTTTGTTCAAAAGCACTTATCATGTCCTCAAAAAGTAATGTTAGGACAGATGTCAACGTCTAAGAAACCCTCAACACTATCAAAGTCAACACAGACTGTGGAAGAGGTCTCTGTGTAAGAGGAACAGGAGGAATTCGATAGTTTTAGTGATGTTGAGGATGATGTTGATTACGATGATGGTGATTATAATGATAGTGATAAAGATTATTATTACTATGATGATGATGATGCTTGTGATGTTGATAGTGATAATGAAGAAAGACAAGAGGATGACGTTTTCATGCCTATTGTTCGCCATGAAAAAAGATCTACAACACGCGTTGTGTTTAAAAACTATAACAAGCAATGGAAAAGAGATAGAGAGTTGTATTTTGTGAGTAAATATTGTAAATGTATTTAAGTTAAAATGAAAAAAAAAATGAATGGGTACAGCTTGTGTTTCTTGTTACCCACCTCCCGCTCCTAATCCAATCGTTAACCTTCGGCAGTCTCCGGCAATGTTCGAGAGAGTGACCTTGAAAAGTAGTTGAAACTTGGGTATTTGAAAGTATGGTTTTGGTCTGTGCAAAATCTAAAATCAAAAATCTAAATTCTAAAATCTAAAAATAAATAAATAATTCATAGTAAAGGGAATGTAATATCTTTATTTGATAATTAGTTACCGAAAATTTTGAGTTATAACATTATGGTTTGATCTTTTTGCAAAATCTAAATTCAAAAATTTAAAATCTAAATTCTTAAATCTAAAAATAAATAATTCATAGTCAAGTAAAGGGAGTGTAATTCCAAGTAATATAATTCGTTATACGTCTTTCTTTAATAATTAGATACCAAAAATTTGAGTTATGACATTATGGTTTGGTCTTTTTGCAAAATCTGAATTCTAAAATCTATAATCTAAAAATGTATAGTATAAAAGGTAATTCCAAGTAATATAAATCCTTATATGTATTTCTTTAATTATTAATTACCAAAACTTTTAAGTCATGACATTATGGTTTTGGTCTTTGCAAAATCTAAAATCAAAAACCTAAATACTAAAAACTAAAAAGAAATAATTCATAGTCTAGTAAAGGGAATGTAATTCCAAGTAATATCCTTCCTTTCTTCGGCTTTTCCCAATTAATTGGGGTCACCGGAGCCAACCAGGCTCATTTTGGTTTTGGCCGGGGATTTAAGGCCGGATGCCCTTCCTGACGCCACGTGATTTTCCAGGTGAAAATTCCACCCCGCTGTCACCGGGATTCGAACCCCGGCCGTCCGGGTGAAAGGCGAGTAGCGAAGCCACTGCGCCATCACGCTCCCCGTAATTCCAAGTAATATAATTTCTTATATTGCAAAATCTAAAATCTAAATTCTAAAATCTAAAATCAAAAAATAAATAATTCATAGTAAAGGGAACGTAATTCCAAGTAAGTTAATACAAATCCTTATATGACTTTCTTTTATTATTAAGTACCGAAAATTTCAAGTCATGACATCATGGTCATTCAACCCGTGTATTTGGGTGTGTTAGTGCGCCTCCTGTAATGTTTTCCCGTTGTCAACGGGGTTGGGGGTGATCTCTACTTAGTATAACACAAAGTCCCCGATTCTAGGATGTTACAGGTAATCTCAAGAACCACTGGATGGATTTTGAGTCGGTTTTCTCCATTCTGTAAAGGATATCTCAAGCAAGGTTTCTGTAGAAAATAATTTATTTACCCTCAAAGAAAACCAAGCTGGGCTGACAGTTAAACATATATTCAAACTAGGTACTATGTGTGTAAGAATTGTTAATCATGAAACGTTCATCCAAAAAGACCCCTAGAGCATACATCTATCTTCAATACATCGCCACTATAAGTGTTATTGGCGCTCTCCTTAAAGAAACTAAGGAATGACATGTTTCGCTCGTCAAGCGAGCATCATCAGATCCGAATCTATATAAGCTCTACAAAACACTATCAACCCCACAATAACATTACTGACAGTGACTTCCCTACAAAAACAGAAAAACCTTTCAAAAACATAGTTGCCCACTTTCTAAGTTTGTTGCTTGACAACCAGATTTTTAAAATAAATAATAGTCTAATAATAATAAATATAATAATCTTTTGTTGAATCTTCAGTCCTTGACTGGTTTGATGCAGCCGTCCATGCTTTCCTGTCCTGAGGTAATCGTTTCATCTCTACATAGTTACTATACCCTATATCCAAGTCAATCTTTTTAACATATTCTAACCTTGGTCAACCCTACAGTTCTTATCTTCGACCCTTCCTTCCATAACTATGTTTGTTATTCCTGGGTGTCTTAGTATTTGTCCAACCAACCTATCTCTTTATTAGCAGTCGTCAGAAACATATCACCCCTCTCAATCGTCTTAATACCTCTTAATTTGTAACCCTATCTACCATCTAATCTTTATCATTCTCCTGTAACACCACATTTCGAAATGCAAGTACTATATTAAGCTATTCATATATGCTGACTTAAATAATAGCAACCCTGTAGTAAAACAATACTAGAGGGTTTATTACCTAAAAGTTTAATGAGTTTGGCTATAGAGGGTAAGAAAATCAGAGGCAAACTTAAGAGGGTATGGTCAGAATTTTTAATCTTTCCAGGTGATCGCATTTGCGAATATTTAACTGGTTAAATTTTGTAGGTTTTTGTCACGGCAAAAGTCAGACCGCATATTTTCGTTACCACGTGTTTGTGACAAATCATCTTTGTTTCACTTTATTGTTTAATTCAGTTATATTTAAAGCAATTTTGTACTCACCTGTTATATTATATTATCTATCTCGCTTCTAAGACATTTCTCTAAGTGTTAATTAGGTCACCGCTTTTCCTCGTGGCATTTTTGGTCCGTCTACCGGGTCTCAGTTTGCTACGCGCTCTTTGGCCGTCTCTATGACGTCACTTCTCTCCAGCCATTCAGCACGCTTCTTCCCGCCACATGTTTGGAGCTCACCAATGGCCGGACATGGAAAATTCCAGACTTCAGTGCTGTCTGCTATTTAAGATGCAGACCGACACATATTCCTTGTGATTTCTCTGTTGGTATGGCACCAACCACCCGTCTTGGACACCGGGCCAAAAACTTCGTCATTGCAAACTTCGCATCGTAATTCTGAATCAAGAAGTGTTACTTCAACCTTCGCAATGTCGTCTAGACATGTTTCAACTAATCCAACTTGGATTGAAATTTAAAGAGTTCCTGGAACAGAAATTCAAGTGTACATCTTTATGTACCAAGAAAATCTACTTAGACTTAAGTGAACATCGTCACTTCATATTTATAATAGCTAAGGACTACCATGCTATTCTACGAGTCCTTCAGCTCCGTCACATACTTTGTGAAAGTAACCTCAACTTTTGTTCTACGCACACGTGTGCAATTTGGTACCACACTCTCTCAAGTGAAGTACTTTGTGCTACGCAATTTCAAACTGGACATAACCTATGTCTCCCTTGTTCTACGCAAAACTGGATTATCGCCAGCACTACATCAACAAGTTAAGTACCCAAATGTATAAGGTATTTAATGCTTTTTCATGTGTATTCTACAGCAGACCTGTTTCTGCCATTGCACTGTCCTTGTGCACTACCTATGTTCTTTCTGTTAATCTTAAACAAGCATGGTTTAGAGGATTCCTCAATCTTAATGTCTGTGTGATCTTCTCTCAATTCCCCACTAGGCGGAATAACATACCAGCTTGCTTTAGATAATTTTATGGCTTTTGTGAGAACAAGCTCAGCATTGTTTATGCATATCTGTAACTTTCTTTGCACCTCGTCTGTGCACCATATCTTTCATGGTTTACGTTCAGGTAAAAGGCTACTTGCCCACCTGCTTTTGCAATTTCACAGTTTCAGTAAATTTTGTATGCAGCTCACATATTTTGTTTCTGCCATTACATTATTGCTTTTGTTGCATCTTGGCAACTGCTTACATATTACCATTCTTATAGGGTACTGCAGGACTGGACCCCTGTCAGCTACTGGCCCCCTTCATAGGTCATGTCTTTTGTTAACTTCTATAGTTTTCCCTTTTCTTTTCTTTCGGTTTGACAGCATTTGCTCCCTGTCAGCCAGTCAAAAGCAACTCTATTCTTGCTTTCCGGTATTTACTGAACCCTTATTGATCTACGATAAATAAGCATTCATAATTTATTATTATTATCACTGCAGCCCAGGCAGTACATGAGGAAGTTGACGAGAATAAAGGCAAGGTAGCGTGTCGCAATGATTGCCACAGAGGTAGAGCTTGTAGCTATTCTTGAAGAACGGCCTGGTAAACTTGAGTTCAAGGCCAAATTGTGTAACAACTTGCACCAGAATTGGAATCATAAAGGAATGGTCACGACTTACTTACAACCGACCTACGATTGAATCAACCAATCTGGAGAGACCACGCCAATATCACGCGACGGAAGGCGTCAGTGGTAAAAAGCGCGCGGAATTGATTATCTAAAGAACCGCCGATCGGAATTATCTCCGCACGAGTGCGATGAGACGTTTGATTTATTTGATGAAGATTGACACTAGTCCCAGCTGCGTGAGATGAAAACTCTGGATTTTTTTCTAAATCCGCCCTACTCTTCCGTACCCTGTCAGTTTCTAATAAATGGATCGACGTGACGCTGTTCGAGGTCTTTCTGTTCGTGAGCTCTGTGAGCTAACTTCACGCCCGTTTGTATAACGATTTTAACGTTCTGATATATTTGAAGTTATTTTATTTGTGAGCTCTGATGAGCTAAATTCACGCTAGATTGCGTAGCAATTTTTAACGCTCTTAATTATTTTGAAGTATATTACTTTGTGAGCTTTGTGAGCTAAATTCACGCCAGCGTGCGTGATGATTTGAAACTTGTGATATTATCTTAAAGACGACTATTTCAGCTCTTAGGGGCAAGACTTGTAAACGTTCTAATTAGCGCTCACCCGAGCGAAGGTCAAAGCAGAGCAGAGCAGTAGATTACCGAGCGAGATAGCGACTGTGAGTCAGGCAGTCTTTGTAACTTGTTTGTCGAGCCAGTGACGTTGGACTCGAAGTGTGTATTTCATGTATATTTTTAAGTGTATTTTTCATGTGTGTATTGCTTGTGTGTGAGCGATATTTAGGGAAAGTCTTCGTAATTAATCGCATAGGACTAATTGTGGGCGAATTTAGTAACCCACAAGCGATTATAGCCAGGTCGAATTATAATCATTGAACTTTTCTTCCAAGGAGACTACATCAAGATGTCCAACATGTGGTCTGGAGTTGGGATGATGTCCGGCGCTTCAACGAAGACGACTATGGAGTGCTAACTTTTCCATAGGGAAATGGGCTGAGATGGATGTCATAATGTTCTGCAAGCTGAGACGGTGATGTACAACAATTGAGTATTCAATTATGTAGTTAGATTGGCGTGGGAACCTTTGTAAATAGTTTATTTTGTCTTTTCTTGTTAGTGTGTTTTTTTTTGTACCGACACTAATTGTTTTAAATGTACGTTGGCACGTGGCCAAAGTGTTCGTTGTATATTTATTTTTCTTGGAGTCATATTTAATGTGCACGGTGCGTGTACGTGATGTTTTATCCATGCAAATGCGAAGCCCGTTACATTCGATAAGTGGTGCTTCATTAAAGTTCATATTTGTGATAGGTAAGGGAGGTAATTACTGTAAGATGTTTGCTGAACAGGTTATTATTCATATTAGGGTTGCCAAGTGCAACGATTTAAGATGTAATTGTAGAACACCTTAGTTCTAATTTGATAGATTTTTTTAGTCCTTTTCAGGTTAATTAGTCACGGCGAAGAACGGTGGCGCCAGCAAGTGGAAAATATTTATGTCTTTTTATTTCAGGGTCTGTCAAACCCATACGTGTGATTCTGTGTGTGTTACTGTGTCAGGTGTGTGTGTTGATTCTACGTGAAGAGGGGTAGAGGTCCTACCGCCCTCATATTTTGTTGTTGGTGTATTTTTGATGGAAAGGCAGGGTGCTCTAGGGAGACCGTTGTTCCTTGTCCATATTGCTGATTCTTGGATTTCCTAGTGGAAATGCCGGGATATTTTGTTCTGACACACACACACGTATTATTGTGCTTTGGGGCACGCTTCTTCGATACACACGTGGGTTGACAGATATGCAGATTTCCACAAATCGCCCGTCTCGCCTGGTGACTTATTTTTGATAGGCAGTCCTATGTTCCGACTGGCCCCTTTAAGCTTTCAAGTAGCAAACCTGTTCATTGTGATGGTTATTTGGGAACCATAATTAATTGGGGAGTTCGCCATGTGTGTGACGGATTATTGCATGTTGTATGGATAGATTTTTGTGTTAATAATGTAAATGTTGGCTCTGAGCCTATTGATCTTGTTTATGACTCAATTCATGTAATTGTTGTATGTCACACCCGTGTGGTGTAGTGGTAGTGTACTTGTAAATTTGACGGCGGTCATATGTGTATTTCTTTTATTGGTCACGTGTTAACTTACTTGTGTTGATTTGTGTGAGAAGTCCTAAGTTTTTAGGCAGTAATGTTTTTGCTACGGCAGTTTGATTCCAATTTCACACGGAAATTATTGTGTTGTATATTTTAAGTATAGGAAGTGTCGGTTTAGTTTTAAGTGTTGTATAGATGTTCCCCACGTCTGTCTAGCTCTAAGCAATGTGGATTCGTTGTCTGAATGTTTATTCTGGATGATGACGAATCATGCATTCGATTGTACACATCGTGAAGCATGCAGAACGGCACACGCGCATACATTGTCACTTTTGTTGATTTTCTTAAGGACACTTTGTCCGTGTAATTAATCTCTCCAGAGATGTGGCCTAGTTTTGGCATATACTTTTTATTAAGTGGGAGTCATGTGGGAGTTTTTTGTTAATTCTTCGCTTTTTCCTGCATGTTATTTTGTTATATGTTACCCTGCATGTTAATGAAGCGCTTTAACAACAACTTACGATATGGACTGTTACACGCCCCGAAACTGAGTCTCATAAGCTTCTTTGCAAGGGTTCATTACATATGACCTAGAGTTGTAACTTTGATTTATTTATTTTTAAGAAACTAACCTTGTTTATCTCTGTAACTAAAATTGTGAACTTATTGGTTGAAAATATATATTTATGTTAAAGCTACTTGCTCTCTATCTTTTTTTTGTGCTTGCTCTTATCATGTTCCACCCTACATACTTTAACGCTCATACATTATTAATTCTGAACACACTCAGAATTCTCTCAGATAATGGAGACCTTTAATTGGTTGATCCAATGGTGTTAACTTTACACCATATTCTTGTGGTGCCGAAACCCGGGAAATAGTTTCACTTCATTCAAACATAACTTACTGGAGAGCACGTTGCTTGTCTAAAACTATGTCTGACTTTTCGCAGCTAATACGGAGTCCATCAAGGTTGAACAGGTGCAGGATCCTGACGCGCAGCCGCAGCCCTCTCCTGTCAAGTCTGACGTTGCCTTGCCACCAGCAGGTTCTCTTGAGGTTGGGGTAAGTGCTTCAGTCTCCATCATGGCCAAAGCTGACAAGTTATTAGGCACTCGTGCCCTTTTAGAAAAGAAGTTATCCAAGTTTCGCTCTTACCTTACTGAAAAAAGTTTTGATGATCATAACTTAGGCATCCTCAATGAAAAATTTAAAACTTATCAATCCAATTTCATGTCGTACGACACTGTACAAATTGGACTTGAGCTTTTCAGCTCAACTTGTGAGCAAGATCGAGCTGAGGTGGAGGAAAGTTATTATGAAGGCTTTGCTGAAGCCTAGAATTTAATCAAAACATTAACCATAAAGCATAGGGACCAACCTGTCACTCCCTCGAAACCTATCTTACCCCGGATTTCCTTGCCAACCTTTTCTGGCAACGAGAACGAATGGGATTCCTTCGAGGAACTGTACATTTCATTAGTGCATAGTAATTCTGCAATACCCGATATTCAGAAGTTTCATTATTTGAAGTCTACACTGTATGCCCCCCCCCCGCTTAAGCTGATAGAGGCACTTCCTCTCACATCAGATAATTATTCTGTTGCTTTCAATCTGCTTCAACAACGTTTTGGTAACCCCAAGCTTCGCATCCGCAGACATATTACTTCTTTATTTAATCTCCCTTCTTGTCTCCCCGACAATCTTTTCTCTATACGTCAGTTAGGTGAAACTGTCGAGCTTCATGTTCGAGCTCTCGAGCACTTAAAGCAACCCGTCCAGCATTGGGACTTGTTTCTTATATATCTTACTACTTCCAAGTTCGATTCTCAAACTTTAAAGGCATGGGAATCAGAGTTAATAGATCAGCCCGATCCCACCTTTCAAACTTTGGTCACGTTTTTCAAAAACCGTTGCCAAATCCTTTCAGCCGTTGCTCAACAAGCCGAGCTACCTAGCTCGAGCAAAGGTGCGTTCGCTAAGACTTCTTCTAATAAGAAATCTGTTCGATCTCAGGTATTTACAGTTCAGAGCACTGTACAAACCTGCTTCCTCTGCAACAATTTGCATCCGCTCTACACTTGTTCTGTGTTCAAAGCTATGACTGTTGATGAACGTAGGAAAGCTGTTGCCGAGCACAAATGTTGCTATAATTGTTTGTCTACCAAACATGCTGTTTCAAACTGTTCCTCTAAAGGTGTCTGCCAACACTGCAAACTACGCCAACATTCTTCGTTACACCGGTTTGAGAAACCCAAATTTAAGCTTCCCCAAAATAAGCCTTTGGAAAGCGTTGTTTCTACGACTTCTCAATCCAACGTGGCATCCAGTAGTAAGTCGTACCTTACTTCTGGCACTCATGCTGACTATAGCGCTCAGTCATATAGTCAGACTGCTAATTCTTGGCGAAGTACTCAGGTTTTGTTATCCACGGTGAGACTTCAGGTCCAAGACTCTAAGGGCAAATGGCATTCTGTCCGAGCTCTTCTTGACAATGCTGCCACACACGATTGCATAACCTCTTCTTTGGTTAAGAAATTAAACTTAAAGCCCCATACTACTTCGATAGAAGTATCTGGTATCAATAACAGTAAGTCTACTTCCTTAGAGTTCGTAAAGCTCAATATTAAGGATTCGGTGCAATCTGGCACTAACCTTAGTTTAAATTGTTTGACAATCCCTGTTGTTGGAGCCCCGACTCCTAGTCATTCATTTTCTATTGATACTTGGCATTTCTCCTCTGATCTGAAATTAGCTGATCCCCACTTTCATCAGAGTGCTTCAGTTGACATTTTGCTAGGTGCTAATGTCTTTTGGCAAAATTTGCTTCCCTCTAGAATTAATATAACTTCTAGCATCTATGCCCACCATACCAGGTTCGGTTGGTTGGTCACGGGTCATATCCCTCTTGCCACTGAGCAGTCTTCATATTTATGTCACTTAACTCACGTTGAGTTGGACAACAATTTGAAAAAGTTTTGGAAAATTGGGTCTATCGATTCCACCCCTTCTTCTTCTACTGAAGATGACTTTTGCGAGCAGCTTTATCTCTCCACTACCACCCGCAACCCAGATGGTAGATTTGTGGTTACTATGCCTCGTATTTCTTCTCCCCCAGTTTTAAAGGATTCACATCCTCGCGCTCTTAAGGCTTTGTTTGCTGTGGAAAATCAGTTGAAACAAGATTCTTCAGCCAAAGCTCAGTACATTGACTTTATGGAAGACTACGAAGCCTCTGGTCACATGGAAGTCCTTCATAAACAAAATATCTCAGAAGATAGTGTTTATTTGAATCATCACCCTGTTTGGAAGAACCCTTCCACAAGAGAAAACATTAGAGTCGTTTTCAATGGTTCCGCTCCAGATTCTAATGGTATTTCATTGAACGATACCTTACTTACCGGTCCCGCCATTCAGTCTGATCTTTCTTCCGTTTTGTTAAACTTTCGTTTGTTCCCGCCGATATTAAACAAATGTATAGGCAAATTTTGATCAACTCTGAACAGCAAAATCTGCAACAAATTCTTTGGCGTGATAGCCCCGCCAAACCCATTAAGATCTTCAAATTAAAAATTGTCACATATGGTTTAAAACCATCTGCTTTCTTGGCCATCCGCACTTTAAAGCATCTCGCTGACTAAGACTCTAATATCTTTTCCGTTGATACCCCAAACCTCCTAAAAAAATCTTTTTATGTAGATGATTTTCTTCATTCCTTTAGCTCCCCTTCTGAAGCACTTGAACACTCACTTGATCTGCAAGCGTTGCTTCAACGAGGAGGTTTCTTACTTCACAAATGGAATTCTAATTCTCCAGAAGTGCTATCTAAGCTCTTATCCGAAGGAAACACTGATACACCACCGAGTGAGTTAGCCGTGGTCTTTACGGCATGACTGCTGGCAGTCGCTCACATCCGGGAGGCGAGGAGGTTCGAATCCCCCCGCCGGCAACCTTGAAGATGGTCTTCTGTGGTTTCCCATCTTCCTTCCAGGCAAATGCCGGGGTTGGTCCCTACCTATAGGCCACAGCCGCTACCTTCCAACTCCTCGTCCTTACATTCCAACTTCCCTCCCCAACGGTACTTGTAGCTCACCCATTGGGTGTCCGTCTCGAAGCAGCTACAAAACTGGTGAGCCGAACATGTCCTCGGACACTCCCGGCACTAAAAGCCATACGCTAAAAAAACTGATACACCAGTCGAGTTCTTACATACCGCTGATTCTACTAAAGTTTTAGGACTTCATTGGTATCCCGTGTCAGATTCTTTCTTCTATCAAGTCAGCTTGTCTCCTATTCTTCCTCAAACTAAGCGACAAGTTCTTTCAGAGATCGCCAAAATCTACGACCCCCTTCAATTTCTAGCTCCGATCATAGACAAAGCTAAAATATTTATGCAGGAATTATGGTCTCTCAAAACGGATTGGGATGAGCCTATCCCTCCTTTTCTCTTGGATAGATGGCTTTCCTTCCGCACTCATCTTCTTGATCTGTCTGTCATAGACATCCCCAGGGTTCTTATCCCTACTTCATTTTCAGCTAATCTAGAGCTGCATCTGTTTGTAGATAGCTCTGTGAAAGCTTATGGATGTTGCGCTTGTGTGGTCAGTCGTGACACTCCTTCTTTCTCTAATTTAATTTGTACCAAGTCAAAGGTAGCTCCTTTGAAAACGGTATCATTGCCTCGCTTAGAGTTATGCGCTGCCCTGCTCGCAGCCGAATTATCTCAAAAGATTGTCTCCAATCTCAACTGTCATTTCAGTCATATCTACTACTGGACTGACTCCGCCATCACTTTAGCTTGGATCTCTAAGCCCCCCACGCATTGGCAATCTTTTGTCGCCAATGGGGTGAAAAAAATCCAAACTCTATCCGCATCTTCTCAATGGAAACATGTCTCGGGTAAGGAGAACCCAGCAGACATAATTTCTCGTGGATGCTTTCCACACCAGCTAGCCAAATCTTTTCTGGCATGGTCCAACTTGGTTGTTGCAAGAACCTTCCTCTTGGCCAGCTCTATTTTCTTCTGCTTTAACGAATGTTCCTGAAACTCGTAAAGTCGCCCTCTTGTAACCACGGTTACCCCTTCATTGCTTGAAATATATTCTTATTTTCAAAAGCTATTTCGTGTAGTTGCCTACTTGTTTCGTTGGAAATATTTTGTGTTAGATAAACCATTGTTTCCTCAAGCATTTCTTTCAGCTGTTGAATTGAAGTCTGATACTACCACTATCTTATTGCTCACGCAGCAAGAGGTTTTTTCTGATGGAATTAACTCTCTATCTAAGGGTCAACCCCTTAAAAAGCGTAATAGACAATTCGCTTTATGCCCCTTTCTTGATGATAACGGATTGTTAAGAGTAGGTGGTAGATTATCTTTTTCTGATTATCCTGAAGATAAGAAACACCCCATCATTCTTCCTTCAAAGCATCACGTTACCAAATTGATCATCCGTCAATTTCATTATCAGCACTTACATGTTGGTACTCGCACTCTCTTGTGTTTACTTCGTGAACATTACTGGCCCATCAATGGCTTGCACGAAGTCATCTCCGTTGTTAGAAAGTGTATTCTTTGCTTCAATGCCAAACCTAAGTTTTCTCAGCAACTTATGGCTGACCTTCCTTCGTTCCGCTCCGCTCCCAGCAGACCATTTCTTCCAACTGGTATTGATTACGCTGGTCCGTTCCTATATCAAACCAATAGTCTAAAAGCTAAACTCAAAATTCTTGCCAAGCTTTACATAGCACTATTTGTCTGTACGGTCACTGGTGCCATTCATATCGAACTGGTCACCAATGCATCCACTTCATACTTTCTTTCTGCTTTTTCTCGCTTTGTTGCTAGAAGAGGAATCCCCTCTGAGGTTTTCTCTGACAACGCCAGAAACTTTCTTGGCGCTTCTCAACAATGGCAAAGGGCACTCTGCTCTCGTTCTGCCAACCAACAACTTTCTAACTACGCTCATTTAAAAGGCTTTAAATGGCATTTCATCCCCCCTTACGCTCCTCATCATGGAGGTAGATGGGAAGCTTGTGTCAAATTAACTAAAGCTCATCTCAAAAGAACTATAAGAAACTCTATCTTGTCGTTTGAAGAATTTAATTATTTCATCATTCTTATCGAAGGCACTGTCAACTCCCGTCCCTTGTCTCCTGTGTCTAACGACCCCTCCGATCTGCTTCCTTTAACCCCCGGTCACTTCTTAATAGGTAGCTCCTTAAATGATCCACCACCTCTCATCGACCGCAAGCTCGATAGTTCTTTGCCAATTCTCTGGAAAAGAGTCGAAGCACTCAGGGACAGATTTTGGAAACGGTGGAGGCTGGAGTATTTGAACTTGCTTCAGAGGAGAGGGAAGTGGCAGCTCGCTCAACCAAACCTCAAGGAGGGAGATTTGATTCTCCTTCGAGAATCCAGTCCTCCTCTTGTTTGGCACACCGGTAGAGTAGTAAGGTGCTACACCGGTCGTGACAACAGAGTTAGGTTAGTGAAATTAATGACTCCTTTTGGACAGTGTGTTCGTCCAATTTCCTCTGTTGCTCCTTTACCACTCTAGTTTGTTTTTTGTGTTCTCTTTCTTGTTTTTTCTTGTCGCCCCTCTGGCAGTATGTTCGCATTTGCGTATATTTAACTGGTTAAATTTTGTAGGTTTTTGTCACGGCAAAAGTCAGACGAGTATTTGACTTATAACCTCATTTTTTCGTCACCACGTGTTTGTGACAAATCATCTTTGTTTCACTTTATTATTTAATTCAGTTATATTTAAAGTTATTTTGTACTCACCTGTTGTATTGTATTATCTATCTCGCCTCTAAAACATTTCTCTAAGTGTTAATTAGGTCACCGCTTTCCCTCGTGGCATTTTTGGTCCGTCTACCGGGTCTCAGTTTGCTACGCGCTCTTTGGCCGTCTCTATGACGTCACTTCTCTCCAGCCATTCAGCACGCTTCTTCCCGCCACATGTTTGGAGCTCGCGAATGGCCGGACATGGAAAATTCCAGACTTCAGTGCTGTCTGCTATTTAAGATGCAGACCGACAAATATTCCTTGTGATTTCTCCGTTGGTATGGCACCAACCACCCGTCTTGGACACAGGACGAAAAACTTCATCATTGCAAACTTCGCATCGTAATTCTGAATCAAGAAGTGTTACTTCAACCTTCGCCATGTCGTCTAGACATGTTTCAACTAATCCAACCTGGATTGAAATTTAAAGTGTTCCTGCAACACAAATTCAAGTGTACATCTTTATGTACCAAGAAAATCTACTTAGACTTAAGTGAACATCGTCACTTCATCTTTATAATAGCTAAGGACTACCTTACCATTCTACGAGTGCTTCAGCTCCGTCACATACTTTGTGAAAGTAACCTCAACTTTTGTTCTACGCACACGTGTGGAATTTGGTACCACACTCTCTCAAATGAAGTACTTTGTGCTACGCAATTTCAAACTTGACATAACCTATGTCTCCCTTGTTCTACGCAAAACTGGATTATCGCCAGCACTACATCAACAAGTTAAGTACCCAAATGTATAAGGTATTTAATGCTTTTTCATGTGTATTCTCAGCAGACCTGATTCTGCCATTGCACTGTCCTTGTGCACTACCTATGTTCTTTCTGTTAATCTTAAACAAGCATGGTTTAGAAGATTCCTCAATCTTAATGTCTGTGTGATCTTCTCTCAATTCCCCACTAGGCGGAATAACATACCAGCTTGCTTTAGATGATTTTATGGTTTTTGTGAGAACAAGCTCAGCATTGTTTATGCATATCTGTAACTTTCTTTGCACTTTGTCTGTGCACCATATCTTTCATGGTTTACGTTCAGGTAAAAGGCTACTTGCCCACCTGCTTCTGCAATTTCACCGTTTCAGTAAATTTTGTATGCAGCTCACATATTTTGTTTCTGCCATTACATTATTGCTTTTGTTGCATCTTGGCAACTGCTTACATATTACCATTCTTATAGGGTACTGCAGGACTGGACCCCTGTCAGCTACTGGCCCCCTTCATAGGGCATGTCTTTTGTTAACTTCTATAGTTTTCCCTTTTCTTTTCTTTCGGTTTGACAGCATTTGCTCCCTGTCAGCCAGTCAAAAGCAACTCTATTCTTGCTTTCCGGTATTTACATATGACCAAGATTTGTAATTTTGATTTATTTATTTTTAAGAAACTAACCTTGTTTATCTCTGTAACTAAAATTGTGAACTTATTGGTTGAAAATATATATTTATGTTAAAGCTACTTGCTCTCTATCTTTTTTTTTGTGCTTGCTCTTATCATGTTCCACCCTACATACTTTAACGCTCAAACTTTATTAATTGTGAACACACTCAGAATTCTCTCAGATAATGGAGACCTTTGGTTGATCCAATGGTGTTAACTTTACACCACCAGGCTTGGAATCAAGTTAAAATCAATCATGGATATCAGTTGGAATCCATTCTAGCATTCGCCTAGAGTGGCCGTCAAAACCATATAAAACTATTTCTGATCAGGTTAAGTGTAATTCAGTGTATTATATAGGCTGTATACACTTGGATGTAAATGTGTGATATTTAAATGCATGTCAAATAGCCTGTGTTATTATGGTGTCCGTAGTAACAGTTAAATTTAACAATTAAGGCTTTAGCTTGGCTTGGTAATTAACAATTGGGTAAGTTCTTATACAAATTCAAAAGAATCCCCTGGGCTCACATTAAAACAGTTCGGGTCTAAAGAAATCAAGGTCTATAGTAAAATATATTAGACAGGATCCTAATACAAGAATGTGTGATTAAATCATTTAAATTTAAAATTGTGGCCATAACCTGTGTTATTTTAGTGTGTGTTGTAAAGTATGTATTTGTCAATTAAGAGTAGGATTGGTGAAAGAGGCATCCATTTGCTATAAGTTACAAACCATCCCTGCATTTGGCTGGTCTAGAAGTAAAAAATTATACTCTAAAGAAAAAAAAGCAATACCTCCCCTAAAATGGCTGAGGTAAAACTCGAACCCACATCTTCTCAGTTTTGCCTCATTGCAGCCCTCAGACCTGAATTAAATTTGTTAGCAGAGCCAGGAATCAAACCCTAACTTCATAGGTGACTACCAAAAATGCTAGCCACGACACCAAGAGGTGTTTCATGAATATTAGTCGTAGTCAGTTTTGTTGTTTTGTTGACGATTCGTTTAGGTGTTTAACGACATCATGGCCATGTAGCCCTGTATACTGTACTTGGGGTGTGTGTTGTCTGATAACCTGTGTCATAGTAAAGTCCGTACTAGTGTGGGTACTTGTAATCGAGGTAGGATATGGGTAGAAAGCGGCCGTGGCCTTAAGTATGTTGTTAGAGTATTTCAATAATCCATTCTCTAAATGTAATTGTTAAAGAAGTTAAAACCAGCCCTCAATAATGGACAATAAATGTTACAGAGAGTTAAGAGATTACACCCTTTGCGCTACAGTAGCTGTAATCTTCAATGTGTGAGTGTGTGTCTTTTCAAGTTAGATTCGTATTCTGCTGAGTGTTGCATGGCATAGCCTCTGCTTGAGCCAGTGTTGGCAGCTACCAGCTTGTGAAGAAACGTCTTCATTATTTGACAGTGTATAGTTGTGTGTGTACAGAACTTGGGACACCTTGGTCATCAGTCCCATGTGGTTAAAACGTAGGGATATATTGTTCAAAGTGTGTGGAAAACATTGCGACTTCATGGTCATCAGGCACGTATAGTTGGGTTTATGAAATTTGTAAACATCTTAAGTGTCCGTCCCTTGTAGTTGAATATGCAATAGAGACATATCGTTCATGAGTAACGAGTGGTTAGAAATTTGAAAACATCTTAACAAGAATTTGATAAATGTAATTACATTTTAGCTAATTTAGAGAAACCATATATTTGAGTGTATGTACAGTATGGGTCATTACCGTTTGTTATCTATGTTATCTATGTATCTATGTACCGTTACGTAATAGTGGGTCAAAAGCACTTCCTAGGTCTCAGATATCTTAATATTGTCGGTTTTATGAAAAATAAAGTGTAACCAAAGAGGAATATCAACAAAAGAAATGCTTTGATGAGTAAGTGATACCAATTCTATATTGTTGTTTGAGTCTTCAGTCTTTCGACTGATTTGATGCAGTCCTACATATCTCCCTGTCCTGAGCTAATCGTTTCATCTCTACATAGCTACCATACCCTACATCCGAGGCAATCTATTTAACCTATTCTAACCTTGGTTTACCCCTACAGTTCTTTTCCTCTACTCTTTCTTATTTTAAAACTAAGCTTGCTATTCCTGAGTGTTTTAGTTTGTGTCCTACCAACCTATCTCTTCTCTTTATTGGTAGTTGCCAAAAACATCTCTCCTCTCCCGTTTGTCTACATTTGTTACCCTATCTAACCATCTAATCTTCACCATTCTCCTATAACACCACAGTTTAGTCCTCAGCAATTTCCACTTAGTGTGTTGTGAGATTAAAACATATATCATTGTTCTTTCATTTGTTCTGTATAGCTAAAACGTAGGGATATATACGTTATCAGCCTCGTGTAGTTGGGTGTGTGTGATTTCGTCTGATAACCTGTGCTATTGGGATGATTGTAACAGTGTGTGTACTTGTAATTCAGATGAGGATTGTGAAAGAGGCAGCCAAGGCCTTCAGTTAAGAAACCACAAAAAAATACTTCCAGAATGGCTGAGGTAGGAAACAAACCCTTCTCTTCTCACACAAGGCTAAGTATACCCCGTTCCAGTTCTGAGACCAGAATTAAATTTCTTGTCAGGCCAGTGAATCAAATCCAGGCCTAAGCGGTAACAGTCAAGAATGCTAGCCACTACACCAAGAAGTGTTCATAAATATTAGTTGTTGTCATTGTTGTTGTTGATTCTTTCAGGGGTTTTGCGATATCATGGTCATGTAGCCCTGTATACTGTACTTGGGTATGTGTTGTCTGATAACCTGTGTCATTGTAATGGCTGTTTTAGTGTGTGTTGGTCTGATAACCTGTGTCATTGTAATGTCTGTATTAGTGTGTGTATTTGTAATTCAGATAAGGACTGGGAAGGAGGCAGCCAAGGCCTTCAGTTAAGATATATCCCAGCATTTGCCTGGAGTAGAAGTGGGAAACACAGAAAACTACTTTCAGAATGGGTGAGGTAGGAATCAAACCTGCCTTTTCTCACTTTTGCCTCACAAGGCTGAGTGTACCCCATTCCAGCTCTCAGACCAGAAATTAAATTTCTTGGCAGAGCGGTGAATCAAATCCAGGCCTAAGCGGTAACAGCCAAGAATGCTAGCCACTACACCAAGAGGTGGACAATATAAGGCTGGTCTTGATTGTACAAGATCAATCCATAATTACTTAATATTAATAATAAATATTCCATTTAGCAACGTTATACAGCCAACCTCTCCCTGCGACGTCATCTGTAGTCTCAGGGCCATCTTTCCCATTAGCCCCTGGCCCAGCTATGACACTCCCTCCATAAGAATAACATAGGATAGCTGCGAGTGGCGGCCATATTGCCCATTAGCCCCTGTGCCAGCTCCGGCTTATATTACCTACTGTGAACAAAATGGTACAACGTCTGTGTACTTACTAGGACGTTGACGCACCCAGACAGGGCAAAATTGCAGTATTTTGATGTTCCTGTAAACGTTATATCAATAAGAAGAGGCATTGAAACAGTTATTCAAATCATGATGTACCACAGCGTCCATAAATCGCATATGGCTAAACTGGGGATTAACGGAAGGAAATATTCGAATATTTCAATCCACAAATCAATTTGCAGGAACAGTTTATGAATAAAATAAATCTATGTACACACAGAAACAATACATAGACAGGTACACTTTTCTGTGCCTACTGCAGGAAATCTCATTCATTTTCGAACTGAGCTAAGTTATAAAATTCGACAATACTTCAGAATCTCTTGCAAGGAAAAGATACAAACTTATTTGGTTCATCTCTAATTATGTATTTTATTTTTCTTTCTTTTGGAGAAACAGGCCTTCTTGATCATTATGCCCCCCAAAATTGTTATTTTATTAACAGAAATATTCATTTCTAGACCTTGCTTACCAGAAATAAATCAACATAGAAGGTAACTTCCTTTCTGGATCTCACCCACAAAACTGCCAGTATCCTTATGGCCCTTACTCACCAGTAAAACAGAATAACATTACAAGAAAGAAACTAGCTACTCACTTCTGGATTTGTATGAGAAAAAAAATGCTAAGGAAGAAATCTGCCATTCGTGACCTGAACAGTGAAACAAAGTTACGAAAATTATTATACCTCTCTAAACAATGCCAGCCAAATTCCTGATATTAAAAGTATACTGTTGCATTTTTGTATTTGTATTTATACACAAAAAAGTAATGGGGGTCAAGAGCCACTTGTTCTTTAATGAGGATCTTCTTCGGACAAATATATTGTACAAAATAACCGTCAGAAAAATGGTTAAATATCAATGTTACTTTACTGAGGATCCTTCAAATAAACTAATTTAATAATCACTGTTGTCCAACTTGACTTCACCTCGCAAAAATTAATGACGTTCACAAAACAGGATCTTCTTCGAATAAACAAAATTATGTATAAAACACCATGTTCCCCTTAGCCACCTGTCAGAAAAATAAGGTTCAAGAACCACTTCTTTGAATAAATTTGTATTTACCAAATCACTGCGGTTCCACTTGAGCAGCAGAAAAATGTATTGTATAAGGTCCAAAAATCAGGACTTCTTAACAGAAGATCTTCTCTGAATAAAATCACTACTGTCCCCCTGATTATTCTGTCAGTAAATTAAACAAGGTTCAGAAATAAGTGCTCTTTTACTGACCATTCAGGAAGAAAACCAAACAAACCTCAACCTATTTCCAGATAAAAGAAGTTAAAAAACTTTACAAAATATTTTTGTCATACACAACTAAAAAAACTGAAAACCTCCTGTTTTCCTAGATCTTCTTCGAATTTATATCTTTTGTACAAAACAACTGGTATCCCCCTTGAACTGTCAGGAAAATGTTTAATCAAAAATATTAAACAATAGACATTCACTACCAGGAAATGAAAAACTTGTTGTTGTCTTTTTGGACCTCATCTGAGAAATTAAGTTACAGAGTTCTCCTGGACTGCTGAATATCTTAGAAAAAAAGTATAGTTAAAGAAACCTGTTCTGACTTACTGGACCCAGTCGTTCTATCAATGGGAGTGACTGGAGGGGAATGGGTTATATTACCCATTCTGAGAGTCAAATAACTCTTCCCCCAGATGAATTAGGATATTGTAGGGCCTACACTGTACTTCACAACAACAATACTTTGTAATGACCCAGCGGTCCCAATTTGGTAATTTTGTTGCCAGTGACTGATTTAGCGATATTAAAATATCGATTGTGACAAAATCTCATATATTTTCCACCATGTAAGTGGACATCCATAGACATTTTAAACTATTCTTTCTGACAAACCTAAATCATGATATATCAACTAGAAAACCTGAAAATGTTGCAATGCAATGAATTTTCCAAAGTAAAACTGAAAAAGTATAGAAAATTTACTGAAACCTTCTAGGTTCTCAAAGAACTCCATCCACACAACAAACTGATATATTTTTATGTTTTTATGTTTATCTATCACTGCACTTTTCAAAATATTTCTTACGAAATATGGGTGTTTTAGGAATGAAGGACATGTCGTGAAACAATAAAAGAAGAGGTCAAGGTGATAAATGCTGGACCATAAAATTCAAGTTATCAGAACACTCCTGTACAGCTTTATCGGATCTCTAAATGTGGGTCCAGACATGATGCATATCCCCATATCGTTTGAAATGTTAGAAGCCCTATCATTCTGCCGATATAATACAGCGCAACCCTTTTCCTCCGCATACCATCCAGGCGTATTGTATGTTTTTACCCGTATCAAATTAAGGCAATGCAGAAATCAGCAAAGACTACACCAAACCTGAACATAGTAGCAGCGTACATACACATTTATTATGCGATAAAGAAAAAAAAACTAGAAATAACGTCTGTGGAAATCACAGATCTATGCTAGTAGGGAAGTAGCCTATGTAATGCTCTGAAATATTCCATGACATGTCCCTTAACTAATATTAATCGGGTGTAAAATGGACCCCTTCTGTTTGAGGGCTGTCTTCTCTCGTGTATCCTATTTTCTTTTAAATTATCATATAATACGCTAAGGTGTGTGTTTCAAAAAACTCAATCTCTTAAACCAGAGGGAGTTAGAAGGTATGGTTAGTACCAAAATCTTCCAAATCTTCTCAATAGTACTGGAAAAATCTTGCAGGTCTTCAAAACGTCAACGGAAATATATTTATTTTCAACATTAAGTACTTTTGCGTACATAAATCTTTGATCGTTGCCATTCAAACATGGCCAAGCCACTACCCAACAAATAACTGCACGCGCCCATTCATACCTCTTCCGTGTATTTGAAGATGGTCATCAACCAAGTCCTTAATGATGATAGAATACAGTTAACAATATGTACATATACGAATGTACAACATTGATTTGTTTGTTAATGAAATGAAGGACTATTTTCTCCGGATAGTTCGTGATCAAGATAGTGATTAGGTACGCCAAACCAGTAAATGAAAAATGCTGACAGCGCACAATGGTTAAGGCAAGGAACTTCAAACCGAAAAGCTTGGGTTTGATTCCACCTCTTGGCGACTTATTTTTACCACTCGAATATTGTTTTATCAAGGAGTATTACTAACATTTTACATTTTGTGAGTTATGCAGGAGTATAAAGTTCACAGGAATTATTTCTTCCGTGAAAGAGGCAAGACATCAGCGAAAGCAAGTAAAAGAAATCACAAATTGTGTATTCAGAAAAATTATGATAACGGCTTAATTAAGCAAAATGTACGAGGTCAGAATGTGAATGTACTGTAAATTAAACATCAAAAGTTATTCAAATCTTTAAAAAACTTTTTTTTAACTAGCACGTAGATATTCTACGCGGGATATGCTAGTTTTATTATAATTCTCTGAACTTCTTCATGTCACATCCCTTAACGTATATTATTCGAGTACCGGTATATCTATAAGATACTCCTTACTGAACTATATTCCAAATCAACATAGAACCAAAAATATGAAGAGCATAACCTGATGATGACTATTTACTGGGCAAAGTTTGGAATCAACAGCGTGATGCAACCTTCATCTCCAGACTATCTACATTGCACTCCGTGCCGTCCTTTTGATGCGATAGGATAAGACCAACTAGTCGACAAACAAGCCATTTGCAATTCAACCATGACGCAGTGTACCACCCACACTGATATGTAACCGATAGGATATGGGGATACGCAATAAGTCAGGATCAGCCTTTACACAAGCACCATATTTAATCATCTGAAGTACTTCAGCCTTTAGATGCCTTTTACAAGAAAATTTGCCCACCCGTTTTGTGGACTTCTCAGCATTTTTCTATATGCCTGTTTGTTTTGAGATTAGAGTAGTTATTCAGCAACACATTTATCCAAACACGAGGCACGTCCAGAAAGTAAGTTCCGTTTGGTAATAAAATTAAATTGTGTACAGATACAGAAAAAATATTTATTGCACAAAATTCTACAACCCTTAATCTACTTTTTCACATAACTGTCGAACTATTGCAGGCATTTGTCATAGCGTGGCACACGTTTTTGGATACCTTCTTCATAGAAGTTTGCCGCCTGTGTCTTCAACCAGTTGGAAACATCTTCTTTCAGCTCGTCGTCATTGTTGAAGTGTTGACCGCCAAGGAAAGACTTGAGATGTGTGAACAGATGAAAGTCGCTAGGAGCGAGGTCAGCTGTACGGAGGGTGGTCAAACACGTCCCAGCTAAATCCCTGTAGGAGGTTTTTCGTCACATTTGCAGTGTGTGGTCGTGCGTTGTCGTGAAGAAAAACAACACCTTTTGACAGCAACCCTCGGCGCTTATTCTGTATTGCGCTGCGCAATTTCCTAAGTGTCTCGCAGTAAGCATCTGCGTTGATTGTTTGACCACGCGGTAAGAAATCAATGAGTAAGATGCCTTTCCAGTCCCAGAACACTGTGCACATCATTTTCCGAGGTGTCAAGATTTGTTTCGGCTTAACCTTTGCTGGGGATGAAGTATGCCTCCGTTCCATTGATTGCCGCTTACTTTCAGGGGTGTCGTAAGAAACCCAAGTTTGATCTCCTGTGACTATCTGTGTCAGAAATTCTTCGCCGCCTTCATTGTAACGGGTACCATGTGAGTTAGCCGTGGTCTTTACGGCGTGACTGCTGGCAGTCGCTCACATCCGGGAGGCGAGGAGGTTCGAATCCCCCCGCCGGCAACCTTGAAGATGGTCTTCTGTGGTTTCCCATCTTCCTTCCAGGCAAATGCCGGGGTTGGCCCCTAACTATAGGCCACAGCCGTTACCTTCCAACTCCTGGACCTTCCATTCAAACTTTCCTCCCCAACGGTACTTGTACCGCAGCCATTGGGTGTCCGTCTCGAGGAAGCTACAAAAACTGGCGAGCCGAACATGTCCTTGGACACTCCCGGCACTAACAGCCATACGCTAAAAAAAATAAAAAATTGTAACAGGTCAAAAACTGAAGTGCACTACCCATCCGTTTTGTTTTGTGTCGCTCCGTAAGAATCTTTGGTGCCCAACGTCGGCAAATTTTACGAAAGTTCAGTTTTTCGGTAACAATTTCATGAATTAGTGATCGTGAGATTTGGGGAAATTCCATAGCGAGAGCACTAAATGTAAACCTGCGGTTTTCCCGGATCTTGTCATCAATGGCGTGAACCAGTTCTTCTGTAACCAAAGATGGACGCCCACTTCGTTCTTCATCGTGCACTTCACTACGTCCTTCATTGAACTGTCGGACCCATCTTCTCACCATTGAATCACTCATCGCATTTTGTCCATACACTTCGCAAATTTGCCGATAAATTTCAATTGGTTTCACTTTCCTAGCATTCAGAAAACGAATCACAGATCTGATTTCACAAGCGGCGGGATTTTCAACCAACACCGACATTGTACGAGTAAACATGCCAAACAACGCGTGCGTGGCTGACAGCGCTCTCCAAATGGCGCACGTTTCTTCTCCTTGATACAGAGCGTCTACCGCGCATAAGCGGAACTGCGCTGCAGCGGAACGTACAACTAGTTGAAGACACACGTCTATGAAGAAGGTATACAAAAACAAGTGCCACGCTACGACAAATGCCTGCAACATTTCGGCAGTTATGTGGAAAAGTAGTTTAAGGGTTGTAGAATTTTGTGCAATAAATAATTTTTCTGTATCTGTACACAATTTAATGTTTTTACCAAACGGAACTTTCTTTCTGGACGTACTTCGTATTTAGACATTTATCAAAAACGTCAAACAAGCTCATTCCACATTCACACTGGAAACTCACATAATCTAGTTCAAAAACACGTGTTAAAACAGCTTTCATTAGACCTTTTGGAGAATCATGATTAATGTACATCATCTCATAATTTTCAGAAGTGAGGACAAGGAAAGCTTTATAACAATTAAGCCCAACATTTACTGAAAATTCTGTGGGGTACTTTAGGCCTCCACGGTCTAGGCTGTTAAGGTACTGCATTTCTCTCGGCAACTCAACAGATAGACATGTACTTGTAATTAACAAGTGTTTACATTTTTCACACTTGCTACTTACTTTGTAGGCCACATATCCTGCAATAAAAAATAAACTTTCCAATGTTTCAGTGTCTACATCAACTTCAGCACATTCAGCTTCTATTTTATAGCTTTCATCACAAAGTACCAAATCAATACTTTCAGATTCACAAACACTATTAACCTGTGAAATTATATCGGCAACATTTATTTTAGCTCCGTGTGCTCTCAATTTCAATAAGCTGGACACTTTCAATTTCCTTTCTGACTCAATGATTTGTTGTACATATATATTGTACTTGCAACCACTCATTCTTATATACAAACCAAATCGTTCCTCCAGATCATCAGTTTGGAAGGAGCCCAGCAATACATAACAAAAATTCATACGGCTCAAAAGGTACTCGCACAGTTGCACTAGAGTCTCTGTTGTGTGTAGGATAGCATCAAATGTTTCTCTACTGAGTTTACCTACAGAATTTGGAGCATTTAAAATCATAACATCATTCTACTTTTTCTACCAATCACAAAATGCAATTAAAAATTGCACACTCTGTTGATCAACACTACGAATAGGGTTGGCAAATGTTTCTCGTAAATGTATGCCTTTCATTGGGTGTTTTACATTAAGAATTGTCCACCACTTCTGTATGATTGTCAACCATTCCTGTGTTCCTTGTGAATCGCTGTCATGCCAGCAAGTGAACCCATGGCAGCTATCGTAGTTTCATGAAATATAGAGACAACATTAATAACATTCTGCCTCTCTAGGCTATTTGGATAGCACACTTTGTTTGAAAGGGGAGGGGCATGTTTCACCAGAGAAGTTTTCTCATGCTCATAAATTTGTCGAATGTGTTGAAATTGACACATTTTAATGTCGCTGGAAGAATTCTTTGAAGGATAAATAAATGTCTTATTACACTCATTCAATAGTTCATTCATCAATTTCTTGGGGGACATGAACACTGTCATAGAGCAAGAAAATCTTCTTCTGATGGTAACAAGGATTGGGTATACATGTGTGAACAGAAGTATCATTACTTAACAATCTGAACAGTTTAACATGAACTTTGTTGTTGTCAGTAATACCCTACTTCATGGAGAGTGCTCAGAACTTGCAGTGTAATCTGGTGAAGAAAGTCAGCATTTAAATGTGTCACTGGAAGTAGTGCTACAACATCCTTAGATTTTGATGACACAGACTTTACCATGAATACTTACACAGTTGTGGCTACTTCAAACTGAGAAGTGTTACTGGCCATTCCCACAACCCTGTTGCCTTCATATGTAATTTTAGGCTTCACGTATATCTCGTCTAACAACAGTGAAACTTTTCTTTCGTGTGGTTCTAAAACCTGAAATTTTTTCTGCAATTACCTATATTTTCAAGGGTGCACTTATCCCTGTACCAACTTTTGACGAACAGAAGGTTTTTAAATATTTAGGATGGGGCGTGATTATTATTTTCTGGTCTCTTAAGAATCTGTACGCAGCAGGGAATGTGAAAAACAAATTACAAGCCAGCAGTAGCATTTCAACAGATTACCTCACCTGCTTTGAAACTTGAAGTTGAAGCTGTTCACTGGTAAATTTAAAGACATTTCTTTCTACTTCTGTGCAGTTCTCTACACATTTTGCTAGAAGACCCTGAACTGCACAAATTCTGCCTTCATTTATGATTGTCTTTTCTTCAATGTTGTTCAATGCCACCAACAAATTCTCCAATTTTGAATACAAATCACAAGTATGTCCTTTGCCCAATATCCACTCAAATCCTTTCATGTTCAGTTTTACACCGTCCACTACTATCTCAACTTTAAAGTCAAGCGAGTATCATCAGATCTAAATCGACAAAACAATTGGTTATTGTGCCCGTCAGAGGAGATTGCCGGGGTACCATCAACCGAAATGGTAGTCCAGGCTGTCCCATCAGTCAAACACACAACCTGAGAGGATCGGATGCACTTCTTGTAGGCTAGCGCAGCACAAGTTCAATAGTCCGTGGGGATCAGGTCCATACATGGAGGTAATATCATAGACAGCCAAAGAAGTACACCCCCAAACACAAAGCTAAGAAATAAAAACATCCAGGCTTAAGTAAAAGTTCGTGAACATGTTCATTCAATAAAAACAAACCCCTATCCTACTTCGGAGGGTTTGTTCGGCTAATCCGCAAAGCTAATAAATAAAATAAATAAATAAATAAAGAGATCAGGGCCCTAACTGAAGCTAGGTTAAACCCTCTCGAAAGTCCTTTGATATAAGAAAAGTAAACAACAACAACAACAAAGCTTGGAGTGTGGCACGTAAGGTAATCCCTACGCAATTATAAACAAGTGACTAATATCGGAATTTACATTTAACAGGTAGAAAAACACGGCCCAGGTTATGATGGTACCACTTTCGCTTTACATTTAATTTTAATTAATTTAACTATGTCCTGACATGATGAAAAATTACGGCGATGAGCGTCCGTAAGCAAACAGTTACAACAAAGGCCAACTTGACAACCATTGTCTAATTATACGCAAAACGATATCTAATGACAACAAATGTACAACAACAATACAGGTACAAGATGGGTAAACACATAAATAAATCACAGAACACATAGGCTTTCTTATAATAAATCCTGCATGCACAAATTGAGGCGCTGTTTGCCCTCAATTTTCATCTGAGTGTGTCTAATTATGGTGATAACAGCGTAGTGACAACTACGTCTTATGTTGTGTTGTATGAGTATGCTCTCGATCAGTTACGAACTTTTGTTTAGGTCGCAACTCCGTCGGTCCAACCTAAGTGTCAGCTTAATCCAATGTCAGTTCTCTCAAGAAATGCTTCAGCTCATGGCATCAGTAGGCCAACAAAAACTCTGCGTCAGGCAGGCAAATATTACAATCATTTATAGCAAGGATTCAAATCATAAAATCCTAGTATGTGAATCGTTCACGTATTTAAAGTATAACACAAAGAATAACAGATTAAATACTGCATTTTTCTACGCAGTACAACGATGCAACATGTTTTAAATACCAAGTAAACTTGAACGAGAGATGTCAAAACATCCCCAACTGCTTTGGTTTTTTTGGAAGACATTCCACTTCATCTATTTACAAGTTTCATTCATAACGGTTGCGTGTTGACTCCTGGACACAAATAATAATTAAAATCACAACCCCTTCTACTCCTGGGTTGTTTTAAAATAATATGTCGTTATATCAGGTTTCGATGCTAGTTTGATAACATTAATTACTCCCTTAATTAGTTCTCACTTGGAACTCAGTGGCATCAGAGGTCCACAATATTTAAAGTAATCCATTTATAAATGCGGTGAATAATCCTCAATTCACCAAATGATACGACGATAAAAGTGGTATAAACCAAATAAATTACAGAACAGGGTGTTCAAAAGTTACCCTAATTATTTACATGGATATCATATCATCCAGTTAAGATCAGTCTAGGCTGATAGAAAAATAGCTCAACAGGCTATGACAAGATTAATAAGTTTCAGGGTTTTGACGTTTTAATACGGCCAAAATAAATGCACCAGTGGAGTAAATCCACAAACAGGGTGTCTCACAATTATCTAACCATTCTGAAAAAATAAGACACATGGTGAATCAAAACTACTAACCCTACTTAATTGGTTGTCAATGAGTTCGGTTGATTTCTACACTACGTCTACCATAGTAAAAACTCGCACAAGAAAGAAAGAACAGAACTCACAGGACCATTGGTAATTCACCTCATCCCTTGGCTAGGAATTGAGGGGTATACGACTCCTCATGGGTAGGAGGGAATAGATAAATCCTAGGCCGAAAATCCCTGGCCTTTCCTCTTCTTTACCATTCCCTGCGTCCTCGTGATCTCATTCCTAGTGGCTTCCTCTTCATTCCGGCGGTTTCCATTATGGGCTCCTCATGGTTTGCAGGTTCCTTGTCGTTTGTAGGTTCCAATCCATAGTGTGGCTTCACCTCAGGACATCTCCTTCACATATGTAACTTAAACCATCGCACACATTGCGAATGAGAGTCGTAACATTGCTTACACGTGGTTGATAAAATGATACATGGCTTGTAGAAAATACACACGTGTTTTCACAGAGTTTATGTTTCAATTAATTGTAATTTTCACACAGAATTTAACTTTTCACAGTGGATTACAAATTTTCACAGGCTCTAGATACTCTTGCAGACAGTATCAGAAATGTCCATGGTAGGTCTGCCACTGAAGTTAAGATACTCGGGCGGTATCTGCTCACAGACTTAAATACTTTTACTAGCACTGTAATCACTTAATATCACTGCGATCGGCGTGTTAAAGAATCGCGCACAACTTGATGCAGCTTTGATCGTAGCAGTGGCGTGCTTTTCTGTAGTTTAAACAATATTGAATGTTCACTCTGAAGATATTTAGCCACCTCGTGGACTTCGATAATTATGACAGCGTGGTCCAAGATATGTGTTCCACGTGCTGTATCACAAAGAATGTTATAAATTCACAATTCACAGATTCTATCAAAATTCTTCACCGGCGTGAATAAATGATGCCCAACTTGGCGATATGACAATTATGCAGCACACTAAAGTGGTCTCGATGCACGATGCTTATAGATTGCAAACTTCTTGACTCCAATGTGTGGACTTGTAAAACGTGGGCTCGACAGACCCAAACGTAAATACGTTCGTCATCGACAGACTCGAAACGTGGCGTGTTCGTCTCCGATTCAGAGTTCCGGGTTCAAGGAAGTATTCAAGTCGTGTAGCAACTAATTATTTCCTGTTCGCATATCTGCGAAGGAAATATCTTCACCAAAAATATTTAAATCCACATCAAAGTGGCAAATTCATACAGAATTACAAAATGGAAAATCCTGAAACTCGTAGAATAAAAATATGTGGTAAAATATGCTCAGGAAAAATATCTGCATGATTCTCCAAAGCAAATAGAACATCTTAAATCATGACAAAGCTTAAGCTTGCTTCTGGGTGCGTTCTGTGCATTAGCGAAGCAATTACACATTCCTTCAAAGAAAATATCTCCAGGGATGAGGTCATACGGGCTCACTATACAAAACACTACCAAACCTACAGTGTCACCCACAATCAGAAATTTAAAGAAACGTATCAAACCTTACGAAGTCCAATAGTGATACTGACAAATGGATACATTTCAATGTTGCAAAACTTAGAAATGACGATCCCAAGCTTCCTGCCCTCATTCTCGTTCCCGGGTTAATCGTGAACGCGCCTTTACAGTAACTTATATTTTAATTAATAACGTCGTTACCGTCTCGTTATCCTAGAAAGATACTGTTACAATTACAGGCGCTACTCTTCATCCATGGTTAAAGATTCATATACAGTATATTTAAAGAAACATTTTTTTTTGCGCCAAAAACATATTTAAACGAGCCTATGTGAAAGCACCAGAAATTTGATTTCTTTAAGCTTTTATATTCTAATTCTTCTGATCACCTCTTTGATTCTTCTAATATTTGTGGTCAAGAGCTCAGTGGCGTAAACTGGTCTGAAGATCTGGGCTACCACTGAGCTTAATGGTACACAAAACATGCTTTTGAACTGCCGTGCGAAAAAGAGTTCATATTTGAAAACCCTTCATTTGACCATACATTAACTTCACGACTAAATAATAAACACGGCCAGCAATAAAATTTAGACAGTTTAGAACTGCCAGATAACCTATTCCACCTAGCATATGTAGATGATGTGAAATGACGTGTATACATTGGCATACAATTGCAGTTCAGGTGTAGGCCTTGTCATATGTATAATATGAATTTTCTCACTGTATGAACGACGGCTGAAAGGTAATCTGTGCTTCTAACTATCTCTCTATTATACAGTCATTGGCATTTCAAGCCCCCGCAGGTGTTTGTTCCATATCTTCTTACAAAATCACAACTGGCACAGTTAAAACACAACACTACATAAAGATTCTTCAGCATACACACTTTTAAATAAATCACACATCGAAAATACTACAACTTCTAAAACATATTCACATCTATGCGCGCGATAATGTATAATTATTGTAGGCTATTTGTTGCTTTAAAAGCTTTTAACGTCAAAGAAACCGCTGGCTGTAGCGGCAACTCGCTCGCTATGAGCACGGCTGTGCCTGCACGGAACAAGAGTGGGTGCGGAGATAAGGGGAGAGCGGCGTAAAGCTGCCGCTATCTTGGTCGGTTTCTACTGTGTTGCCGCGTTGACTACCCACCACTACCCACTAACCATTATTTCTTTCGATAAAGAAGAATGTGCATGAAAATCACGATTGTTTGAATGCTTTGTTGAAACTGTAGTAAACTGTAATTTATTTTTAATGTAATTTTCTTGGGCTACCGCCGGTAGCTCCGGTAGCCCTAAGAATACAGCCCTGCAAGAGCTGACTTCAGTTGAATATAAGAAGAGAGGAAAACATAATTTAAGCATTGGGCTGTCAGTAGTCAGCGTATCCCGCTTTTGTTTATAGTTATTAATATTCCAAACGACACGATACATGCTTTGCAAGTTTGACAAGAAGTAGCCTATATAAAACAATATACATCTACATCATTATATATCGGTATCGCCGTCTATAATTCTCAGCCGTGTTGTTGGAATAATTGGCAACACAGGAATACACACGTAGGCTCACATGCTAAGTTTTGTTCATAAATATCGTATATTTTGTTAAGACAGCATCTAAAAGCATTTCGTATTAACTATTTCAACATCCGTGAAATTTCTCGTGGTAAATCAGACCTGCTAAAAATTGTAGAGGTTGAGTATTTCCCGTATTAAGTTGTATTTGTAACCGATGCCTGGTAATGAATTTAAGCAATAAATTATTTTCTAATATTTCATTTAACTATTTCAGATGCATAGAAAGTGTTGTGTGCCTGGCTGTAAGTAAAATTATGGCAGCACTATTAAAATAACTGTTATATTATTACGTTTTATTTAATTAGAAAGCTACTTATTTTTAATTAAGTGACCAGTGGAGCGTTTTTGTTAGACTGTCAACATTAAGCTTGAAGGCCTGTTATGACTATGATGAGTGCATCTGTGGACAAAAAGTGAAGGATTTATTATCTAAGGCAGTCTCTATATTCATTAGATTAATTTAATTTAAAATATTTATCTGAGCACGTCAATGACGGCAGTAAGCATAGTAGCAAGAAAAGAAAACTTCAGACATTGGGACATTGAGGTTACAGCATTTTATTATTACCATATCGGGAATTGACAGTATATAGCATGATAATATTATCCTTTATTTGTTATATTCATGTGTAGATTTAGCGGACGATATGTTCTGTTGTATTTTCGGAAACATTTCGCGTCAAACTATATGTGTTTACGCAGTGTTAGTAATTACCATGTGCTTGCGCTAGGTCTACCAGTTGACAGATGGGCGGCATTGCCAGCCGTAATGACGGCGATGATATCGGTGATTGGATTGGACGATTCATCCAGAGAGATATCAAGAACTAGTACTGTATCTACTGTATAAGTGCTGACCACATTTAGCGCGCTTAGAAGCCTCTTTCTCTTCTCATGTTTTAAAGAATAACCTTTCATTTATAGAGCATCTTTGGGTTACACCCATTTGGTATTATTATTCTGCTACCGATTCTTTGCGTTTACAGTGCTGAAAAGTAATCGAAGATCCTTGTAAATAGATCCGAGGGACACAGGCGGTATGTTTGGTGCTGGATTCCTGTGAGAGCAGAATAATAGCAAATCAGAAGGTGGAAAAAAAAAACTTGAAATCTGGCATTAAGTGAAATAAAGTTGAAAATTTAATAGAATAGGAAGATTGACATACAATGGATTCAGCTCAGGTAAATGCGAATTTACTGTTTCGTATGATCTTAATCGGTGCAGTAGCCCTATTTGATAAATTTCCTCTTAATGACATTTTTAATTCAAAACACTGTTTCCATGCAATCGGGCCTCTTTTGGGGGCGTATTTGATTTTGAAACTTTTTCTTTAAACGTAGATTCCTAAGAAACGCGTTGGATCTCGACGACGGATCATGCTTTCTGAGGGTTGGTCGTCTCCGAAAATGATGTAACTGAACGTTCGGTAAAGGGTTCTTTTTAAAATAATTAACTACTGATTCAATTTGTTGACTCCTAAAAAATAATTTTCTCTTGATTGAAGTTACCTGTTGGGTAAGGGTTGGATTAATTATGGCTGTTTTAGACTTTTAGTCTAGACTAAATTCATGATCTTTATCGCGTCTTAGTCAGGTTTCAAAGTTCGAGGGTGTAGCCTATGCCTCCTGAGAAATGAATTATTTACCTTGTTATTCTTAAATTTACCATTTATGCAATGATGGTTTCGTTTCTTGAGTTGGAGAGAGAAAACAAACCCACCCTCAGCTTGCTGCCACCTAATGGAAAATTTTCAAGGTTAACTTACATTATTTTTTGTGGCATGTAGCTGAAGTGTGATAATGCAGAATAGGGGCAGGAGTGGGGTAGGATAGTTGCTGAAAATGTAAGAACTAATCTTAAGGTGAAATCCTCATGTCATATTGTTCTCTAGTTGTAGCATTGTTTGAAAAAAAAATTGGGGTGGGATAGTGTTCACAGCCTGCTAACTTTCATCAGCTGACTTGGGCTATAATATACTGCTCGGGTCCAAGCTGCGTGAACCTGAGAGGAATGTGGATCGTGCACTATAAGAAGTGATGGTGACGAATGATTAGGTTTCCCGGTCCTTGCTTAGTAACAGAACCAAATACATTGGTCGGTGACTCGCTCACTCGCAACGCCACAGTGGTTTCAGCAAAGACCCTATGTTAGCAGTATTGGAATGGGCGGAAATATCAGGTAACACGGTGGGCTGTTGACAGGCTTCTCAATTCTCGCCTAACCCTTTCCTGCCCCGGAAGTTCAGAGGTTAGATCCGAGCATTACTACCCTCTAGATCAGCGGTTCCCAACCTTTTTGCTTCGGCGTACCCCTTAAACCATATTTTACACAGGCTAGTACCCCCAAAGTTCTAACTACTTTTTTTTTTACTGTACTATAACTGTATTAGAGAGGGTGTAATATACATTTATTGCAATATTTGAACAGGTTGACACCTATGAATGGATATTTAGCTAAGGAAATAAAATAGTAACACGATAATTTCTGACGAAGACAGAATTTTTTATTGAGAACATCGAATGTGTACATAGAATACATATAGAATAGTGTCAGATTACATATAGAAGTTTTCAAGAAGTGTCTTTAATGTGATCCTTGGGCTTGTTTTGTTGCACATAGCATTTTGAAATCTAGCGGCACTTTTGACAAATACTCTTAAGTCTGGACTTGCATCAAGCTTGTTACAATATTTGTTTTTAATAAAGGCATATGAAGAAAAAGCTCTTTCTACAAGCTCCGTGTTAGTAAAAGGCACTAAAACTTGGAGTGCTTTATTTGATATAGGCTCGTATTCATCACTAATGCTAGCCCAAAAGTTTCCGAGGCTATTTGTCTTGAAATCGGATGTCAAGGAAGAGTCTGCAGAGATGTCGATGAGTTTCTCTTCTTCCAGAAAGGACAACGTGGCAGTCTTGAAGTTCACTTCACTGAACGGAATTTTCACCATCTTCACGTTCAGGAAAATATTGCCTAAATGAGTCTTCAAGGCTTGTCAAATGCAAAATTATACTGTGTTTTACCTTGGGATAACTATACATTGCGAAGCATCCACGTATAAAATTTCCCTAAAACAAAATGGCGACTTCCGTGGTGTCATCAACGACGTCACGAAATACTCCTCTAGCAGGCTTACGGGAAAAGCCTGGGTAATAGGGGTTTTTGGGTGGGGAAACACAAAAACACAAAGCTACATTAAACAAAAACCTTCGAAACGAACAATGCATCGAAATCTGTAATTGACCTACGTAGCTCAAAAAAGATTCCGATGCATAAAAAAATCACAATTTAACGTTATCAGGCATTCCATTGTAACGGGTGTTACAGTTGAACCGTTAAAAGGACACATTTGGAGAATGAAATAACAATTAATCAAAATCTCATCAATTGCAAAAGAAAGCTCTTCTGTGTGTACTATGGGCTATTATTTTCTGAAATAAAACTTTTCCCAATATTTAAAATATTTAAAATATTAAAAAAACACACTGTAACTGGTGTTACATAAATGCAACCCACTTGTTGAGGTAGATGGTAAAAATCAATAAACACTGTGAGATGACAGCTAATAGAAACTTACAAATTTTATTGCCGAACAAAGGAACTCTAGAAAAACTAACCATACAATTTATAAAAGGACAATCACTGTTTTTTCATGTTATTTACCTATTTTGAATGTAACGGAAGTCGGTGGTCGACTATATACTGTATGAGAAAGAACTAAATAAGAACATCACGGACATCAAGGTTATACCATCGGAGAACCTGGATAGCGACCATCGATTGCTGGTAATGAATCTGAGATGGAGTAAGGAGAAGGCTACGTCCTAGGTGCAAGCGTCCAGCGTGCACGCGCTTTCACGCGCTACCTGCTTGATGTGGACACACACACACTATCGCATGTGTCTGTACGGCCTGGGAGCGTTCTCGCGCGCGTGCTTCCCAGGCAGCGCTACCAACGCTCTCGAGTAGGAAGCAGCTACCAAACAAGTTTGTCCGCGATTGTACATTCGTCAGTGCGCTTGCAAAATGTCAACATCAGAGGCTGGTCAGAAATATATACGGTACACTAATATGTAGTAAAATGTACTAAGATGTGAGAGAAAACGTTAAGGTGAGTGGTCAAAATAAATGAAAACACTCTACAATTACATAGATTGGGGAAATTGGTCCCCCCTGTTCAATACACTTTCCTCCAATATATGTATTAAACATTCAACACGGACCAAAAATGAGGTTATTAACAAATTATGAAAGGTATAAAAATTAATATAACATTTCTTTACAGAGGAGGTTAGCAAGTCCAAATGAAAATAACTTCAGAAAAGAATTTACGAAAACAGGAAAACCCAGAACGGGAGACCCTGCCCCAACTCCTACACCATGGTGGGTAAATTTTAAGGCCATGGAATTTCTTAAGGATATCATGGAACCGAAGAAAACATCTGGAAATATTCAAATTGAAGACAACCCACAAACTGAAGATGCGTCAGATGAGAACAGCCTAGACGATGCCTCAGAGGTTGTTGATTCAGATCCTACAGTTGCACCTGAAGCTCCAAATCCTCCGATAAGGAATATACCAAAAACATTAGACTCTCGGCAGGAAATGGTACAATTAGAGAAGAAAAAATGGAGTGGATGTTTAACCGTAGAGATAAAGAGAAAGAGGAGTATGATGATCTTAACTTCTTCAAATATTTGTTGCCATACATGAAAAAAATTAATCTTTTAAAGAAACTCAGTTTAAGATCATAGTTTCAGTATATGCTCTTCAACGAGTTAAACACTCTTGACATGCAAACAGTGGCGTGTGGTGGAATTTTACTTAGGGTAAGCAGTGGTTTTCTTCACAAAATCATTGAAGACCCAGTTGTAGACGTTTGGGATATTTTGAACTTACAAAGTAAATCTATCTCAATTGAAATCAATGATAAATGTCATACGTTTAGTTCAAATAGCGAATACAAGCTTTCACTTTCGTGTTAATAGGCCTACTCAATTGAGGAGTTGGAAGACATCCTAATAAAATAAATATTTTGTTCTCAAATGTACCGCACATCACACGCTGTCATCTCTAAACCCAACTCCCGGTGCCATATTTTTTATAGATTTCTCACGTCTACTAGTGAAAACAAAAACGTCTACTGCATACCCTACTCCCTTATATTGCATTAGACAACATATCGCTGAACTATAAAAATGACGGCCTACCACTGTAAAACAATCACACGTTTTAACACAGCATATAAAAAGCTGTTTTGCACAAACACTGACACGCTTTTTCAAACTATAATGGGCGAGTAAACACACTATCTTTGAAAACTGACGCTCCTTGTTTTCGGCCTAAGGTATGTAACTTAAGGAATTGCTTCCTAGCCTTCGCTTTCACTCATCCTGCAGTACCAAGAATTACCAAAAGAGGGCATGTCACGCTATTGTGCTGCTGCAAGCGACTCCGCAAGGAACTCGCAGTAGGCATCAAAGAACAACGAATTGTGAATAGGTTCATTAAAACAATACAGGACACGGAGACTGGAATATCACTATAACCAAAGTAATTAATTATTGTACCCGTCATTATAATTTTTATTTGGGTAAGCAATGCTTGAACAATCTTACCCGCTATTACACTTATTTTTATTGCCCTTCCATCCCTACGTCTTCTTTATCCATGGAATACACGCGCCTGCATGCAAAGTAATTTTAGTCATCCTTCTCCTTCTTCACTCTCAGCCTTAACTTCAACCGAGAATGCAAGCTATCATCTGACATACACTGATGTTAATTGTTTGATTCAATAGGTGTAATGAACATTGTGAGAATATTATGTTACTCTTCTGAATAATATTAATAAGTAATAAATAAATTCAGTCTTACGTTTCATAGGTAAATTATCTTACCTCAAAGTCACAAAAAGTCTTTCCTCCAGAGATATTGGTTTCTGGAAATTAGTAGTACTGTGAAAAGGTGTGGTCGAATAACCTCCACTATGTAATCGAACGTTGCAGGTAACATTCTGCGGTATTCAAAAAAATTATTGTGGTCAGATTTGAGATCATTATAGAGGTGATGGAACTCCCCTAACTGATGCCGGCTTTTCAATATAAAATACTTGCTTTGCCGCGTATTCCCACTAACTCTATTTTTTAACGCATTGTTCTCCATGAGAAACATAAGGCTTGCTCTCCTAGCACTTGTCATCGTGCTACAAGAAGCTACGACAATGGACACATGGAAGCGCGTCAACTAGTAGCGCGTCGAAGCGAGTCAACTAGTAGCGCGTCGAAGCGCGTGCACGCTAGACGCTCGCACCTAGGACGTAGCCAAGAAAAAGACTGAGAACCAGGAAAGACTTATAAGGATATGGAAACTGAAAGAAGGGGTTAGAAGGGTAGATTACCTCAAAATGGTAAAGGAAGGAATTCCAACAGATGAAGAAATAGGGGTGGAAGAGGAATGGGCTAGATTTAAGAAGACACTAGTAGGTGCAGGAGAAGCAGTATGTGGGAGGACAAGTAGTAAGAAGAGGTGGAAGGAGACACCATGGTGGAATGAGAAGACAAAAGATATAGTAAGGGAAAAGAATAGAGCCTTTAGGAGGTGGTATCAAAATAGGACGGTAGAGACAAGGGAAGAGTACCAGGAAAGAAAGGAGGCAAAGAGAGTAGTGGCTGAGGAGAGAAGAAAGTGGATGGAAGAGTGGACAAAGATGATGGAGGATAGTGAAGGTACAAAAAAGGTCCTGTATGGGATGGTAAAAAATAAGAGGCGGAAGGATCCTACGGATTATGTTAGAATGGTGAACGAAAGGGGACAAGAGATAGAAAATAGGGAAGAACTGAAGAAAATGTGGAAAGAATATTTTGAAGAACTTCTGAACCCAAATGGTAAAGATGGTGAGGAGGAAGAAATCGGGGAAGAGGAAGATGAACTGCAAACAGAAAAGGACCTGGAAAGAAGTGGAAGATGCAGTGAACAAGATGAAAGGAGGGAAGGCACCGGGTGTGGATGAGTTGGGTGTGGAGATGGTGAGAGCAGCAGGAGAGGTGGGGAAACCGTGGTTGTACCGAGTGATGAGGACAGCATGGTAGGAAAGGAAGACCCCAGAGGACTGGAAAAAAGGAATAATTGTCCCGATCTTCAAAAAAGGTAGTAGAACAGATTGCAGAAACTATCGGGGAATAACACTGATGAGTCATTGTGCAAAGATCTTCGAGAAAGTTTTGGAAAAGAGAATTAGGACAAGGATAGAAGGAGGGATGAGGGAAGAACAACATGGCTTCAGAGCAGGAAGATCCACAGTGGATTTGATTTTTGCTCTAAGGCAGTTACAAGAACAGCACTATGAGTATGGAACAGATCTACTGATGGCCTTCCTGGACATTGAGAAAGCATATGACAGTTTATGCAGAAACAAAGTATGGAAGACCCTGGAGGATAGAGGAGTAGAGAAATGGACTATAAAGAGGATAAAGGATATGTACAAGGGAAGCGTGAGCTGTGTGAAAGTGGGAGGAGAGAGATCGGACTGGTTGGAACAGAGAAACGGCCTGAAACAAGGAAGTGCACTGTCACCGTTACTTTTCATTGTGGTGATGGATGACATAATGACCCGAGTGGCACAAGTAATTGGGGAAGGAAAGATGAAAGCAATGGTGTTTGCAGATGATTTGATGATTCGGGGAAACAAGGAGGAGGAGATACAGGAACAGTTGGACGTGTGGGAAGGAATAATACAAGGATATGGGATGAAATTTAGCATAAATAAGAGTGAGATGGTGATCACAACAAGGAGGAAGGAAAGAACTACAACGGGAATAACAATTGGTGGGGAACAGCTGAAGAAAGTGGAGAGTTTAAAGTATCTGGGAAGCCTGATACAAGATAATGGAAGAAACGATAGAGAAATAAATGAGCAGGGGAGGCAGGCAGAAGCATTTCAGAGGAGTGTGAGAAGTATGTTATGGAGCAAGGATGTCCCTCAGAACAGCAAAAAGATCATATATCGGATGTACTATTGTCCCTATCCTGACGTATGCCTCGGAGAACTGGGTTATGAAAGGAAGAGAGAAGAGCAAAATACAGGCCAGTGAGATGAGGTTCTTCAGAAGCAGTATTGGAGCTACAAGGATGGACAGAATAAGAAATGAGAGGACCAGAGAATTAATGAAGGAGGAACCATTACAGGATGGTATAGAGAAATCTAGACTTAGATGGTATGGACATGTAAAACGAATGGAGGAGAAGAGGATACCCAGGAGAGTACACGAGACGAAGTGGGAAGGAAAGAGACCGAGAGGAAGACCAAGAGACAGGTGGCTGAAGGGGGTGGAAGAAAGTGTGAAGAAGAGAGGAGAAGACTGGACAAGGGTGGAGGCTGAGAGATGGTGGGAAGACAGAAGACGTTGGAGAGGCTTGTGTTCCAAACGGACCCGGCCAGTGGCTGGAAACTGTGCAAGATGCTGATGATGAATGTAACGGGAGTTACACAGTTGATAGAAATCATAACTGAGCAAAATTGGCAAAATGCTTATCAGATTAAAGGAGATAATAATTTATCAGGGTGAATTAAAGTAAGATTGTTAGTTTAATTGATTAAATTAAGCATTAGAGTCCATGAACAAATTTAACAGCTTCTTAAAAATTATTCTGAAACTCCCTGTATTCTGTTATTCATTATTAAATACACATTACTATCATATTTATAAATAGACAGAAACATAAGACAATATCTAGCTGTGATATTGTTACAAATTGTACTTTTTTCATTTTGAAAAATTAAGAACTGCATTTCTTAATTCGTAAGATAGTCTGTTTCTCTCATTTTTATGTCAGTTGTTGGCAATTTGCAATCTGTTGGAACTGAAAGAATGCAACATCATTTTCGTCAGGGCTAAATATTTTTCTGTCTTCACCAACAGTCTTTAAGAATGTAATTTTCACGTCTTCTTCCTCGTCAAGTTCGTTTTGGCATAACAATATATGATGCTTTCCCAGTTGTTATTTTAGTTTTCTTTTCAGTCTCCTTGCTACAAATGCTCGATGTGCCCTCCTCGCGTCACACGGAAAATATCAATATGGAAGTCCAACTCCGACCAAACACGCTGGAGCATATCCTGGTTAATTTTTGCTATAGCCGCATGGATCCAATTCCTTAGTTCAACAATATTAGCAATATTAACTGGCATAGGTGGTACATAAACCTCATCTTTGATAAACTCCCTTAAAAAAAATCGCACGGGATCAGATCCAGCGACTGGGGAGGCCAGCGCATAAGACACTAATCTGTGATCGAGGTCCATCCAACGTTCAGGATGTTGTTCATTAAGATAGTGGCTCACTGCAAGGGGGTAAGAACTCAACAGTTTCGTTGGAGGCAGACGGGCGACCGGTGGATTTTATCTTGCACAGACATCCTGTGGTTACAAATTTCGAATGTCGTGCATGTATAGTGTTTTTATTTGGATATTCCTTGTGAAATCTTGCACACCTAAAGTTCTATGTATAAATATTAAATGTAACGGGTGTTACATTATACCAATGAAACACCCGTTACATTGACATTGTAACACCCGTTACACTATTTTTAAAATCTTAATTTAAACATTTCTGAAAAGAAACTTCTAAACATTCTTGAATATGTGCATAACCTCACTTTTGAAGAAAACCACAGCATAGGAATGTATAACGGAACAAGTTAGATCTGAACCTTCCGATGCGCATGTGCGTCCAGTTGCATTACGTCATCCCCCCGCCAGGATTCTTTGTCAACCAGTGAGCACATACTTCATCACACGCTGGTTAGATGTTGCCAAGTAGTCATTATTCCCAGAACCTTGGCAGGGTACAGATCCTGTCAAGGCATGCGAAGCAAGACTGAGTGGCTCTGTTCTTTGACAAGCACGGCAACAAGCTTGCTGTCAGGAGTGTGTGAAGTGGGCGTGCTCTCAGTTCATTACCACCAATACCAATGCTATGTCACTGAGAATGCTCCTATTCGATACTTTATGCTTGCATAATATAACCACGACGAGCAGTGAGCAGCTCCAAATAGTTGTTGCACCAAAGAGGGGAAATCGCATTTGCGCCTAGAGATCCCACTACTTCCCCTCCTAGACGGGACTCTGCCATGACAGGCCAGGTCTAACTTGCCACGCTATACAGTTAAGCTGTAAAACTAACTTATCCATTTCTTTTGTAACTGGTGTTACACAGTGCAGGTACTGATTCAAACATTCATAATATAACTGTAATATGTATATCAGTTGATTCTAGAAACTTCACTGGAAATATACCTACAGAAGGCAAGCTGTTTATTAGTTTATTTAACCACAAAATGAATCCTGCCAACATTGCAAGAAAATACACTCCAAGCTCCAACACCAAACACATTCCAAGTGAAGCATATAAACATTGATTTAAAAATATATTAATCACTATATATGGCCATTTATAATATATACTATTTATATAGTTAAACATACCACTTTTTTTTAATAGTTTACGAAAACATGCCAAGGTTGCACTTTTCATGGAATCCATGTTATACTTTTAAATTTCCGCATCGAAATCTGTAATTGGCCTATGTAGGTCAATTACAGATTCGGATACACATCATAATTATATTCATTTCGTAATTAAAAAACATTGCATCGAAATCTATAATTGACCAACATAACTCAAAGATTCCAATTTATAAAGAAATGTCGCAATTTACCGGAATATTTTGAATTTTTTGCATCGAAATCTGTAATTGGTCTATGTAGGTCAATTACATATTCCGATACACATCGCAATTATTTTCATTTCGAATTAAAAAAACATTGCATCGAAATCTGTAAATCACCTACATAGATCAATTCAAGATTCTGATGCATATAAAAATGTTGCAATTTAACGTCATCTATTTTAATTTCCGCATTGAAACCTATCATCATCATCGGCTTTAACTCGAATCCGAGTATAAATCTTCTTCCTTCAGTCCAGTTTGTGGATGTGTTTACGGTGACTAAAGAGTCCAATCCTGGCATGGAACAAGCGACCACACAAATCACACAGTATTGCTGGAGGAGGACGTGGTTGGGCTGCTCGAAGTTTCCTAGCTTGACGCTTGGCCTCTTCATGTATGCGTCGAACCCTTTCAAACGTCTTTACAGTATCCGAGATGGTACGGCGCCACATTGAGCGGTCTTCAGCCAGCATGTCCCAGGTTTGTGAATCAAGACCTGTCAATTTCAGGGTCTGCTTAAATTGGTCCTTGTAGCGCCTCTTAGGACCACCATGAGGTCTGGTGCCATAGCATAACTCACCATATAGCATTTGATGAGGTAATCTCACATCGTCCATCCGATGGACATGACCAATCCATCTAAATTGGTGACCTATTATGGATGATTCTATGCTGTTGATTTGAGCCTTTTCCAGAACAGCAATATTGGTAATGCGGTCTTTCCATTTAATCCTCAGGATTGATCGAAGTTTTTGTAGGTGGAAACTCTCAAGCTTCCTAAGATCACGTCGGTAAAGGGTCCACGTTTCACAGCCATACAGCAATGTAGAAATGACTACTGCTTTGTACACCATAAGCTTTGTACTCATGGACAGATCTTTATTCATGAAGACCCGGTGCGCTAATCGTCCATATGCTGCATGGGCTGCGCCAATTCTCTTATCCACATCCTGCTCACAGGTACAGCTCACAGAAATGGTACTGCCCAGGTACGAGAAGTGGTCAACCTGTTCTAATGGCAAATTTGAGATGGAGATATTGAACTGAGGAAGAGGTGTGCCTGGTGAAGGTTGTGCCAAGACATTAGTCTTATTGACATTCATGGTAAGACCAAAGCGATCACATGCACTTTTGTAACAGTTAACTGACTCTTGCAGCTCTTCTGGTGTGAGAGTTGGTGACGCAGCATCATCTGCATACAACATGTTAGTAACCTTAGTAACCTGAGTTTTCCTCAAGGAGCGGAGACGAGTTAGGTTGAAAAGCCCTCCATCAAAACAATACTTGACCTCCACATCTGGGGTGGGTGAATCATAAAGCATTGCAGCCAAGTACAGCGCAAAAAGCGTTGGAGCCAGTACACATCCTTGTTTCAGTCCATGGGTAATGGGAAATTCATCGGACATCTTATTCTGATGGCAAACCTGACCTGTCATGCCATCATGGAGAGCCTTGATTAGATCTACAAAACGCTGAGGGCAACCAAACCGCTTCAGCACTGCCCACATGGCTGGTCTTGGAACCGAATCAAATGCCTTTTCCAAGTCATAAAAGACTAAGAAGAGTGGATTCTGTTGTTCTCTACATTTTTCTTGTAGCTGTCTCACACAGAAAATCAAGTCAATTGTGCTTCTGGAAGTTCTAAATCCGCATTGTGACTCTGGGAGGATCCTCTCAGAGATAACCTTGAGGCGGTTAAGTAGAATTCTTGCAAGAATCTTCCCCACAATTGATAGCAATGATATACCACGGTAGTTGCCACAAACACTGCGATCACCCTTTTTAAAGATAGTGATGATAGTGACATTCTTTAGGTCTCCAGGTACCTTTCTTGATTCCCATATTCTGAGGATAAGAATGAAAATTCTTGTTTTGAGGGAATGACCTCCGGCTTGAATTAGTTCCAGAGGGATGTTATCTGGGCCAGGTGCTTTTCTGGGTTTCAATTGGGTGAGAGCTGCACTGAATTCATGATAAGTAGGAGGTACTGCCAACCACAGTTTGTAGCAGGTTCGCTAGCCCTCACTTTGAGCGACAATTGTAGCAGGTTCGCTTAGGCTGGGATGACAAGTGAAACGGTATTTACTTTGCTCCACGTTGAGCGTACAAATGTAGCAGATATTAATGCCCCATGTTGGTAGCGACAAATGTAGCAGTTTGACTGGCCCTAACTGTTGGGAGATAAATGTAACGGTTTACCTTTGCCTAAGCTATGTTGTTTTAATGGGCGCCAAGACCTCAACGCAATGTTGAAATCTAAATTTGTATTTAACAACGTCTAGCTCTGGCAGAACACATTCAAGACTATTCACTCAGATCGTGGTATGATTTGATCATTAACCCAACAAACAATTGTATCAGGAGAAGGAATTGGTCTATATCTAATGCTACCTACTGAAAGCAAAGATTGCATTGTAAAAGAAATGAATTTATTATATAAAACAAGTATAGCAAAATTAATAATAATAAGTATAAAATTTAAATTGGAGCGTTGCGATTTTAATATTACCGATAGAAAATTACGTGAAAACGGAGTTTGATAAATTGATTTTACTCTTATTTCCAAGCTATGAAGTTACTGAAATATGAAATGTAAAACAAAGAGAAATGAGAGATTGCGTATTTCTGCATCATTTGCGCTTACCACTGGAAATTGCCAAAGCATTTCCCTCGTACTTGATGATGCTGTGTGCTTCCCACAGTCTCCTGGACGTCGACATCTTTGTCGATATTTGATGAGATTCTGGTAGATTAGATAATTCTATGGTCCGTACATCGGACCCAAACACTCGTACAACCGCACTGGTTAAGTTTTACAAAAGTTAGTCCTCCAATCCACGGAACATCGGAGCGACTCCCGCGTATAACCACACTCGGCAAGAACTACACAGATTGTCTTCCACTCCACGGAACATCGGAGCGACATCCGCGTGAACCATACTCGGCAAGTTTTACACTGAAAAGTCCTCGTTCCACGGCGCGTCGAACGATATATGCACCTGTCGGCTCCCCCACTCTTCAGCCGACTTCAGCTTACGTGGTCTCCACTGATTGGCTGCACCCCGCTACTTCCCCTCCTCTAGTTCATTACACTCGGCGCGCGAATGATGAAGTCGATTTCCATTCCAACTATTCGCCTTTCCTGGACGCTGCGACCCAGGATTGCGTCATGCTTTCCGACAAGATTAAGCGTGTACTTGAATTCCCAGTGAGTCACGTCTCTCGATATACCCTAACTGACGAAAACTCCGTAAAATTCCGCAATCACATAATTTTCTATGATATTGTCGTTCGTAATAATTTGCTTGATAGCGTTTTCTAAGACATAGAAAACCTATCTGAATGCTAATAATTTTTATAAAATGCTCCGAAAATACCTTAATAATAATTATAATAAATTAATAATAATAATAAATTAACATGAAAAATTCTCTTGGCTGAACAATTTGCCGCGTAAATATAGAATGGCTTCCTACTGACTTATGCCAGTTGCATAAAAACCCCTCGAAAAACACGTTACAAGTTGTTCAGGTTGTTGCGGCACATCACAGAGGAAGTCTTCAGCAGCTTCTGATGGACGATTTAGGAGATTGGAGAAGTGCTCCTTCCAGCGTTCCAAGATTTCTTGACTATCAGTAAAGGTAGTAGAATTATCAGCGCTTTTCAGTGTACCTGTTGATGAGCGAGATGGTCCATATATTTCCTTGAGTACGGCATAGAAGTTCCTCAAGTCTCGAGCATCCGATAGTCTCTGCAGTTCCTGAGCCTTCTGTTGCCACCAAGTATTTTTAATCTGCCTTATCTGCGTCTGGCATTTACCCTTGAGTTCCAGTAGTTTATCTCTCTTTGTGTTGGAAGTTGGGTCTTGAAGATGGGCAAGATAGGCATTGATGAGAGACAGAATTTCCTCATTGTTGTCATCAAACCAGTCTTGTCTTTTCCGCACTATAAAACCAATGGTTTCCTCAGCTGACTGTGTGATAATCTTCTGTAATGTGGCCCATTCTTGCTGAATATCATTTGTTACTGGATTTTCTGATAACTGGGTGACGATCCTGTTTCCAAAATGTTTGTACATGGATTCATCCTGAAGTTTGGGTGTATTAAACTTCCTTCTTGGCAAATTTTTGATGTTCCTAGGTGGTTTAGGTCTGATGGATATCCTGAGCTTACATATAAGAAGTTTATGATCTGTCCAACAATCGTCTATATTCCTTGCTGTTCTGGTAATAAGAGTGTCCTTCTTATCACATTGCCGGGTAATGATATAATCAAGAATGTGCCAGTGTTTGGAACGAGGATGCATCCACGTGGTTTTGAAGCGGTCAGTTAGTCGGAACTGTGTGTTGGTAATGAAAAGTTCGTGTTCTGCACAAAGACCAAGAAGCAACAGTCCATTGGGATTACATTTTCCCAAGTCCCTGTTTGCCCATCACATTATTCCATAGCCTATTTAGGTCAAATACAGATTCCGAGACACATCGTAATTATTTTCATTTCGTAACTAAAAACCATTGCATCGAATTCTTTAATTGACATAGATAGCTGAATCAAAGATTCCGATTCATAAAAGATTTCGCAAATTAGGATAATATTTTGAAATTTCAGCATCGAAATCTGTAATTGGCCTATCTAGCTCAATTACAGATTTCAATACACATCGTAATCTACAATTGTGTATAGGTAGTCCTGTAGAATGAAGCTATATAAGCGGCGTGTAATATAATTGTAAAAACGCATTAATTTCCATCAAAACCAGAAACACCAATACAACCGTTCACTAACACACAAAATTATTCATATAAAACATTATGGTCAATAATGTTCTTGTTTACTGGGAAAGTTTCACCTCCTCCCCAACCCCCTCCCTGCCACCAAATATTTGTTTCCAATGCTGCTTCCAAATACGCAAACACAATCACTGTGGTCAATGATGTTATTGTTGCTGGGGTGCTGTGCCCCCCCCCCCCCCTAGTTTGTTTGTTTTATGTTTTCCATTATTGGCTGGAAATACCTGTATCTCAATTATGAATCACAATGAATGACATACGGTTGAATAACGCCTCAAAGACATATTATATAAAACATCAGAACGATACCTATATATAGATGTAATACAAAACTCATTTCCAAGTGTTCTTGTAAATACCAATTTATGCCTATATTTCACTCACCCATTACTATTTTAGGAGACGTATTCACACACATCGTGCCTAACGTTAGATTTTCATGTAAACAAATGGCTTTGTGTATGGCTTTAAAAGAGTACAGTACATCTCTTCAATCAGTTACCACAACCAAAGGAAATATAGAGAACCCGCTTCACACAAGTGTTATATAGTATGGTATTTGTAAGTCTTCCAGAACATACTGTTTGAATCGGAATATGTAATTGAACTACAAAGGCCAATAACAGATTTCGATACATAAATTTAAAAATATAACATTAAATTGAATTTTTTGTATATGCATCGGAATCTTTAATTAAGCTAAGTCGTTGATGACATCACAAAAGCTGCCAATTTGTTTTTACAGAAATGTTATTCACAAACGATCGCGGTCTGTAATAATCGCCGGTTGTCATCAATACATTAACACCCCCAACCCGTAAATCTGACCACAAGCAGTAATGTAATTGTGAAACACAATTTCCACCTAAAAGTACACCGCAATAGCTGCTGGCAGACGCATTAATTTCCATCAAAACCACAAATACAACACATTATAATATTCCTATAAAACATTGTGGTCACTTGTTATTGTTTACTGGGGGAGCTGCGCTGTCATTTCGTTTTTTTTTTTCCCAATGTTGGCTACAAATACACAAACACAATGACATACGCAAAACATTGTGGTCAATAATGTGGTTTTTTTCTGGTGGGGGGGGGGCTCTGCCCCACCAACCCCCCTTGCTAGTTTGGTATTTTTATGTTTTCCAATATTGGCTGCAAATACTTGTATCTCAATTAGAAATCACTATCCTTAACTTGCTGTTTAATAACGCCTCACAGACATACTGTATGAAACTTCAAAAAATGACCTATATAGGTTTAATACAAAACACTGTCATATCTCTTTTCCAAGTGTTCTTGTAAATGCTAATTTCTGCCTATATTTTACCCACCCATTCCTATTTTACCAGACTTATTCCCCCACACAGTGCAACTTTTCAATTAACTGCAACAACCAAAAGAAATATATGAACAACTTAATAAAAACTCACCAATGGATCCCACAGGCCGTAATTATCGTCCACACAATGCCTCACATAACACTTTCGTCACTTTCGCTTTTCAATTGAATGCGACAACTTACAGAAATCAACAATTTTCTTACAAATCGCCAACACATTGTTACATTGTGATGCAGCTGCGTCTAGGGAATTTTTAGGGATCTCAGTGACGTCACCGTGATGTCGCGGCTGACGTATTGACGCTTTGCATGCCGGCAGTCGCTTTGCATGCTTGTCAGCTGATTAATACGTCAGTTTCGTGCGCAGTTTTGTCGGAGGAGGTCGTCCATTTTTTTCCACCTATTAGCGTTTGGTAAACGTAATTTTAACAATTATTATTCTTGTGAATAACCTATAGAACAAGATTTTGATATTAGCAGTGTCATGTGCGTGATTGTGTTGACAATTTGTAATAAAATAGTTGAATTCCTGAAGTTGTTGTATTCAAATAAAATATTGTTAAGTGTTACGTATGGTCGAAAAATACTGGTTTTTCTTGTACATGTGGAATAATACGAACTGTGGGACCTATCGGTGAGTTTGTTTTTACGTTCATATATTTATTTAGGTTTTTGTATTTAATTGAAAAGTTGTACTGTATTCTTCTAAAGCCATAGAAAATGCCATTTTTCTAAACGATAATTATGTCAGGCAAGGTGGGAGGGAATACGCCTGGGTAAAATATAGAGAAAAATTGGCATTTACAAGAACACTTGCAAAGGCATATAACAGTCTTTTGTACCAGACATATATTGGTCGGTTTTTACAGCCCCCCCCCCCCCCCAAAAAAAAACACATTATTGACCACAATGTTTTATACGGAAATTAGAATGCTTTAGTTTTTGGTTGTTTTTGCGTATGTTATCGTATTTGTGTTTGCGCATTTGTAGCCAACATTGGAAAAAAGAAATCAAATTATACATAACCATATCTTGCTATACACAATTCGTTTTGTAGTTTTTTATAATGCTTATTTCTGTTATTGAGTTGTCACCACTCAAAATAATATATAACCAATGTTTTTCCCATAAGCTTGCCAGAGAAGCATTTCGTAAAGTCGATGAGAATATCACAGAAGCCGACAATTTTATAATTATCACTTTCAAATAATTACTATATGTATCATAATATGTAATTGAGCTATATAGGCCAATTTGAGATTTCGATGCGGAAAATTGAAATTCTCAATTTAAATAGTGAAATTTTTGTACGCATCGGAATCTTGAATTGAGCTATGTAGGTCAATTGCAGATTTCGATGCAAGGTTTTTTAATTATGAAATTACAAGAATTATGATGTGTATCGGAATCTGTAATTGATCTACATAGTCCAATTATAGATTTCGATGCGGAAAATTATAAATATCAATTGTAGTCGCGAAATTTTTCTACGCATTGGAATCTTTAATTGAGCTATATAGGTCATTTACAGATTTCGATGCACACCTCGTTTCGAAGGTTTTTGTGTTTCCCCACCCAAAAACCCCTATTACCCAGGCTTTTCCCGTAAGCTTGCCAGAGGAGTGACGTTGTTGATGACGTCATGGTAGACGCCATTTTGTTTTTAGGGGAATTTTATACGCGGCCGCATCACAATGCAAAATTATCCCCCCGCGAACACGTCACTGCTAATATCAAAATCTTGTTCAATAGGTTATACAAGGGAATAATTATTTTAATATTACGTTTACAACACGCTAACGAGTGACAAAAATGGCGAAGCAACTTGGGCGAATTCTCGCGCTGAACTGACCACTGAACTGACGTAGTAATCAGGTGACAAACAACTCCAGGCAACCAAAGCACACCAATAGCAATACGTCAGTCCTGACGTCATAGAAGTTCCTAAAAATTCCCCAAACGCCAGTGTATCGCAAGGTATAGATGAACCTTTTACCTCTGCTGGTAGAACTAGGTCGTTTTCGCTTAGCAAGCTGTGTAGTGTTTCAAACACTTCAGGCTGGTTGCTTTCCATACAGGTTTTCCAAAAGTAAATTTTTTTCAGCATGGACTTGATGTGGTTTGAAACTTGGCACACTGAAATCGAGCTGTTTTGTAACCCTATGTTGAGTTTATTTATTTGTGAAAAAATATCAGCCAAGTAAGCCAGATTTTGAAGCCACTCACTATCGTGTAGCTTCAAGGCTAGTGGAAAGGAGTGTTCTTCAAAGAAGACTTGAGTTCATGCTGTTGTTGTTTGAGTCTTCAGTCTTTTGACTGGTTTGATGCGGCTCTCCATGCCTCCCTGTCCTGAGCTAATCGTTTCATTTCTACATAGCTACCACACCCTACATCCGAGGCAATCTGTTTAACATATTCTAACCTTGGTCTACCCCTACAGTTCTTGTCCTCGACCCTTCCTTCCATAACTAAGCTCGCTATTCCTGGGTGTCTTAGTATGTGTCCTACTAACTTATCTCTTCTCTTCATTAGCAGTCGCCAGAAACATCTCTCCTCTCCCACTCGTCTTAATACCTCTTCGTTTGTAACCCTATCTACCCATCTGATCATCATTCTCCTGTAACACCACATTTCAAATGCTTCAATTCTCCTCTTTTCTGCTGCACCAATAGTCCAAGTTTCACTTCCATAGAGCGCCACGCTCCAGACAAAGGCTTTCAAAAATGACTTCCTAATACCTAAATCTATATTCGATGTCAACAGGTTCCTGTTCTGTAGAAATGCTTTCCTTGCCTGAGCCAACCTACTTTTTATATCCTCTTTGCTTCATCCATCACTGGTTATTTTGCTTCCTAAGTAACAGAAGTCTCCTACTTCCTTCAGCTTTTCACCTGCCAATTTGATGTCCATAGAGGTTTCTGATTTATTTCGGCTGCATTCTAGTATTTTTGTTTTACAATTATTAATTTTCATCATGTATTCTTTCCGTAAGACGGAGTCCATACCATTCAAAAACTCATTCAAATCCTCAGGCTTGTCGGCCAAGATGACGATGTCATCAGCAAATCTCAGAGTTGAAATTATTTCTCCTTGAATCTTCACTCCCACTTTAAATTTTTCTCTAATTTCCTTCATTGCTTGTTCAATGTAAAGATTGAAAAGTATGGGTGATAAGTTGCAGCCTTGCCTAACACCTTTCTGAATATCAGCTTCTCTCGCATGTCCTGCAGCTCGAATGACTGCTGTCTGGTTTCTGTATAGATTGTAGATCACTCTCCTATCCCTGTACTTTATTCCAATAGATTTCAAAATGTCTAACAATTTAGTCCAATCAACGTTATCAAAAGCCTTTTCCAAGTCTACAAATGCCATGAACGTTCTCTTATCTTTCCTTATTCTACCTTCCAAAATCAGCCTAAGACTTGGTACAGCTTCCCTTGTTCCTGCATTTCTCCTGAAACCAAACTGGTCTTCACCCAACTCCGTTTCTATCTGGCTTTCAATCCTCTTGTAAATTATTCTAGACAGGATCTTTGAAGCATGAGTAATCAAGCTGATTGTACGGTAATCTTCACATCTGTCAGCTCCCACTTTCTTTGGTATAGGGATGATTACATTCTTCTTGAAATCAGGGGGTACCTCACTTGTCTCATAAATCCTACACACCAAGTGAAATAACCTGATCAGACCTTCATCTCCTATGCAGCGTAGCAACTCAATCGGTATATCATCTATGCCTGGTGCTTTGTTTCTGTTCAAGTCTTCCAAAGCTCTATCAAATTCTGATCTCAATATTAAATCTCCTTTTGCATCCTCATCAATTTCCACCTCCCTTTCCATTACATGATTCTCACTCTCCTTTCCCTTATACAAACTCTCTATGTAAGATTTCCATCTCTCAACCTTTTCTTCCCTATCTGTTAGAGGCTTTCCATTTGTGCCCTTAATATTACAGCACTTAGTCTTCTTTTCCCCAAATGTATTCTTAATCCTTCGATAAGCTGTGTCTACTTTTCCTAATTTCAGACAATTTTCTATACCTGCACATTTCTCTCTCAACCATTCTTCTTTCGCTTCCTTGCACTTCTTGTTGACCTCATTTCTCAGACATCTGTATTCTGCTTTCCCCTTTTCATCTCTTACATTCGTGTTTCCGCCTTTCATCCATCAATTCTAGTATGTCCTGAGTGATCCACGGTTTTCTACCTATTCTTTCTTTCCTACCAATGTTTTCTTCTGCGGATTTTGTTATTTCATTCCTCAAAAGAGCCCATTCGTCTGCAATTGAAGTTTGTTTAGGGTTTTTCATTAGTCCTTCCTTTATACTCTTCTTGAATCTTTCGTTTACATACTTTACATTTAGTCTGTCTATTGCCCACCTTTTTGGCTTTTGACTTTTCTTCAACTTTAATCTGCATTTCATTACAACCAGATTGTGGTCAGAGTTTATGTCAGCACCAGGATATGTTTTACAATCCAAAATCTGGTTTCGAAACCTCTGCTTGACCATAATGAAGTCGATTTGGTAACGCCCTATATCTCTTGGTCTCATCCATGTGTATGTTCTTCTATTGAGGTTATTGAATAAGGTGTTAGCTATGACCAACTCATGCTCGGTGCAGAATTCCATCAGCCTGCTTCCTCGATAATTCCTTTCACCTAATCCGAAATCTCCTACTATCTTCCCTTCTCTCCCTTTTCCTACCACAGCATTCCAATCTCCCATTACTATATAACATTTTCATCACCCTTGATATACCTCAGAATTTCGTCTATTTCTTCGTAGACCTTTTCAACATCCTCATTATCAGCTTGACTGGTAGGCATATAGACTTGTACCACTGTGGTGCATGTAGGTTTAGTATTTATTTTTGCTACAATAATCCGTTCACTATATTGCTCATAATATTCCACCCGCTGTCCAAGTTTCCTACTCAATATGAGACCAACCCCTGCTTGGCCATTGTTTTAGTGCTAATGACCCTATAGTCTCCTGACCAAAAGTTCTGTTCTTCCTGCCAGCGCATTTTACTAATCCCAACCAAATCCAACCTTAACCTATCCATTTCCCTTTCTAAGTTTTCTAACCTTCCACTTCCTAGCAGACTTCTAACATTCCACGCTCCGATCCGTAGAATGTCAGATTTCCTCTTTGTCACTTTTGTGATGTTAACCCCCTCTCGAGTAGTCCCCACCCGGAGATCCGAACGGGGGACTAGTTTACCTCTGGATTGAAATTTTACAAGGGAGGAGGCCATCATCACATGTAATTGTGCATAGGGAGGTGCATATCCTCGGGAATAGCATTACGGCTGTAGTATCCCGTTGCTTTCAGCCGTGCAGCAGGACGCAGTGTAGCCATGATTTGGCTTATATTATCAATATCTTAACCGTCTATAAGACTAGTAAAGAATTGATTTATTCTGAAAGGCTGCTACTCCCTTTCAGAATAAGTAAAGAGCAATTCTACTAACAAAAATACTAACCTTCTACTAACAATTAAATACCAAAATTCCACTAACGAAGAAAAAAAACAACCTTAAGTTTCACCAACAACAAATACTACCACTAAAACAGTCTGTCACCAGGCACTCTCAAATGCACCCTCACACATCACAGTCTACTGAAAACAATGAACTATAACTAATAAACAATGCAACTGCTACCAGACACACTCTCACACCACAGTCTAATAGAACAATGACCTATATCTAATAAACAAACTAACTACATACTTACAACTAAAACTATCTACATACTTACTCTACTGTAATTTGAATTGACAATATTTAAAAATACTTACAAAATGCAATTTAGATTCAAAATAGTCACAAAAAGCAATTGAGAATAAAAACATCTACAATACACCCACCCCACACAATGCAATTCAGATTGAGAACACTTGCATAATGCGGTATAGGTTGAAAACACAAAATGCAATTGAAATTCAAAATTGTCTGTATAAAATAATCCAACCTGAAAATTAATTCAGCAGGCTCATTCAGTTGTTAGCTTCTTCTACAATACTTCGTCCAATGGAATGAAATCAGGTAATATATATTTTATATTTTATTTATATTTTACAGTGAATTGTTAGTGACATAATAATGAAGGTGACTGTGCATTTAGGGAAAGTAGTATAAATTGAATTCAGGTGTTGTGTGGTATTGTTTATATAATTTGTGTAGAAATTTCTTTCTTTGACATGAATTTATAATCCCTGTTGTTATCCAATTGTTAGTTTTGTTATTTTGAACAGTTCTTTGTCTAAAGGGGAATGCTGTTTCAAAATAACGTTTTAGGGTACTGTTAAATGCATTAAATTTATCATTTACATTTTCGAGTTTAAACATTTCTGACTACAGAAATCAAACTGATTTTTAGATGTTGATAGGGGTTATGAACATGTTCACCTATGTGATACAGTGTATTCAATACTTTCAGAGATTTCATAGGGCTTCCTTTTCATCCGAACTCAATGTTTTCATATTTTTATCCTACAATTCTTCCAAGAATTTTCTCTCTTCTCCTTCGTTATGCCTATTTAAAGAGCGCGTTTGAACTTTGTTCTTAGCCTGGTGGTTTTCGCTTTCTTATCCTTCAAAAATCTTTTCATGAATGCACTGTTTTGCATCTTGCGTTCAGTGAACCACTTTCTGCAGGTTTTCCTTTTTAGGTTTCTCCACGAATTTGTTCTTGCCTATTATTGTATATATTAGCGGCTTCGGTGGCGTAGTCGGTATCATGCTGAACTGCTGTACCCAAGATAGCGGGTTCAAACCCGGACGAAGTCATCGGATTTTTTAAGAGAGTTAAAAATCCTTCAGTATGCCTTCCTTCGAAGGGGAAGTAAAGCCGGCGGTCCCATGTCATAGATTTATGGCATGTAAAAGATCCTTCCACAGACTAAACTTGGGTGAAGCGAAACTGTTAGGTTAGATTTCGTCGGAACGCTCTCTCAAAGGTCCAACGTTCACCCTCAGCTCAAATAATCTCGTAAGAACTTTGCCGCCAGACAGCCAATTAACTTAAGTGTGCAAAAGTAGTATGGTGTGAATACCTCCCATTTCCTCACCAAGTACTTTAAACAGTCTGGTGTTCGTGGCATTGGCTTGAACAAAATTAACGATTTTCACTGCTTCATTAAACACTTCACTTAATGAGGTGGGTAGCTTCTTGGATGCCAGACTTTGTCTATGTATGCAGCAATGACTCCATGCTACATGGGCTACTTCTTTAATATGTCCTCGAAGCCCAGCATAGCATCCAGACATGGATTTTCCGCCATCAGTGCATACGCCACACCATTTAGTAAAATCTATTTCCTTTTCACAGAAATAGCTGTAATTTGCATTACATATATCTTCCCCAGTGGTTCGCTCTGTCAGTGCATAGCTTAGCCTTAGAGCCTTAATTCCTGCCGCTCCTTCCGGAGCGTAGGACCTTGGCGAAATTTTTCCACGCAGTACGGTTCCTGGCCATTCTCTTCACTTGACTCCAGTTCTTGTCCACCTCTGCAATTTCATTTTCGATCGTCCTCTTCCAGGTCTTCTTAGGTCGACCTCTCTTCCTGGCTCCTCGAGGATTCCAGTCTAGCGCCGCCCTCTCAATAGCTCCGTCCGGCTTCCTTAGTGTATGACCAATCCAGCGCCATTTCCTCTCCTTGATCTGGTTGCTAGTCGGTTGTTGATTGGTGATGGTCCAAAGATCTTCATTTGAGATTATGTCCGGCCACCTCACATTCATGATGTGACGCAGACATCTGTTAATGAACACCTGTAGCTGGTTGTTGATCGGTTTTGTGACTTTCCATGTTTCACAGCCGTAGAGAAGAATCGACTTTACGTTGCTATTGAAAAGGCGGAGCTTGGTCTTCCTGGAAATGTTTCTATATCTCCAGGTGGGGTAGAGCTGGACAAAGGCACCATTTGCCTTCCTGATACGGCTTCGAACATCTTCCTCTGCTCCCCCATCATTTGTGACTATACTTCCAAGGTAGAGGAAGGACTCAACTCGCTCAATTTCCTTTCCGTTGACTGTCAAACTAGTCGTGATGTAAGAATTTATCGTCATCTCTTTGGTCTTGTTGGTGTTGATCATCAGTCCTGCACGTTCTGCTTCTCTCTGCAACCTCCCCAGCTTATCTTCTATGTCTCAGTACCGTTGTGCCATAAGACAAATGTCGTCTGCGAAATCCAGATCTTCAAGCCTGTCATTTATACCCCATTGAATACCCCTCTTCCGTCCTCCCATTACCTTCTTCATCACACTATCCAGGACCAACAGGAACAGAGTGGGGGAAAGGAAATCCCTGTCTCACTCCGGAACTGACCTTTTATCTTTTCTGTTAATTTGCCTTCGTGAAGAACCTGGCACTCATACCCTTCGTACATCTCTTCCGTGATTCTGATGATCTTTGTTGGAATTTTATATTCCTCGAGGGTCTTCCACGTGATTCTTTGATTTACGGAGTCGAAGGCTTTCTCGAAGTCAACAAATGTGAGGTAAAGGGTATTCCGCCACTCCACACTCTGCTCCAGGATGATTCGGAGGGTGTTGATCCACACAGCTGCGATGTTGTCGAAATCCAGCCTGTTCCTTCCTAAGCCTTTTTTCTACGCAGTCTTTTATACGATTCAGGATGACTCTCGCCAGCCCTTTGCTTGGAATGGACAGCAAGGTGATACCCCTCCAGTTGTTACAGTTTGTGGTGTCCCCTTTCTTCGGCAACTTGACTATCAACCCCTTCTTCCAGTCGGTTGGTATTTTCTCCTCCTTCCAGATCTTCTCCAACAGCGGGTGCAGCAGATCGATCGTAATATCCAGCTCTGCTTTCAGTACTTCCGCTGGGATATTATCGAGACCTGGTGCCTTCCCGCATTTCATCTGCTTCAACGCTGTCCGTATTTCGCCCCGAGTTGGGGAGTCGAGGCTGATGCTTGGGTCACTTTCTGCTTCCTCTTCATCTTCTCCTCGCTGCTTACTTTCTGGTCCCCTATCTCTATTAAGAACCTCCGCAAAGTGTTCTCTCCATCTTGTCAGCTGCTGTTCACACGTCGTGAGGATCTCGCCCGTCTTGCTCTTCACAGGCCTAGTTTTATTTAAACCTTTCTTCGAAAGCATCTTTGTGATGCCATAGAGCTCCTTAACGTCCCCCCTTCTTGCCGCTTCTGCTTTCTCCGCCTGCTCATCAATCCACCTCCTATGATCCTTCCATACACTCCTCTTTACCTCCCTGTTTGCTGTTGAATACTTTGCTTGTGTGATAGCCTTCTGCTGCCTAGTCTTGCAGGTGTTGAGCTTGGCCTTAATCTCCTTCCTATAATTTATCTTGTCCCAGGTCTGTCAGTGCATAACATAACAAATTTTCTTCAAATTCCTTTTCGGCTCCAACATATCTCGCAGTAACCAGAAGTATTGCAAGGCCAGTGATGTCTGTGCTTTCATCAACTTCTTCTTCCTCTTCAATTCCCTTATGCCTTCAAGCGTCGGGGTAGCCTCGTTTGAGCCATTTCTGCCATTCTGCTCTTTCTGCACATTCTCTTAATTTCCACAACAGTTTTGCCCCTTTTCTGTCCCAATCTCTCAATCCTATTCTCACATGTAATGCGGGGTCTACCTCGTCCAGCTCCTCCTTCTTCTTTCCAAATATGAGAAAGCTCTGCCATAGGCCTACAGGTACACACTGCTTATTCAGAGTGAAAATACTGTGGCTTATTCTTTTTCTCAATATTCACAAGCTCCCCTTTTGTCATGTCATGTATGGTACTCGATCAGCACATTTGTATTTGCTGCCATTGTTGGAGCTTTATTGTAAATGACAGAGATCAGGGGCATCATCATCATCATCTTGCACAGTTTCCAGCCAATGGCCGGGTCTGTTTGGAACACAAGCCTCTCCAACGTTTTCAGTCTTCCCACCATCTCTCAGCCTCCACCCTTGTCCAGACCTCTCCTCTCTTCTTCACGCTTTCTTCCACCCCCTTCAGCCACCTGTCTCTCGGTCTCTCGCCTTCCCACCTTGTCTCGTGTATCCTCCTGGGTATCCTCTTCTCCTCCATTCGTTTTACATGTCCATACCATCTAAGTCTAGATTTCTCTATACCATCCTGTAATGGTTCCTCCTTCATTAATTCTCTGGTCCTCTCATTTCTTATTCTGTCCATCTTTGTAGCTCCAATACTACTTCTCAAGAACCTCATCTCACTGGTCTGTATTTTGCTCTTCTCCCTTCCTTTCATAACCCAGGTCTCCGAGGCATACTTTAGGATACGGACATAGTACGTCCAATATATGATCTCTTTGCTGTTCTGAGGGACATCCTTGCTCCATAACATGCTTTTCACACTCCTCCGGAATGCTTCTGCCTGTCTCCCCCGCTCATTTATTTCTCTATCGTTTCTTCCATTATCTTGTATCAGGCTTCCCTGATACTTGGAACTCTCCACTTTCTTCAGCTGTTCCCCACCAATTGTTATTCCCGTTGTGGTTCTTTCCTTCTTCCTTGTTGTGATCACCATCTCCCTCTTATTTATGCCAAATTTCATCCCATATCCTTGTATTATTCCTTCCCACACGTCCAACTGTTCCTGTATCTCCTCCTCCTTGTTTCCCCAAATCATCTGCAAACACCATTGCTTTCATCTTTCCTTCCCCAATTACTTGTGCCACTCGGGTCATTATGTCATCTATCAACACAATGAAAAGCAACGGTGACAGTGCACTTCTTGTTTCAGGCCATTTTTCTGTTCCAACCAGTCCGATCTCTCTCCTCCCACTTTCACACAGCTCACGCTTCCCTTGTACATCTCCTTTATCCTCCTTATAGTCCATTTTTCTACTCCTCTATCCTCCAGGGGCTTCCATACTTTGTTTCTGCATACACTGTCATAATTCTGCTTTCTCAATGTCCAGGAAGGCCATCAGTAGATCTGTTCCATACTCATAGTGCTGTTCTTGTAACTGCCTTACAGCAAAAATCATATCCACTGTGGACCTTCCTGCTCTGAAGCCATGTTGTTCTTCCCTCATCCCTCCTTCTATCCTTGTCCTAATTCTGCTCTCCAAAACTTTCTCAAACATATTTGCACAATGACTCATCAGTGTTATTCCCCGATAGTTTCTGCATTCTGTTCTACTACCTTTCTTGAAGATCGGGACAATTATTCCCTTTTCCCAGTCCTCTGGAGTCTTCCTTTCCTTCCATGCTGTCTTCATCCCTCTGTACAACCATTGTATTCCCACCTCTCCTGCTGCACTCACCATCTCCACACTCGACTCATCCACACCCGGTGCCTTCCCTCCTTTCATCTTCCTCACTGCATCTTCCACTTCTTTCCATGTTAAGTCCTTTTCTGTTTGCAGTCCATCTTCCTCTTCCCCGATTTCTTCCTCCTCGCCGTGGTTTCCATTTGGCTTCAGAAGTTCTTCAAAATATTCTTTCCACATTTTCTTCAGTTCTTCCCTATTTTCTATCTCTTGTCCCCTTTTGTTCACCATTCTAACATAATCCGTAGGATCCTTCCGTCTCTTATTTTTTACCATCCTATACAGGACCTTTTTTGTACCTTCACTATCCTCCATCATCTTTGTCCACTCTTCCCTCCACTTTCTTTTCTCCTCAGCAACTACTCTCTTTGCCTCCTTCTTTCTTTCCTGGTACTCTTCCCTTGTCTCTACCGTCCTATTTTGATACCATCTCCTAAAGGCTCTATTCTTTTCCCTTACTATATCTTTTGTCTTCTCATTCCACCATGGTATTTCCTTCCGCCTCTTCTTACTACTTGTCCTCCCACATACTGCTTCTGTTGCACCTACTAGTGTCTTCTTAAATCTAGCCCATTCCTCTTCCACCCCTCTTTCTTCATCTGTTGGAATTCCTTCCTTTACCATTTTGAGGTACTCGACCCTTCTATCTCCTTCTTTAAGTTTCCATATCCTTATACGTCTTTCCTGGTTCTCAGTCCCTTTCTTCTCCTTAGTCCCTCTCAGGTTCATTACCAGCAATCGATGGTCGCTATCCAGGTTCTATGATGGTATAACCTTGATGTCCGTGATGTTCTTACTTAATTCTTTCTCATACAGTATATAGTCGACCACCGACTTCCTGGTCAAGTCATCACTGTACCATGTGATTGTGTGTCTCTCTCTTTTCTTGAACCAGGAGTTCCCAACTAGCAGGCTGTTCCTTTGGCAGAAGTCCAACAGTCTCTTTCCTTCCTCATTTCTTCCGCCCCAACCCTCTGGTCCAAGCACACTCTCATACCGTTGTCTTTCTCTTCCTACATTGGCATTCAGATCCCCCATAACAATCATATTCCTTCCTACCAGCTGCTTCTGCAATTCCTCGTCAAACTCCTCCTTCTCTTCAGGGGCGCAGCCTACTTGTGGAGCATACACTTGCACTATTTCTACGGTCTCTCCCCTCAGTGCTACTTTCACTTTCATCATCCTATCACTTATTCTCTTCACTTCTTCTTTTAAACCATCTCGTACTACTACTCCCACTCCATTCCTCTTCCCCTCTTCATTTCCACTCCAGTCCAGTCTATAGCCTTTTCTCAGTTCTCTCCTTCCTTCCCCTTTCCACTTTGTTTCTGCCAATCCCAATAAATCCAACTTCCTTCTTTCCATCATATCCACTATCTCCTCCTCCTTCCCCGTCAGCGTTCTTATGTTTAAAGTTCCAAATCTTAGTCCATGAACACAGCTAGGTAGTCGTCCATTGTATCCGTCCTGTCCGAGGCCTGTTCCCTTCTTGAAAGCAAAAGTCTTATCCACTACTGGCTTGCTGGGCCTATAGTAGCTTCACCAAAGCCCCGTTAGCTGTCACTTTTCAGGGTTCCTGTAGGACCTTCACAGCTACCTTAATGTTCCCGGGGCTCACAAAGTCCCCACTGTACTTCGCCCCTACAGGCAATCCCCTACTTTGTGCCGTCGCCAGTCTCCCACGACGTGGACGAGGGGCTGTACTTATAGGAGACAGAGATCAGGGGCATAGTTCATAATTATTGTGCTCCTCTCAATCAAGTTGTTCAGTTAGATCACTAAGAAATATAGGAGAATAGGCTACATAAAGTCCACCAAAGAATGTAACCGAGCATGATGCAACCAGCTTACAGCAGAGGTGAGCGAAAGACTGTAGCTAGTGGAACTCTATTTGTCATGACTCATGATATACCCTGCCTGTTTTTGGTAGGTTAAAGTGGAGGTACACTGAAAAAGATACGAACGATAAAATTTTCTATAATACATTAATTAGTCAAAATAACATATCAATGGATGAAATATAAATCGGGAAATGATGTAGTAACAGATGTTTACTCCTCCGCTGTCCAGCTGTGTCTGCCAGTATGCGCGTGAATTATCTTCAAAGACAGTATTGCCAACCCCGGACATTTGCGCTCTTTTGTTTAAGAATACCGGGTAAGAAATAATACTGAATGCGTGGGGTTGGCAATACTGTGCATGTTGCTAAAAATGGTGGAGTCGGCCGGAATTTCATCTACACTGACCGGCAAAAAAAGTGGAACACTTTAATTTTTATGTAATTTCGTAATTTATTCCACTAAAATGTATCGGTTTTTCAATATTTGCATTATTCATGTAAATTTTAGATGGTTGGCTACGGAAAATACCGAAACATGTTTTACAACACACTTTAACTCACAAATTTCGTTACATTTTGCAAATCTTACAATTTTCTAATTTTTAGTAATGTTCTTTTGGGCTGGTTTTTATCAAACGTATTGCCAAACAAAACAGTATTAATGTTTGCACTGCACTGCTCGAGAACACTGGTCACTAAAAACAAGTGTTTCCACCCTTAGCGTCTATGACAGCTTGTAAACGCTCAGGCATACTGTTCACAACTCGTCGAATGGCATCTGCAGGGATGCGATCCCATTCCTCCAGCAGCGATGTTCTCAGTTGTGCCAAGGTGGTGTGGTCACGCTGTCTGACGTCCAATCATATCCCATACATGTTCGATGGGGTTCAAGTCAGGACTACGAGCTGGCCAGTCCATGGTTTGAATCCCCACTTCCTGCAGATATTGTACAACACAGCGAGCAGTATAAGGGCGGGCATTATCCTGCATCAGCATGCAATTCTGACCTATGAAAGGCGCAAAGGGCATCACATGGTTCATCTGGATCTCTTCGATGTACCTTTGGGAACTGAGCGTCGCGTGATCGATGCACATCAACTCAGTTCGGGCCATAACGTTGATGCCACCCCACACCATAACCGAGCCACCTCCAAATGGAGTCGGCTGGCTGCGTGGCTCAGGGGTAATGTTCTCGCTTGCTGAGCCCAAGGTTGCAGGTTCGTATCCTGGCGTAGTCAGCTGGCATTTGAGGGTGCGCAAATGCGAGGGAGCCGTGTCAGTAGATTTACTGGCACGTTAAAGATCCCCTTCGGGGCAAAATTCCGGCACCCCGGCGTCTCTAAAAGCCAGGGTAGTTAAAAGGGACGTAAAACCAATAACATTATTATTATTTATCCAAATGGAGTCCTGGAGGAGAAAGCAACAGGGCTGTACCTCTCTCCGCGCCTTCTCCACACTCTTTCTCTTTCATCAGGAGATCTAAGATTAAAGCGACTCTCGTCAGTGAAGAGAACAGAGGCCCACTGCTCGTGGGTCCATCCCAGATGCTGCCTTGCGAAGCGAAGACGCACCTCTCTGTGATGTAGTTCGAGTGCGGGTCCACGTGCAGGTCTCCTGGTCGAAAGATGAGCTTCTTCAAACCTTCTTCTTACTGTTCGCTTACTCACACTCACATTTCTGACATTTTCCAGTTGATATCGTGCCTGGACTGCTGTGGTATGGCGATCACGCAGTACTTGCAGGGTGAGAAATCTGTCATCCCTGGCACTTGTGCATCTTCTACGGCCTGACCCTCGTCTCCTGTTGTAAGTTTGAAGTTCTCTGTAACGTTGCACTGCACGGTGAATCCTACAGAGAGATGATCCAATGACCTCAGCAACATAACGGAAGCTGCGGCCTTCCTCCACCAATGCAACTGCCTGTGCAGCTCCTTCACGGCTAAGAGGCAAGCTTTAGTGTGAACTGCACATGGATAACTTGCTAAAATGTATGACAATGGTTCACACGTGTTCAACAAATGCCAGTTGTTATCGCTAGAACAACAATAAGCGAGCAGCAACACTCGTAAACCATAAACGCTTACAGTGCGCTTACCGCCATAAAACCATTAAGATAGGCTCATCGAAGATCGGGGGTAATTGGTGGTAATAAACCACCCTAAGAAATGTCATATTATCAATTTCTATTCACGGATGTTTCAGATGTTTGCTCTAATGCGTGAAAAGCTTTTAAAATGTGATTAAATCTTTCTCATGGCTAATTTTATACTATTTATATTACTTTTTTTAACTGTTCCACTTTTTTTTTGCCGGTCAGTGTATATAAGTCTTCATCGAATTTGGGAAGGCGGGTGGGTTATAGACAGCGGAGGAGTAAACATCTTAAGTTATTACTACATCATCTCCAGATTTTTTTTCGGCCTGTTCCTCTATCGGGCGCGTCCCAGGTGGCGGATAGGGGGGCTCGCCGGACTTGTCCGGAGGGTTTGAGGGAAATAAAATACCTCTCGCGGACCAAAAACAGGCCCCTTGCCAGGGTTATGGTGAAGCTACGTTAGGCCTAGCAAGCCAGTAGTGGATATGAAACTGCTATTAAAACGGGAACGGGCCTCGGAAAGGACAGATCTAAAGGAAGCAGACCTGGCTATGGAAATGGACTACGAATCGGAACTTTGAATATAACAACATTGACGGGAAGAGTGGAGGAGATTGTGGATATGATGGAGAGGAGAAAACTGGATGTACTCGGACTGGCAGAGACTAGATGGAGAGGGGAAGGAAGAAAAGAACTGAGAAATGGCTTGCAGCTATACTGGATAGGAAATGAGGAGGGGAAGAGAAATGGAGTGGGAATGGTGGTGAGAGAAGGGCTGAGGGAGGAAGTAAAGAGGGTAAGTGATAGAATAATTAGAGCCAGAATCACAGTGAAAGGTAGAAACCTGGACATTCTGCAAGTCTATGCACCACAGGTGGGATGCACAGAAGGCGAGAAGGACGAGTTTGAAGAGGAGTTGCAGAAGCAGTTAGCGGGGAGAGACCTGATAGTCATGGGAGACCTAAATGCCCATGTCGGAACTGATAGAAGAGGTTTTGAGGAAGTGATTGGTGGTGAAGGATGGGGAAACAGGAATAAGGAAGGAGAGAGATTGTTGGAACTGTGCAAGATAAATGGGCTAATGGTTGGAAACACATGGTACAAGAAGAGAGAGAGCCATAAAATTACTTGGTACAGCAGGGATTTGACTAGGAAATCAGTGGTGGACTATATTCTATGCGGGAAGGAGACAAAGAAGAGTATCACGGATATAAGGGTAATACCTTCAGAAGCCCTGGACAGTGACCACCGTCAGCTGGTCGCCAAGGTGAGAGGACTGAAGGAAAAGAGGAGAACTGAGAACCAAGAAAGAAGAATAAGGACATGGAAGCTGAAGGAGGATGGAAATAAGGAGAAGTTCCAGATATTAGTGAGGAACAAATTACCGAAGGATGATCCGAAAACAGGTGAAGAAGAATGGAATAGGTTCAAGGACGTGTTGGTAGAAGCAGCGGAAGTCGTGTGTGGCAGAACTAGTGGAAAGAAAAGGTGGAAGGAAACACCATGGTGGAACCCCAGAACTAAGGAAGCAGTGAAAAAGAAAAATGAAGCATTCAGGAAATGGTTCCAACAGAGGACAGACAAAACAAGAGAAGAATACCAAGAGCGGAAGAAAGAAGCAGGAGAAGTAGTGAAGGAAGAGAAAAAGAAATGGCTGGAGAAATGGACAGAAATGATGGAGGAGGACTGTGATGGCAGTAAGAAAGTGTTGTATGGAATGATAAAGGCAAAGAGAAGAGATACAGGGGAAAATGTCAGAATGGTGGACAGGAATGGAAAGGAGGTCGAAAATATGGAAGAAGTAAAGGTTATCTGGAGAGAATACTTCAAGGAACTCCTAAATCCAACTAAAACCAGCGTAGTGGACATTGTGGAGGAAGAAACAGACAGTGACCAAGACATTTCAGAGAAGGAATTGACATGGAAAGAAGTGGAGGAAGCATTAAGGAAGATGAAAGGGGGAAAGGCACCGGGAATAGACGAAGTGAGTGTGGAGATGGTGAGAGCAGCAGGGGTGATAGGAACCCAGTGGCTCTTTCGAGTAATGAAAGTGATATGGAGGGAGAAGAAAATACCAGAGGACTGGAAAAGAGGGATAATAATACCCATATTTAAAAAGGGAAGTAGGAAGGAATGCAAGAACTACAGGGGAATTACACTCATGTGCCACTGCGCCAAAATATTTGAGAAGGTACTGGAGAGAAGAATTCGGACAGAAGTTGAAGATGGGCTGAGGGAAGAACAGTATGGATTCAGGCCAGGAAGATCAACAGTTTACCTCATCTTTGCAGTAAGACAGCTACAAGAACACCATTATGAATATGGGAAAGATCTGGTGATGACTTTCTTGGATATTGAGAAAGCATATGATAGTATTAATAGAAACAAGGTATGGGAAGCAATGAGAGCAAAAGCAGTGAACAAGGAGACAGTGGCAAGAGTGAAAGCAATGTACGAGGGAAGCAAAAGCTGTGTAAAGGTGGGAAGAGAGAGAACGGAATGGTTTCAACTGGAGAGTGGTCTGAAACAGGGAAGTGCCCTCTCACCCCTGTTATTTATAGTGGTGATGGATGAAATCATACGAAAAGTGGTAAATAGCATTGGGGAAAGGAAAATGAAGGCAATGTTGTTTGCTGATGACCTTCTGGTATGGGGAGAGGATGAGCAAGAAGTACAAGAGCAATTAGATGAGTGGGAGAAGGTAGTGTTATCATATGGGATGAAGTTCTCAGCACAAAAGAGTGAAGTGGTCATCACAACGAGGAAGAAGAACAGACTGGATATGGGCATAACACTTGGAGGACAGCAGTTGCAGAAAGTAGAATGCTTCAAGTACTTGGGAAGCATAATTGAAGAAAAGGGAGGCAATAGGATGGAAATAAATGAGAGGGGAAGGTGCGCAGATGGATTTTTCAAGAGTGTTAGGGGGATGATATGGAATAAAGATGTACCACAAAAATGTAAAGGAATCATCTACAAGACCTACTTTGTGCCAATTTTGACATATGGTTCAGAAACATGGGTGATGAAGGAAAGGGACAAGAATAAAATACGAGCAGTGGAGATGAAGTTCCAGAGGAGTAGGGTAGGAGTGACAAGAATGGACAGAGTAAGGAATGAGAGAGTCAGGGAGATGGTAAGAGAGGAACCATTGCAAAATAGAATAGAGCGATCTAGGCTACAATGGTATGGACATTTGAGGAGGATGCAAGAGGAGAGGATACCGAAGAAGATGTTTGGAATGGAAATGACGGGAAGGAGGCCAAGGGGAAGACCAAGGGACAGATGGACAAAAGGAGTTAAGAAGAGTGTGGAGGAAAGAGGAGTGTGCTGGGACACAGTAAATGACGAGAGATGGTGGATGGACAGGAAACGATGGAGAGGCTTATGTTCCAAGCAGACCCGACCAGCGGTTGGAAACTGCTCAAGATGATGATGATGACTTCAGGTATTTTGGCTAATTTCAGTAGTTTTTTCCCCATTGAGTAGCTGTTGTCAAGTTCTACGGGCCGCACCTCAACCCGACTATTCTAATCTTTGTTTTGACCAATCCACTATATATACATCCCTGGATTTTGTCATTCACCAATAATCTTTAATTAGTGTGGTGTTTTTTGTATCCCACATGTTGGCAACAATGTGTGCGCCTCGGTGTGGGCCGTTGAGTGCACCTTGTTGACAGTTGAACGAGATTCAAGCGCTGTTGGAACATAGCTGCCGTTGTTAAAATAGCAATGAATAAAACACTTATTTACGTAATTTTGCACATATATTTCAGGTGCAGTAGTGACCAAGGTTGTTAATTTGAATTAGAAGATGAAACAAGGAACCAAATTATGTAAAAGCCACGATGACGTCTGTTGCAAGTGTAAAAGCCACGTTCTGGTTTCATTCAGAATGAGTGAAGTGTTTTTTTTTCTGATTACCTCTAGGTGGCTCTTGTGCATCACTTAAATGTCAAGTCTGATGTTGTAATTCCCTACCAATGCGAGTGTCGCGAGTGCTTATGGCCTCTTGCCAAGACAAACTGGGTTCGCTTCCTGTTTCATGCATTCAAAATTTTCTAACTGAAAATTACACCCTGTGGGTTGGACTACACGTTTAAAAACAAAAGAGCCTTGGCATATGATCCTGAGGTTAAGAACTATTTAAAACTACATGCTTCCTATTTTTACTTAAACATAAATAAGAAAAACATTTTTTCAGAATTTCTGTAAAGCAGCCATTCAGGTTTCTTGGTAATCGTACTTTTTGTATTAGCTTCAATTAGGCTATCAAGATGTTTACTGCCACTGATCATTTTCTTGGTTGCCAGGATTATAGAATTTAATGTTAAAATATGGACTTATTTGTCAGAAGTCCAGAATATTGTAATTATTCATTGACAAGTGGTAATTGTTGTTTTGCTCTATGACAACTGAACAAATATTAAATTACCAATTTGTCTGGTTATGTTGCCATTACCTGGATCACATAGACTGTTTGAAAGGCAAATTATTATTCAGTTATTTAAAATAGAAATATACATGCACATTGTGGTTGTCTAATAAGGTGTCATGAACACTACTTGGTGCTTTTAGTCACGTCCTCAGGGTCTATTCGATTGTCATGGTAGTTCCAATGCGTGCCTTCATACTAATCCACTAAGGCTGGATGCCCTTCCTGTTGCCAGCCTCATCAGAGGTGAGCGTGGGGATGATGGAAACTGGGCAAGGAGTTGGAAGGAAGCGGTTCTAGGAAGGTATCGTCCCAGCATTTACTTTGAGTTGAAAATGGGGAAACCACAGAAAATCATTTCAAGGACGATCGACGGTGGGGTTTAACTAACTCTTCTTCCTAGTTCGGATATAGCTTGGCCCCATGGCCTTAATAATCCTAGGCCTAGCTACCCCAGTCGGTGCAATTTTATTATAGACTATACCCGCATGCGTTGCAATGCCAATCAAAGACAGATAGAACGGAAGATAATAATAATGTTATTGGTTTTACGACTTTTAACAACTGCAGCTTTTAGAGACTCCAGGGTGATGGAATTTTGGCCCAAAGGGGTTCTTTAACATGCCAGTAAATCTAGTCATGGCCCCTCCCATTTGCGCACTTTCAAATGCCAACTGGCTGCACCAGGATTCAATCCTGCAACCTTGGTCACAGCAGGCGAGAACGTTACCGCTGAGCTACGCAGCCAGCCAAAGAAACAATAAAAAGTTTTTGAATTGTAATTTAATTTACTGAAGTGCCTTTGGATAAACAATATTCTTTGTGTTTCTGAAGGCTTTCAGACGCGTGAGCATGCCACATACAGCCGACCATGTGAGCATTTGTTGAAACTACTCGTGCGCCATCTAATGAAAAATGGATTTACTTATTCAGAATCAATGGTGGGAGCGTGCACAACAACTCGCCAAAGTTTCATAGCAATTGGCGGAATTGTATATGAATGCTTAAGAGACTCTCCTGAAACGATTCGCTGGCCAACACTCATTTGTTGAAACTACTCGTATGTTACCTTTTACCAAATGGTTTTTCTAATTCAGAAATCTTTGTGGCAATGTGCACAACAAGTCTCCTAAATTGCTTCACAGTTGGATGAATGGCATATGAACGCATACAGGACATTGTTGAAGCGATTCGTGCGCCGTCACTCATTTGTTGAATCTACTCGTGTGCTACCTATTGTGAAATGGATTTACTAAGCCAGAAACTTTTCTTGGAGTGTACACAACAACTCGCCCAAGATTCATCGCAATTTGATGAATGGTATATGAACCCATACGGGACTTGGTTGAAACGATTCACGTGCCGTTGCTCATTTGTTGAATCTACTCGTGCGCTACCTATTGTAAAAACCTTTCCTGGAGTGTGCACAACAGTTCACTAAAGTTTAATCGCAATCGGATGAATGGTATATGGGGGGCAGATGACCTTGTTGTTCCGCCCCTTAAAAGCTCAATAACTAACTGAATGGTATATGAACGCATAAGGGACTTGAAAACGATTCTCGCGCCGTCACTCATTTGTTGAATCTACTCCTGCGCTACCTATTGTAAAATGGATTTACTTAGCCAGAAACCTTCCCTGGAATGCACACAACAACTCGCCCAAGTTTCATCGCAATCGGTGATGGTATTTGAACGCATAAGAGACTTGAAACGATTTGCGCGCCATGACCGTATTCGAACAGACAGCCAAGCTTGAGTTCAGTTTTAAGAACTGCACTTTACCACTGACCCACACCAGCTGGTAAAAATAAAAATAAAACATAAAATAAAATTTCCATATGTTAGGAAACAAGAAATTAGAAGCCAAAATTGAAAAATTAATAAAAAGGAATGAACAAAATGCAACCGAAAAAGAAGACACAAATAGCGTCAAATTCAATGATAGGTTACAGAACTGGACGGAAGTACGTTTCTCCAAGGAGGAGATAATGATGTTGGAAAAAGGATTTAAATTTAATTGCGACTATAAACACTACGAACATAATATAAAACAACTCGTAACGGACTTAGAAATTGCGTGCAGCAAATTACCGGAACAAGAACGAGGGATAGTTCAGAATCTCGCAACTAACTTAGCAAGGAAGATCGTAAAACAAGAAAACAGTAGCAATAATAGAAACAAAAACTTAACTTAAGGCCATGGACACCTCCTTTACAATCCTCACCTGAATTACAAATACACACACTACTGCAGACAATAACACAGGTCATCAGACAATTTTTTTATATGTGTGTATATATAATATATTTTATAGGGGTCCACAGTGTACTCTCTTTATTAATCAATATCTCGGGATCCAAATGACATACACTTACAATACTTGCACTGTAATGCTTTCTGAACAAATGGCATTGACCACACGAGTCATTGTAGGTTTCAAAGTTACTACCAATAACGGCACTACAATGGCGATGGCTCTGAACTGCTGATCGAACTATGGATGTCAGTGTGTCTGGTGTGATGTCTGCACTTTATACTTTGATTGATTCACGTAACTTTTCCAGTGTAGCTGGCTTTTGCCTGTCTTAAACTTCAATCTTCACAGTCCCCCATATGTAGAAGTCCAGGAATGTCAGGTCTGGAGACTGTGGTGGGTACTCAATGCTGTGAGAATGGAGAGTCGTCTGGTTCCTGAGGTATCATCAAAGTGTGAGTGAGTATATAATGAGTAGTTTGGATCCCTTTAGAAAGCCTAAAACTACACTGTGACGTGAGAATGGAATGTTTGTCGTTTGATACCCGAGACATTAGTTATTTTTGCTTTAAGGGGCGGAACAGCGAGGTCATCTGCCCCTACCCGTGATATTGATTAACAAAGAGTGTGTACATAGTTTTGGACCCCTCTGTATCTGCACTCACCCAAGTACATAGGGCTAACTGAACAAAATGTCCAAGTTAGTACATGGCGGTTGATATCCTGGAAAGCGAGATAGGTTCTCACATTTTTCTTTCTGGAAAGTGAGGTAGGTTCTCACATTTATCTTTTCTTTTTAGGCAGAGGTAAAACTTCATTTGTAGCCATATACGATTAAATATAATGTGTGCTATATTTGGTTTATAATTGTTTCAAGTTATGATTAATTTGGTGACAGTATTTGCTTACATGTTGAATCATGCTTACTGAATAATGCTTGTTTATGGTGATATGAATAATTCAAATTTGTTTAATTTTCTTTCTCTGTAGCTTTCTGGAAATGTCAATTATGAAAATGACATACAGGTAAGAGTGAACTTAATTGGAATTTTGTCTCTCTGCTTTTCTTAGTCCATTGAGGAGGGTTTCAAAAGATCAATGTTGAAGGTTTTGATATCTCTTGTCCAGATGACAAAATTGCTCCAAAACTGTCGTTCACATTACTCCTGGATTTTTCTAAAGTCTTTATCACACTATTGACAAATTCCAAACACTGCTGCAGATCATAATTTACTGATTGTAAGGACTGCAATAGAGTGTAGGCAATTGAAAAGAAGTTTTCTCCTACCAATAAACTTACAATGAACTTCTCTCTTAGAAGACAATTCATTAGCTGTTGTGCTTTACTCGGAGAATCTCTATCAAAGTTGCTTTCTTCTAGACATGTTAGTACCAAAAAGATGCTGGAATGTTGTCAGTGATTAGTCGCTCGGCCCATCGAATTTAGTATTCTATGCAGGGTATGAGGTATACTGTTCCTGTTAGGAGAGTTTTGCAACGTTTGCTTTAGGAGAGTTCCTTTCAGCGTTTAAAGAAAAAAGGATAGTTTCCTCAGTAATGCCCAGACAGTTTCTGATGGGTAGAACTGTGCAAGGTTTACAAAGAGCTAAATTCAGGGTATTTCTTGCACAGTAGACATCAGGGTATTACTTGCACAGTAGACATAAAATGCTTGAGGGTATACTTTCTGTATTTCAGCTTGTGTGCCTTTATGAGAACCACACACAGAACCAGCCCCATCATAGCAGTCTATGAAGATATTTTAGATGAATATTTAGATACGAGAGAGTATTGATGATGGTTTGGGCAAATGCCATTCCTGTACTGCCTACTACTGGAACACATTTTTTAAAGTCCTCTCGCACCTGTATTGTATCATCTCGATTTACTACATAACATGCATATTACATGAATTGCTCAGTTCCTCCCATATTCACATTTGCTGGAATGGAGAACATTTGGCTGGAATTGAGAACATTTGGCATTGTATTTTGTTGTATTTTTACTTTTAGTTTACTTTCATGTACTTTGAGAACTATTTCTCAGTGATGAAGTTTCCACATACTTCAGTCAATCCATTTTGTACTTGGGGAATAATATATTGAGCATTCAGTGGCCTGGAACTTAAATGTTGTTTCAAGATATTACTGCCACTATTAACTAGAAATCTGAAAGTGCTTGAAATCATCCATAGTTTTCTTTGGGTTCATTAAGAGTTGCAGGTCCTGAATCTGTGTCCACGTATTGCAATGTTTTGCATACCGTCAAACGGGGTTACTTGCAACACTTTTCAATTTCAAAGCTGTGTAGAGTAAAAACTAAATGGGATAAGTGAAAAGTTATTTCACACACAGTTTAATAGTGGCATAGAAAACAAGCTAACATAACAGAGAAGAAAATATTTTGCTCCAATTTTTTTCTGGGCGCCAAAAATAGGTGTGTTGCAAGTAACCCCGCTACTTGCAACAGACATTTAAATTTCATACAATGTATGGTTTGTCAACAACTGGGGTTACTTGCAACACTTATTAATTTTTTCTAACATTCTGAAGGTCTTAAGTTACAAGAATACCAATACAAAAATTTTGAGAAATTATTTTAATGTATTTTATTTAATAGTTGTAATAAAAAATACTCTTAAATTAACATTGGAAACTGCAAAACTCTCAAACTCTACTGTAGGTCTACGGCAACATAAAAATATTCATTGGAAGAGTGATGTTCCCTGTCAAGTGTTGGAGTTTTCAAAAATTTACAATGTTTTCCAGTTTCAAGTCCACGACGCCGTCAACCAAGGGAAAAATTTAATTGTCCGCAACCTTTTTACTTCTTCTCAAAAATGAACAAGTATTGTTCTCGTTGTCTTTTATACCTTTTACCTGAGCCACGAACCATTTGAATTCCTTTTTGCTTCTTCTGACTTCTTAATCTAATTTTACAAGAGCAAGATTATGAAGTAAGAAGAAACAAGAATGAATTCAATGGCATTACTGCCTACTTTTCTAATGTACGCTCACGGCATGGTACCTGATTACCAGCAGATCTGCAAATAAATGCAAACGATCTGTATTACTAGTTGTTGGGTATCGGTACTGTGCTATTTTGATACATTCAGAGCCCAATGCAAAGCTCCCAAATTATAATAATGACTTGTGGCCTCCGAAGAGGCCGAGTGCAGGTCTTTCTAGTTGACGCCCGTGGGCGACCTGCGCGTCGTAATGAGGATGGAGTGGCGATGAAGACGTCACATACACCCAGTCCCCGAGCCATGGGAATTAACCCCAGGAGATTAAAATCCCTGATGGCTCGGCCGGGAATCGAACCCGGGGCACTTCGTGCCAAAGCCTAGCATGCTAACCATTTAGCCACGGAGCTGGACAGCTCCTAAATTAAGGACATCTATGTTGCAAGTTACCCCATATGGGCACTGCCAAACAATAAAAAGAAAATCCGTATGAAGTTTCAAAAATTTTTGTCAACAACTAAATGGTGTAGTAGGACACTACCCAGAAAAAATATGATAAGCAATCGTTTGAGTAGGATAGATGACGATATTCAGGTCAGTTCTATCTCTAAAACTAAAGAGCAACTTGCCAGTAGTAGAAAGACATAACAGAACAGCGTAAGACATCCATTAATAGCACCGACACATGGTGTAACCGGCCAACAACAATGTTTTCAACATATCTGACTGAAGTATAAACTTACAGCCTTGTCAGTGTGAAAAAACGAAAATGACTGTACCACACAGTAAAATGGTTTCAATAATTGCGACAGTTTTCACGATTCTCTCTTGCCCGTTTCCTACAGTCATCAATCTGCTCTACTACGTTGGGAACCTGATCAGAACATATGGACAAAGTTTTCCGCAGCTTCACTTCGGCGTCTGTGGTAGTGTTTGTTCATGCACTCAGGAACTTTCCAAAGCATCCTCGTATGTAGTTTGTAAATGCTTCTGACACAACCTAATTTTCGGTTTCCCCTACCCTACTCTTTACTTAAAAATAGTATACAAACAACAGTTAGAGTAACAGTCATGTATATAAACTGTTGAAGCCAGCATCTTTGAAATTGCCGCCCCTTTTTCTATTGGGAAAACAGTCGACAGCTTTTTATAGTGAGGAAACAAGGTTATTGCTGACCAGTTTGATTGGCCAATATGGCTTAGCCTTGAACCAACATGGCGAGAGAAGTTAAAACAGCCAGACAGAACACATGCATATTTGGCCACAAATACATTGATTTTCAATGAGCTGGTATGTATAGAACAGTTACCAGAAGACATGAGTTGTTACCCCAGTGGAGTGATCGTGTTATCAGGCAGTTGCTGAAGCATCTGACAATCGTTCAGTACTAGGAGGGAAGTTCATTAGACACAGAGGATACATCATGGATGCTTTGAGAGTATTACCACCACGATACAGTTTGATAGGGTTCACATTGCTGTTTGCATGAGGCTGGGTGGTTGTATCATGCAGTTCGCCAGTTTGTGGGGCTAGCAGATGTCGAGAGTGGTTCAATGTTGGAGCCAGTGGATATGTGAGGGCACCCACTCTCGTCATGAAGTTCTTGATCGTCCAAGGTAGACCACTCTGGATTTTTGAATTTCGCACAAAAAATATGCTATCTCAGGACATCTTTGACTACCATTCAGATACAGATTCTGAACTGTCTACAACACCGCGTGTCCTCTCGTATCTCAAGGTTGACTGGGTTCGATTCCCGGTCAATGCATTTGATATTTTCGAAGTAAAATGTCAATGACAATTTTAATGGGTTAAGGGGTCTCCGCCCAATCAATACAAGTTAATCTTGTAAAATGTCAACTCGTGTCCTGTGGTTTGGGATCCATGTGAGAAAAAGGTCCCATGGCTCATGACCGTGTGATTAACGGTCACATAAAACTACAATCTTCCTTTCTCAACAATTGGCTACAGCCATAGTTCAGGTTCACTGTCCCAAGTACTGCTGTTTACACCAGAGCTCGGGCGACTATTTGGAGTGGTGTCGTAACCAGGAGGTATGGACTGATAAAAAGTGGCATGATATCATATTCAGCGATGGATTTCAGTTCTGCTCGTAGAGTAGAGGTAAAATATAGGATGCTTTGATGTACTGCGCAAATCAAGTTAATGGGTAAGAAATCTCCGCCCAATCAATACCTTAAAAGGTATCGAATTGTAAGCGTCAATACCGACCTTAAATAATGGAAAACCCTCCAGGTACTGCGCAAAGTCGTGATCCCGACAGCCAAGCCATGTGATTGGTGATGCCTGTTAGTTGGCACTCATATGCTTGGAATGTTTTATCACTGTATGTGAAGATTAGTGGTGATTCAGGGTGCATCCCTTCATTAATTTTCTTTTGAGACTGTTTTGCCTTTCAGTGTCCTGTCTAGCCTGCAGGCCTCTTGTTTGTGAACGAAGTCACCTCCATGGTCCTCTGTTAGAAGTTAGCACTGTGCCCCTCTGCTTCTACACCTCTCAATTTGAAATTGTTGAACACTGAATCTAGCCATCGCCTACTAGGTCTAGCTCTGCTTCTCTTACCCTGTATAGCTGAGCTCATTAAGCTTTTAGGCCTCATCTAATGTGTTGAGTTCTAACATAGCCTTTATCTCTATCATAAATACAGTCTTACTACATTGCTCCCATCTATTTGTCCCAGCAATCATTTGTGCTACCTCATATCAGATATCTCCAACTTATGTATGAGCTATTGTGAACCCTTCCATATCTCACTCGCATACAGCAACGTCAGTCTAAATACTGGGCAACAAAGAGGAAATTTTGTTGCAGCACAATGCGCCCTCTATTCAGTCATAACTCTCTGGTTCTGCCTGACCATGGATGGCGAATTGTGTTCGCATAAGGCAGTGCCGTGCGGTTGGGATCAATCCAAGCAATGTTGTGGAGAGATATATTGGTGTTCTCTGGCATCATGGTGTTGGGAGATATTCGGTATCACTTAATGTCAAGGGTGATCTGACATGGCATTAGTGGTATACCCATGCGGCGAACACAACGTTGACTATTTTATCTTGTAAAGAGTTATACAGTATTATTGTTGAAAAGTAGTTCTATCCTTGTGAAAGATTTTCTGTCGTGTCAAAAGCCATGACTGTTCCATTTTCCTTGTTAGCTAATATCAGTGTTTTACATTAATTTTGAAGTATCAAGCTGGTATCGTGCAGTACTTAATGTACATATTTGTCTGTCCGCAGCCTATGCCAACACAGTATGAGACTGGAATGGTAATATTTTGTGTTACTAAAAGCATTGATCATGTAGCTGCAAACTATTACATACTTTGCATGGAGTTAGTGGTCAGCAAGTAGTGTTTGTTTGCCATGCAAACAGATAGCTTCAAGCTTGTTATTCAAACATGCCCTTTGCTCTATTGCCTTCTAATCTTGATCGGGAGCATGTAGTATGATTATTTCGTTAAGTTTTATATTATTGCATCCATTGTAGTTAGGAGACTATTTGATATGTTGGCCTATTTATTCTGCATTATGGGTGAGGTAGCATATGCCACTGTACAGACTAAAGAAATTAAAATCATGGCTAGAAAGTTTTGTTGTCGCTTTTTACTGTATATAGGTATTTAAAAAAATCTTCATCCACATAGCCATTTGCTACCATTAAATTATGCCCCGCACACTCAACAAAAATCAGTTTACAGCATTGGTTGTGAATTGTGAATGAATTTGTTGTGTCGATTGCTGACCGTTTTAGATCTAAGGCTACATATCTCTGCAGATTTGATGACCAGAACCTTGATTTTAATCTTATTATGTTATGTAGCCTATGTAGAAACAGTCAAACTTGTGACTTGCAAATTCACAGAAAGAAATTAATGATCAAATATACAAGATAATATTTTTGGGCCATTCTTGCACTATTCCTGAAATATATTACTTGCTAAATGACTCAATTTTTCATCAAGTTGTCTCTTAACCTCGAATCTTACCATAATGTCACATATGCTTGAGAATTTCAGGATGATTTAGAAGAATGTATAAAGTGATTCTGAGTTATAAGTAACGACGGGTCACTTTTTGCAAGCGCACCAAGGATTTTACAGATTACTAAACCGTGGTTGAGCCCTCAGTAGCCCAGCTGTCTCCATTGAGTGGCCGGATGTAGACAGTAAAGAAAGAGCATATTGTTACAAATACAGATTTTCCTTCTTACAGAAGATGCTGGAAGTATTGTCCTCAATTTGCTGTCATCTTTCGGATAAAGTTTGCACCGTCTCAGTGCAGTTTGTGAAAATCTGTAATATTTTAACTCTTCTTTGATGTGCAGTTTCATCTATACTATGCACTGTACCGTGTCGGATTAAACTTTATCCAGAGATGTCAGCAGTCCATGCGAATCGAGGACAACTCTCATAGCATTGTCTGTAAGAAGGGGAAGCAGCACATTTAATAATATACTGTTTCTTTTCTTTCCTGTTTTGAAACCTACAGTGAGATCCAATGTGAGGGGGAGGGGAGGAGAATGGAGAGGGTGTGTTATACAGTCAGAGCACAGAGTGGCTATTAAATAACTTAAAGTTTTAATAGAATATGCATTTTATCAAGCTGACAAAGGAAAAACAGAGGAAGATAATACAAAGGCAGGTACATGTCATACATGTGCTGTCGTGGTGTCTCTCTACCTCTTTATTTTTGCCAGTACAGCTTGATAATGTTGCCTGTATCTTGGCTTTTTTTCTTCTTCTTTTAGTATGCTTCAGCTGCATCTGGTGTGGAAGAGGCTTTTCAAATATTTGAAGAGTCGTGAATTCAAAGGTGCACTGCTGGCTTTAATTGCACTGAATTCTAGAATGAATATGGTTTCTACTTATCACTTTTGTCTGTCTCTTGTCGTCTGTTGTGGTCATGGACAGAGTTTGCACAGATAAACTAAATATTTTATTGTAAATGTTGAGTAATTCTTGATCTTTTTGTACCAATTGTTTACTAAAGCTATGTATTTGTTTTCTAGTGATGTGTGCTATCTGCTCAAGATCTTAGCGTACATCCTAAACCAGTGTTTTTGGAACTGGAGAACAATCTTACAAGTAAACTGTAATTAGGCAACAGTGAAAAGAATTGCTTCAAATCTTGATATGAAATGCCCATTGAAAATCAATACAGTATTTTGAATTTAAAATGTGTACAGTTCGTGCTGCACGTTTTGATTTAGGGGTAATAATTACACGAGAATTTTAAATTCTAATTTGATCAGGTTTATGGTGTTTGAAGCCATTTTTCAGTGTTGCCTTAGTAATTGAAATTAAATGTTTTTCACTTAGTCAACACGATTGAACCCAATCCCCAATCGTATTGGGTGTTTTTCAAATCCCGAAAAAATATACATAAGATAAATTCACTCGGATGACCAGTTTCGATCGTCGAGCAATCATCAAATCCATTACACTTACGCTATTAAATCTATGTCTACAAGTATGGGTGATATGTACACTTATTTAGTTGCAGTAGTAGTTTAACTGACACAACTATATAGTCAATATTTGTTAGTTATTTGTGATTTTTGTTTGTTAAAATATTCAGTGGTGCTTGACCTTCAATTTTGCTTGCTTAGTGTGATTATCTGAGTGCTGTTAAATGGTCAGGTTACTGTGGATTGTGAACTTAGCTGCTTGAGTGGTTTGCGGTCTGGTTGCGAGTAGCAGGAAAACACCCAATAGGGTACGATTGTGTTGACCGACTGAAACACATTAAATTTTGATCTGTGCAGCTTGTTTTGAGGTGTCTTAATCCTGTGTCTGAGGCTGAGGACCATGGTGCTTCTAGCCCTACATAAAGCAGTAACTCAGTGTCTACTCGGAAGTAACCACCTGAGTAATATTCTGTTAATATCTTGCCTATAAAAGCTTTAAATGTAGGGTTACACCATACATTTAATAAACTAATCCAAATTTGCCGGTGGAAAGAAAAACCATACAGGTTGTAATGAATGGATTATGATTCCTTTTTGCTGGGGGATGTAGAATGTTATCAAAACATCACTCCATAATCAAAACTGAAATTAAGAAATCTGTAATGATTAGCACTTGGAAAAATCCTTTCAAAGAAAATGGAATAAAAGACAGTACTGTACTAGTGTAAACTACACACATCAAAAAAAGTTTTGCATCACCTCGGTTCCAAGAGTTCCGGAACCTTTAAATACAAAGGGAATAGAGATCAACACAAACAACATTTCAGCTCGTTTTATTGCTCATGAGACCCACACATTGCATGTTGTACCATCATACAGCTAGACTTTCAGCATTTGTGGTCCAGATTGCAGTACACACCACTACCTCTAATACCCAGTAGCACGTCCTCTTGCATTGATGCATGCCTGTATGCGTCGTGGCATACTATCCACAAGTTCATCAAGACACTGTTGGTCCAAATTGTCCCACTCCTCAACGACAATTCGGCGTAAATCTCTCAGAGTGGTTGGTGGGTCAAGACGTCCATAAACAGCCCTTTTCAACATATCCCAGGCATGTTCGATAGGGTTCATGTCTGGCGAACATGCTGGCCACTGTAGTCGAGCGATGTCGTTATCTTGAAGGAACGCATTCACAAGATGTGCACGATGAGGTCGAGAATTGTCGTCCATGAAGACAAATGCCTCTCCAATATTCTGCCGATATGGGTGCACTATGGATCGGAGGATGTCATTCAGGTATCGTAAAGCCATTTCGGAGCCTTCCATGACCACCAGTGGCGTACGTCGGCCCCACATAATGCCACCCCAAAACATCAGGGAACCACCACCTTGCTGCACTCGCTGGACAGTGTGTCTAAGACGTTCAGCCTGACCAGGGTGCCTCCAAACACGTCTCCGACGATTGTCTGGTTGAAGGCATATGCGACACTCATCGGTGAAGAGAACGTGATGCCAATTCTGTGGGGTCCATTCAGCATGTTGTTGGGCCCATCTGTACCGCGCTGCATGGTGTCGGGGTTGCAAAGCTGGACCTCGCCATGGACGTCGGGAGTGAAGTTGCGCATCATGCAGCCTATTGCGTACAGTTTGAGTTGAAACACGACGTCCTGTGGCTGAACGAAACGCATTATTCAACATGGTGGCATTGCTGTCAGGGTTCCTCCGAGCGGCATTCCGTAAGTAGCGGTCATCCACTACAGTAGTAGCCCTTGGGCGGCCTGAGCGAGGCCTGTCATCGACAGTTCCTGTATCTCTGTACCTCCTCCATGTCCGAACAACATCGCTTTGGTTCACTCTGAGACGCCTGGAAACTTCCCTTGTTGAGAGCCCTTCTTGACACAAAGTAACAATGCGGACGCGATCGAACTGCGGTATTGACCTTCTAGGCATGGTAGAACTACAGACAACATGAGCAGCGTACCTTCGTCCTGGTGGAATGACTGGAACTGATCGGCTGTCGTACCCCCTCCGTCTAATAGGCCCTGCTCATGCATGGTTGTTTACATCTTTGAGCAGTTTTAGTGACATCTATGAACAGTCAAAGGGACTGTATCTTTGATACAATATACACAGTCAACGTCTATATGCCGGAGATCTGGGAACCGAGGTGATGCAAAACTTTTTTTGATGTGTGTATTATTCAGTGATAATTATGAAGAAACAGCATTCTGAAAAACTTCAGGTAATTTGGAGGGAGGTCATATTTTCCTATTTTACTTCATTTACAGGAATGTTTAAAATTATTGAATCTTTTATGTGTTATAAATGGAGAAATAAAGAGTATAGTGACTATTTTTATTGGAAATGTTTTCTTATAAGTTGGGCTTGGACATTGTGAAAGGTTTTAAGTTTAGAACTACCAGTACTGTTAAGGACCAAAACCGGACACTTGTATTCTAGTTTAATCTCAAGCTCTTATTCATATGAAATGGCTTAGATCCCTGAAAACAGTGTTTATACTATTCCACTTGGAATAGGCAGTTGGAAGTAATTTGTAAACTTGTTCTCTGATTAGGAGATTTTTATTACCCCTTTTTGTAAATTTGTAAAATCGAATCTCAATATTAGAATGAATTCTCAGTGAGAGGAGGTTTTGTTTCATTACTGTGCTTATTCCAGAAGCACAAGGGTGTAATGTTGACCTGTTGTCCATGTATGCCAACAGTTTCAGAGTGTTAATAACTATTGTGTGTTTGTTTACACGCAGCCTCCGGGCCAAGTTCCAGCTGGGTCACCATATGAGGTACATTTTAGCAGAAATGTATGGAGATGAGAAATATGATCAATAGCTTCTTTTTAGTTTTGAATTTGTTCACTTGTGAAAGAAATTTTAGAATTCGAAAATGGATGCTTTGGATGATAATTATTGTGTGTGTTCGTGTTTTCATAATTGAATTGTTCAAATGAGTGTAGAGGTGTTATACTATATTCCCCCTCTCCTTACAGGCTATCAAGACTGCTATGAACATAAATCTAGATGTATTCAGGGAGCCACGTGGTGTTATGAGAATTCTCCAATTTGTAAGTATTATGTATTTCGTTCAAGATTAATAACCTGAAGTTCTAAGACTAGTTTGTTATAATGGAAACAGAACTTAGCATGGGGATATATACAGGTACATGGTATAAGTATATTGGTGAGGCAGTGCGTAGATATCGTTCCCTCTCGCTTGTGTGCGGATGTTGTCACACAGAGAGCTCTTGGCTTGCGTTCAATGTTACAGCATGAGGTATTTGAGATGGCTCTGGTCATAGTAATTAATTGTGACTTGACGGCATAATTAATGAAAACATATTTAGTATAATACTGTATTGTACATACTTTGTATTGTATACACTGATAATGATGTAGGTAATTAAGAATACACCATACCTCTAAATTATATTAATAGTCCGTTTAAGAGATGCACTATTTTTTGACATTGGTGAATTTAAACATTTTGTGATCCAATTTTCTCTGTTAATTGCTTAAGCTTATTTTTCTGTCTATGCAACTCAACCTTATGTACTGTATGTTCGGGTTCGCGCTAAACAGGGAATAACCTCATATGCAATAAAAATGAGGCAATTTTCTCAATGTTTTGCTGGTTAATGCATTGAGTATAAACGTATCTTCTGATAGCAAATTGCAGGAACATTTATGAAACTCTGCATCTATTGTCGTTGCAACTTCTGTAAGTTCATTAGAGGGCACAAAAGGTTTCCCCTTCAAATAAACTGGAGATAATGTGGACCATTATTACTGGGTTTAAGTTTTTTGAGATAATGCTCCATAGTTTTTGTACTTATCCCTGAATCTGTGTGCTACATATCCTGTAATGTATTATAAACCTTTGTGGTTCATTCCTTAATAATCTGGGAGATCAAGTTCATTTAACAGTTCATTCAGTCATTTCAAAACAACTGATGTCCATTTCCACAGTTTCACAATTTGGTTCAACAAATAACCTAGAAACTATTATTTCTTTGTCAGGAGTTTCCACAATATCAGGAATATGTTTGGCAACATTCACTAGCGCAATCCACGAGAAACAGGTATTGATTTATGTTTGCATTGGTTTAATCAGACAGTTGTTTGGCATTACAATCCTCTGTATTTCTCATAATCATCTTCATTTCCCCTTTTCCAGCTGACACTGGGTGGGGGCAAATATGGTTCCTCTCCACTTTGTTCTGTCGTTCCACCATTCCTCTTCCGACACGGTGTTCCAATCCAGGTTCCGTTTTCTAATACTACACAGAGTCCATCCAACGCAGTCTTGGTCTTCCTCGTCCTTTCTTCCCTGTCGTCAGTCGTTCCAGTGCTCGTCTTGGTTGCCTTACTTCATTCATCCGTTTGACATGTCCAAACCATCTCAATCTGTTTGTCGCCTTTTCCCGTACCTTTTCTGATGTTCTACCGCATGTTTTCTCTGCACTGTTTACAGATGCACTCTTTAACTTTTCCCGTTCTTGTTCCACATGGGTAATATCAGTCCTTGGTGCCTGTTCTTGCAATTCTTTCTTAAAGTCTGCTGCAACCTCCTTTTCCTCTAGTCTCTTTCTTTCCCTTTTTTCTGGTAATCTCATGACCTAACTTACTTTTAGTTTTGCTACCACTGCCCTATGGTCTCCTCCAAAGGCTTCCTCTGGCATGGCTGTGACATCCATTAGCTCTTTCCGATGTCCTTTTTCGACTAATACATAGTCTATCAGAGTTTTTGTTCATCTATCTCCCCATCCATACCTCGTTATCTTCCGACTATTTTTATTTCTGAACCAAGTGTTCCCTGTAATTAATTGGTTCCGCTGACAGAAGTCCATTAAGAAAACCCCTTCTGGATTCTTACTGCCATATCAATATGGTCCAAAATCTCCTCTGTTCCTTGTCTGTCTCTTCCCACTTGTGCATTCAAATCTTCCATTACCATTATTTCTTTATCCTCTATACATTTTTCCAAATCTTCTAGGAATTCTTCTAAGTTCTCTTCTTTATTCCACGTTTGTGGAGCATGTACTTCAAACAGATTCTTTGTCCCTGTCTGAAACGGTATCCTTCCTATGATCATCCTGTCACTTATCTTCTTCACCTCCTCCACATACTCTAGGACATCCTTTCGTATAATCATTCCTACTCCATTTCTTGCCTCGTGTCCTCCACTGTAAAACAGCCTGTATGCTTCCTTAAGTTTTCTTTCCCCTTTTCCTTTCCATTTCGTTTCACTGAGACAGAGGATGGCTATATCCTTTTCCATCATGAAATCCACTAGCTCCTCAGTCTTGTTTGTCAGAGTTAAGTTGTTGACTGTCCCTATTCGGATATACGTATTGTGATGCCGCCCATTTCTCATAGCTCCCCCAGCATCTGAAGAACTGTGCGTCGCCTCCTGGGGACGCCCTAGCATTTTCCGAGACTGAACCATATTTTCTATCATTTTAGGCTATTATTAAGATGAGGTCGCCACTCCCAAATGCATTTTATGACCTACTGCCAGGTATGAACTAGGCCACTCCTAACATGGAGAACAGACGCCTTTTGTAGCCGCTCCTCTGGAGTACAGACGCTACGAGTGTCCATAATATGGACAAATATCTTTTACTCTATTAACCCCGAGCACTGGGTTGCCTCTTCCGCCAACTTTGCTGTACTGAAGGATTCCTTTACCACCGCAGGTGCCGTTGAGCTCTTCACTTATACCCTGAGCTTGGCCCTCCATATTTATAACCCCTGGAGAGAGGGTGTCTCACTCAGTAAAAACACTGTATACCACTACACTTCCTTATGTTGCCTCACATTGTGACACCGCACTACTCACACTGTATACCATTAAACTTCCTTATGTTGCTCCACATTGTGACATCGCACAATACAATAAAATGTGAAGCAGAGTGCTTGTCCAAAATGTACCATCTCGATCTACTCCAATGTTTCAACTTTCATGAGAAATATGCACTTTTTCCTGTCTTTACACTCTGTTGTCCCTGGACATGCCTTGGCTACTTCTAGTATTGCAAGGGGGGCGTGGTGGCTCAGCGGTCTAGCTGTATGCCTCTCACCAAGGCGGTCCGGGTTCGATTCCCGGTCAATGCATGTGAGATTTTCGAAGTGAAATGCCATGTCCTGTGGTTCGGATTCCACGTAAAAAGGAGGTCCCATGGCTCATGATCTCAAGATTAACGGTCACGTTAAACTACAAGCTTCCTTCCTTCCTTTCTAGTATTGCATTCCTGTATCCTGACCACTCCGTTTCAATGTCCTGCAATTCTTTGCCGTCTATTCTTAGGAATTTCTCATCAATCATTTCCATGTATTTCTGCCTTCTTATCCTGGAGATTTTCAACCCTAATACCTCACTTTCTGCTCTTTAGGTCTAACTATTCTGAATTCACAGTGGATCCGTTTAGGGTCTGTTTCTTCAAAGAAGATTATCCCTACAATTCCTTACCAATTTACTAAGTTCAAAGTAAATAATGATCAGGGCCCGGATTCTGATGACATGTCATCTTTTAAATGGTTAACCACAGACATTGCTAACTTATATACAAATCCTGTTCGTAAACCCCACATTACAGAAATGCATATTTATAGTCTTTTTTCGTCATTCTTCTAACTTATTTTATTAGGTTATTTTCTCACTTTTCGCGTCATTATTATGTCATCTTATGGAATATTTTATATGTTTTGATTCATTTTCTCACATTTTTAATGGTTTATGATGCATTTTTTTTGCGTATGGTACTGGATATTAACGGAACTGAAAGTGAGGATGAATACGAAGACCTGAGAATCTTCGCAATTCTGTTCAATCCTTATTTCTTGGAATATCCGGATTCCAGGAGACACACTAAGCTTGCAACTAATCCAGAAGCGATGTTGAAATCGGAGGGTAGGAAGACAGACAATAGTAGGCCCAGTAATGCCAGTCTGGTTGGTACCTCAGTGCAACCGTACGTGTAAGATGCCAAGGCCATTCAGATGGCTTATGAATTGTTTTCAGATACGCAAAGCGTACATCAAAGCAAATTTCAGTTCCTTGTCGTCAATTATTACAAGTCTTCAGGGGAGAGGTGTGGCTCTATAAAAAATGATTAATTTTGTCAGAACAGCCACAGACTAATTAAAATGCATTCGTGGCGATTCTGGTGTGGCAGTGCCTGACAAACTGAAACTTGTTCTTGACAAGAACTCAGGTTTTAATATTTTGTGCTCCATCTCTCGGATTTTGTTGGGGGAAGATTTCAGCATTATTGGCATTGAAGAAGAACTTGCATTCAGTGATTTATTGCACTTCAAGTATGCTCCAATAGCTTCCGTAGTCGTTGAAAGGAGTTTTTTCAAAAGTACAAAAACATGCTGGTAGACATTTTTTTTTTCTGTGAGAATCTACAAATAGTCTGTCATCTACTGTAACGCGCAGTGAGGTATGCCTGTATGGCCTGTCATGTATTTTAAGTACACATTTTTCTTATTACCTCTAATCCGATAATGAATTTGAGTACCTAACGACAAAATTCTTTAATTTTTACTCTTCAGATGTTGCAGCCTTAAAGTTCCTCATACCATGAAGTGTTATTCTCCTTGAAGAAAAGAACGTTCAATTTCTGCATTCTCCAGTTTGAGCTTAGCCGGAATATTCTTTTGCTTGCTGCTGATCATAAACTTAGTCTATGTTCATTTGGAGTCCCCAGTGACCACAAGCAGTGTTAACTCTCTTGAAAAGGACTTGCAGATCATCTGCACATTCAACCAACAGCACTGTATCATCTGCATATCGAATATTATTAATATTTTGTCCTTTAATTGATATGCCTGCTGCTTCAGGTGTGTCTAGTGCTTCATTCAATAAAGCCTCTGAGCAAATATTGAAAAATCGAGTAGGAGTAAAAAAGAACAAAAAACACACACATCCTTGTCGAACACCACGTCTAATCTGGACTTCATCGGACAGCTTGCCATCAACTCTAACCATGGCTTCCTGGTTCCAATGAAGGTTGGCAACAAAACTAATGTCCTTCGTGTCCAGGACAATTTTCTTCAAGACATCCTGCAATTTGTGTGTTTTACGTTGGGATCCTCAAAATGTACCGCTGTTAGGCAGACCTATATTGAGGCATACTAGGCAAGATGTGTGAGGTAGTTTGCCATTGCATTCCTCACTGAGTCAGAACAGCAGTACTAACCCTATGTTTAGAACCTTTCACAGCATCCACAGGCACAGACTGTGCCCTGAATGTCATTACTAAGCACCAACCACACCTCAGTAGCAAAGGCTTTTTCATAGTCGATGAAACGCATTCAAACTTCCTTATTCACGTCCAAGCATCGCTGGACCAAAATCTGCGTGCAGAATAAGGCGTCCCATGTCCCAAGCCCACTCCTGAATTCAAAAGGTGTTTCCGAAATAGTGTTCTCACATTGAGGGTAGGTTCTCCTGTGAGTGATCTTCAGGAACATCTTACTAGGTCACTCAGCCTAGACATTGCTCACAAGGCTGATATCACGGTGGTCTTCACATCACCTAGCATTTGTTATTTTTTAGGCAGTGCAACGAAGGTGGACTTCAGCCAATCCTCTGGGATGACACCAGTATTGTAAAGTACGTTGAAGAGATCTGTCAGAACATCATCTTCTGGATTCAAAAGATCAGCGTACACCTCATCTGGTACGCAGCCTTGTTCCTCTTTGCTTGCAGCAAAACATATCTAACTTCCTCGTGTAAGATATCGGGACCAAATTCTGCTGCCACCACATGCTATTCAGGCCTGCAGTCGTTGAACAACTGTGTGATATAATTCTTCCAATGCATTAGCTTGTCATCAATGTCTGTTACCAGATGTTTTGTCATTATTGACCAATACACTGATGCCACTCTTTCGGTGTAAGCCTAGTGTCCCTTTGATATTTTTGTGCAAGGTTAAAGCTGTCAAGTCTCTTCTGTAATTCCTCAATCTACTGACATTGAGCCGAGATCCATTGCTCTCTGGCTGCTTTACATTTAGATTTATTTCACGATGCAGTCAGTCATATATTTGCTAACATCGATTCTTCCAACTTCTTCTCTCATTCGTCAATGCATGTGAGATTTTCGAAGTGAAATGCCATGTCCTGTGGTTCGGATTCCACGTAAAAAGGAGGTCCCGTGGCTCATGATCTCGCGATTAACGGTCACGTTAAACTACAATCTTCCTTCCTTCCTTTTTCTTCTCTCATTCATTAAGATTTCTTCAGTCATCCAAGGCTGTTTTTAGCCTATTTCAATTATGAATAAAATAGGCTTAAGAGATCACCTTTTGTCCGTGTGTGTGTGTGCGTATGTGTGTGTGTTTCCCGTCCTCCTAATAAAATCTAATAGGTTGGAGCGGATTCAATGAAACTCGGTAAGGACATAGTACCAGTTCGTCCGACCCCGACCGTGCCCTTCAACTTTTAATACATCTCACCAATATAACATGGCGGCTGTGCGAAATATTTCACCTGCATTCTGTATCTCCGAAACTACTACTGATATTACTTTGAAATTTTCTACGGCGATCAAGGACACTACTAGAATTTTATATACGTGACTTTCAAAAACCAGTTAAGTACAAAACTAACATGGCGGCCAAGCCAAGTTGAAACATCTAAACAGACTTTTCTCAGGATTTAACTATCGGAGCGCAATGAAACATGGTACAGAAAATATTTATACACATTGTAATGCACTAAAAAGATGGCTGCTGTGCGAAATTTCAAAATTAAGTTTTTATTTCTTGTGTCCTACGCAATAATCGTCATCTAACAGTTCATAACTCGATTGCCTTCAAATATAACAATTAACATGGCGACCATCTAAAATATTTAGACTGTTCTCAATATCTACTAATCTATGACAGCAATCAAACAGAAATTTTGTATATTGATAAAGGCTATTAATGCTAGTTCACCTTTTGGACTTTTAATAACTTGATGAGGACAAATTGCACATGGCGGCGACTCGAAATTTAATAATTTAAATGGACGTTTCTCGCGACTTAACCATCAGAGCGCAGTGAAACTGGTACGGAAATGCTTACACAAATTTTAATCCACTGACATCTAATTTATTTAAATTGTTTTCATAACCTCAAGATGGCAGCTGTGCAAAATTTTTAAATCTCGTTTTTATTTCTTGTGTCCTAATCATGTGATTGAAGTTTGAATAATAAACCTACGCAATAGTACATAACACAATGGCATACATATATAAAATTCCAACATGGCGACTATCCAAAATTTTTAGACGGTTAGCAATCTAACTAAAATTTTGTATGTTGTTAGAGGCAATTAACATAACTATATGAAAATAGGCTATTTAGTTCTTCACGGAACTACTAGTTTAATTCTCGTCCCACCTTCCAAATGTCTGGACTGTACCGCAACAAACGCTCGCTTTACACCCACCCATTGATCTTCTGAATTGCCACCCTGGTTCTTTAGTTGCCTTATCCCCTCTGACAAATCACTTTTGACCCTTTGGCAAACCTGGGTCTTTTTGTGATCTTACCGACATCGATCCGTGCAGTTCTAGGTCTTTTGTGAACAGCCTTGAGCCTCAATTTTACACCTCCTGAATATATCTTGATCGATTTGAAGCTATTTCGATACCTTGGATTCATTATGTGGTCAATTTGGTTTCCGACAGTTTCCCATTTGATCTCTAGGCGACTTCCATGAATACAGCCGGCGAGGTGGTAGCTTGAAGAAGGTGTTAAGAATAGTTAAATTTTCTTCTTGACAGAACTCCACTAGTCAATTACCCTGCTCATTCCATTCACTTTGTCCAAACTCCCCCACTATAACTCCATTTCTTCCTTCGCATTGAAATCTCCCATTATGTTGTTCAAATCCTGATTCTTAGTAAACTGATTAATTCCTGACACGTTCATAGAACTTCTCGATATCATCTTAATCTGCAGTAGGTTCACGCATACACTGGTTTTAGGTTGACATTCAAAAGGCTACTCTGAATTTGCAGCAATGCAACCTGATCTGAGAGCGACAAAAGTTTTCACTATATGACTGACCCATTTGGACACAATCTGATCGGTCTGTGTGCAGGATCATCGTTCCCCGCATAATGCACAGTGATTTCTGGATTTGCACTGCCCACATACAGGCAATCTCATCTCGCTCACACTAAGAATTTCAATGTTCAATCTTCTCATTTCATGAATGGCATTGAGAATCTTCTTAAATTCCATGTTTCTATCCTCATGGCTGATCTGGGGATTTTTAGTACCCTCTGACCATCTAAGGTCTGCAGGGGACGAGGGCAAATGTATCATTGTTCTCCACTAGGGACATTCATTATACGGTGGTTTCCCATTGGTTTCGTTATCGTAGTGTACCACCCAGTGGCATAACTAGAGTTTGCTTCTGGAGGGGGATGAGCTGATACAGAATTCATTGGGGTGGGGGAGGCTCGGACAAAATGAGACGATCAATGAAAGCAAATATACGGTCCCGAAGTTTCAAATTCTCTTATCTATATTATTTTCGTGTTTAGTTTCATGTTACGTGTATTTGCACTTACCAATGTGCAATTGCTCGAGAATTAACAATTTTGTTGATATTAACCTATAAAGTAGAGTTTTCTTCGCCCTTTCTGTTCCCTGACATGGTATTAATATTAATAAATTACAGTTTACATCTAAAGTTTAACTTAAAATGGTAATACAAGTAAACACAACATTATTCATTTCCTAAAATGGGACTCTCACCCAGATAAAAACAGAATGATAACTGACTAGTGGTGCATTTTTGGGAAGGGATCAGGAGAGAGAGTGCTATACCCATCTCACTGCCACCCTTTTGGCTAACTGAACAGCTGACCACGCGGCCCAGTCAAGAAGTGTTTAGTTGAGGAAACACTAATGATGTTACATGAACGAAAAGTAATGCTTTCAAACACAATCCAATCATTTGTCATCAATCCAAAGATTGGTTATATTCATCAAAATTCATATTTTCATTATTTGGCTCGGGGAGTCTTGGTCCCCCTGATCAGCCCCTGTAGTTCCACTGATACCACCCATACAGCTGCTCCAGCTCAGTGTGCTAATGTAATCAGGCAGAGATTGTCAACATTCACTGTCCTCAGAAAGGTAAGTTTACAAACAAATACAGTACTTGGATATTAGGAGTTCTGGTTGATAAATAAATCATCACTATTTTCGGTGTATGAATTCCTTCTTGGCCTCAGTCCGGTATTGATGAAGCTGCTTCCCTCCACCATGATGGGTTTCAGTGGCATTGCGACAACTGCGGAACCATCACCCATCTAATATCAGCTCAAAAACTGGAAGAGTTACCTTTTTCTCAATTCATCCCAAGCCCTGGACTGCCTCTTCCGCCAATTACACTGTACCAAAGTCTAACTTTTCCACTTTAGCTGCCATTGAGGTCTTCACTCATCACGCCGAGTAGGGACCCTTTATATTTATGTCCCCTGGACCGAGAGGGCGACCCAGCATTATAAAGACCCCAATAGTTGGGGCTTCTTGTTGGTCCGTGGGTTGTACAATAGAACTCCAATTATCCGAATCAATTGGGACCGGACTCCATTCGGATAATTGGATTTACATACATGGTATACATATATATTTTAAAGAAAAAGAGCTTATTTTCGGTACTGTATGCATTTTTAATTATGTAATTAAATGAGAAGGCAACACTTATACATGTTACATAGCGTTTATAGTTACAAGTGCTGTACAATGTAAGTCATTGTTTGCTGAACATCTCGGTCAAAGTAAGCTCATCATCCCAATGATGTACGCGCTGCACCTACACTAGCTTCGTGGATGGAAGGACAATAGCTCGCGTAGACAGAATAATTATTTTGCAAATCGCAGTAGCGGTAAGTTTGTCTTAATTTTTTTTTTCTGAAAACGAATCGGATAGTCGGGGTTCGGATACATTGGGTATTTCAACCAGCCCTACTTACAGTAGGGTCCCCCTATCCACCACCTGGGGTCGCACCCTCTAAGGGTTGCCTGTTCCCCGTGGGGGTGATTTAATGGTATATTATTATTGAAGACTAGAAAGGGGGCGTGGCAGTACTTGTGATATAAGTGAAATCATCATCTTGCACAGTTTCCAGCCACTGGCCGGGTCTGTTTGGAACACAAGCCTCTCCAACGTCTTCTGTCTTCCCACCATCTCTCAGCCTCCACCCTTGTCCAGTCTTCTCTCTTCTTCACGCTTTCTTCCACCCCCTTCAGCCACCTGTCTCTCGGTCTCTTTCCTTCCCACTTCGTCTCGTGTACTCTCCTGGTAGCCCAGGCATTTTAAGTTTTAACCTAAAAAAAAATAATGTAAAGCTGAAATTTGGCACAGATGTTCCCTAGTACCCTAGTAACAAATCCTGAAAAGCCCCATCTCTGCGGTGTCCGCGTCATAGTTTTTGGAGCGTTCAAAAGGGCTTAAATGGGGCCTAAGTGCAAAAAGCAGCATTTTTGCTTCCAGCGTTCAAAATATTGATCCAAAATCAGTTCTAATGAGCTTTGATAGTGATAAGAGAAAGACTGCGTTAAATATAACGCTCCTATGGGTCGTAATTATTGCCATACATTTCAACCGATGAGTAATCAAACATTTTTAGCTCAACTTTTCTCACGAAAATTTAGCTAATTTGTCATGAGCCAGGACTTATCGTGCAAACAGCTGCTGATAGCGACTAAAGACCCCAAGTAAAAGTTGTAAAGCACACTTGTAGCTTTAAAATGATATATTGCCCATGTTCATCCGACAAACAGCAGCAGAGATACAGTTACAAATATAAAAGTGGAAGTGTGGGAGTCTCTTTCCGAACGAACGCCCATTTACGCTGGTGGGCTCCATCTATTCACCTTTGCTGACACCATTTTGTATCTTTGCTCAAGAGATTTTAGGATGGTATTCCTTTGAATCCAGGTAAACTAGCAGAAACAGTTAGCATAGAACAAAACTAGTTTAATGCAGTTAGCAGTTAAACGTACATTCACAATATGCATAATGCAAATAATAACAAAACAAAGCTTAGAAAGCTTTCTTTAGACAAAGAAAACTTGCAGAACAAAGCTTACATCGGACTCAATCGTCCTCCTCATTGTCTGAGCCATCAAACATGACGTTGCCACACGCTTTCCCACTGCAGTGCCCAAACATTAAGGAGCATTCTAAACCGGAACGGACACACTCACACCGGCTGCCACAAGAGCTCTTGCAGTTGCAGGACACCAAATGGAAGATGAGTTGTCACTGGTAATAAAGTGTTGGATTTTCCATCCCCATTGGGTCGGGTCCAAAGAAAATCCTAACCATTCCTGAACTTGCAAATATACCCGCAGTGAATGTTGTTTGCATGCCGCCGAAGTCGGCGGAAGTGAAGCCAGCTGAAACGACGCTGTGACCGGTTGTTTGGCAATTTTTTGGCTGTATTTCACTACCCGAAGTTCGTCGAGGCTTTTGCACTCCGATTTGGCACTGTCGTAGAGACAAATGGCGAACTTCTCTCCAGCGGATATTATGGCCTTTTCATCTGGAGCCGTAGAGACGAATACCTTCATTTCCTTCAATATTTTCCAGGCTTGCTGTATGATGTACTCGAACCACAGCTTTCCTGTGCGAGATTTCTGGCTCATTGAAGTACATGTGTCATGAAGCGACTCTTTGAGACGTTGAAGGCAAGGATATGATAGCAAGTCGTTGGCGGTGCCTTTTTGGAATGCGGTAAAAAGCGCCTGAATTTCGTCCTGGTCATCCTTCAGCCCGTGTTCATGTTGAGTAACATTGTACCGACAGACTGTTATGTCAGAAAATGCGCTCTGAGGGCCCTAGAACATACACAGTTTCGCGTTATTGATACATTTGAAATGGAAGGCATAACGTTATCATTTTTAAGAGCGAGCTAATTGCAAGCCTACCTAGAATATGTGTGTCCAGACATCATGTGAGTCACTGACGATTTAGCGTATATTTCCGCCCAGAACTCCTCCAAACCGCTTCCATTCATCACGTAGCCGATTGCCCCAAGAAACGATATTAGAAGGTGAAATCCGCCTAGACGAACAACCACGTTTTTGAGTTCCTCTGAATTGTCATATGCGACTATCTCCGCAGCTTTCGCGTATAGGGGCTGGTCAAAGGTTACGAAAGAAGTGCTTTGTTTCAGTTCCACGCACTCTCTTGCGGCAAACTTCAACGCGGAATATATAGTTGATGGATTGCTCGGTTCCTGGTTAATGAACGGCAAGGCATCAATTGACTTCGTCTGGGGAGCTGGTTGAGCATGAGCAGACAGTGACGTCTTCATAAAGCCGTTCCACGAGGCGGGTAAATTAATACCTGACCACCGTCCAGATAACCACAAGGAGTCCATCATCGACGCAATAGTCTCAGAGTTTGGGTCTTCCACAGTTAACTTTTTAATATTGACGTTCTTTGAACCAGGAGAAGAGGGCTTCCGATACCACGAAATGTTCAACTTTCCCATCGCCGCAATCACACCAGCATTAGGAACGTCTCGTGTACATGGGAGTGAAGATATTTCACTGTCAGGCACTGCATCTGTGCACTTGATGCCTTCCATGCAGTGAAATGTGTTTCGCCCGTCCAATGTCCTTATGTTAAAGTCAGCGTTGTCAAAGCAAAACTGTGTGAAAGCTCCAGCATTCAGGATTGGACGTTCTTCACGAAGCCCTGAAACTTCGTACCTGTGGACTTTCGCCACATTTACTGAAAATCCAAGACTGTTTGGTTGGTTGGTTGGTTGGTTCTTAAGTTTAGGGGCTGCGACAACACAGTCATGTAGCCCCGTGTACTTTGGGTGTGTGTAGAATCTGTCTGATAACCGGTGTTAATTGTGATGACTGTATTAATGTGTGTTATCTGTTTTTTTTAATTTAAGTACAGACTGAAACTTAGAATCTTTCAAATAGTTCCTACTTTTGCTGCCAAGCGCCACCGTCAACGACTACTAGGCCAAATTCAGAACTTAGCTACTAGACGCCACCGCAGTCGGCTCTTGGCAACGAACGTAGAAACCTAAGAGCGTTTACATTCTTAACCTATCCAATTTAGCTTCACACAGGTGTAATTAGTGGAAGGTTTTTTAACATGCCATAAATCTATGACATGGGACCGCCGGCTTTACTTCCCCTCCGAAGGAAGGCATACTGAGGGATTTTTAACGCTCTTAAAAAATCCGACGGCTTCGGCCGGGTTTGAACCCGCTATCTTGGGCATAGAAGCTCAGCATGCTACCGACTACGCCAGCGAAGCCGCCCCAAGACTGTTTAGAATCTGAATTGTTTCGAGTATTTTTGGCCTGCTCCGACAGGCTGAGCGCTGTCACCTAGAAACGCGATCGGTTGCCCTTTCAACAGCGGATATGCTTTGGGACCTTAACTCGGTAACCGTTTCTCGCATAGACATGGGTAATGTACCAATGTAAAGCTAAAAGTATGCTTTATAACTTTCATTCTGGGTCTTAAGTCAATATCAGCAGTTGTTAAAAAAATAATGACCTGCTAATGACAAATTAACGAAATTTTCGTGTAAAAATTGTGCTAAAAATGTTAAATTAGTCGGTTTTTTCCTTCATCAATAGCAATAATTAGGCCTGATAAGTCCGTTATTCTACTGGTTCATTTTTATTAATTGCTAAAGCTCGCGAGAACTGAATTTGGATCAATATTTTGAACGCAGGAAGCAAAAATGCTGTTTTTGGCACTTAGGCCCCATTTAAGCCCTTTTGAACCCCCCAAAACTATGACGCGGACACCGCAGAGATGGGGACTTTTCAGGATTTGTTACTAGGGTACTAGGGAACGTCTATGCCAAATTTTAGCTTTACATTATTTTTTTTGAGGTTGGCAGTGGTTTTTGCGTATAATGCCTGGGCTATGGGTATCCTCTTCTCCTCCATTCATTTTACATGTCCATACCAAGTCTAGATTTCTCTATACCATCCTGTATTGGTTCCTCCTTCATTAATTCTCTGGTCCTCTCATTTCTTATTCTGTCCATCTTTGTAGCTCCAATACTGCTTCTCAAGAACCTCATCTCACTGGCCTGTATTTTGCTCTTCTCCCTTCCTTTCATAACCCAGGTCTCCGAGGCATACGTCAGGATAGGGACATAGTACGTCCGATATATGATCTTTTTGCTGTTCTGAGGGACATCCTTGCTCCATAACATGCTTCTCACACTCCTCCAAAATGCTTCTGCCTGCCTTCCCCGCTCATTTATTTCTCTATCGTTTCTTTCATTATCTTGTATCAGGCTTCCCAGATACTTGAAACTCTCCACTTTCTTCAGCTGTTCCCCACCAATTGGTATTCCCGTTGTGGTTCTTTCCTTCTTCCTTGTTGTGATCACTATCTCACTCTTATTTATGCTAAATTTCATCCCATATCCTTGTATTATTCCTTCCCACACGTCCAACTGTTCCTGTATCTCCTCCTCCTTGTTTCCCCAAATCATCAAATCATCTGCAAACACCATTGCTTTCATCTTTCCTTCCCCAATTACTTGTGCCACTCGGGTCATTATGTCATCCATCACCACAATGAAAAGTAACGGTGACAGTGCACTTCCTTGTTTCAGGCCGTTTCTCTGTTCCAACCAGTCTGATCTCTCTCCTCCCACTTTCACACAGCTTACGCTTCCCTTTTACATCTCCTTTATCCTCTTTATAGTCCATTTCTCTACTCCTCTATCCTCCAGGGACTTCCATACTTTGTTTCTGCATACACTGTCATATGCTTTCTCAATGTCCAGGAAGGCCATCAGTAGATCTGTTCCATACTCATAGTGCTGTTCTTGTAACTGCCTTAGAGCAAAAATCAAATCCACTGTGGACCTTCCTGCTCTGAAGCCATGTTGTTCTTCCCTCATCCCTCCTTCTATCCTTGTCCTAATTCTCTTTTCCAAAACTTTCTCGAAGATCTTTGCACAATGACTCATCATTGTTATTCCCCGATAGTTTCTGCAATCTGTTCTACTACCTTTCTTGGAGAGCGGGACAATTATTCCTTTTTTCCAGTCCTCTGGGGTCTTCCTTTCCTTCCATGCTGTCCTCATCACTCGGTACAACCACTGTATCCCCACCTCTCCTGCTGCTCTCACCATCTCCACACTCAACTCATCCACACCCGGTGCCTTCCCTCCTTTCATCTTGTTCACTGCATCTTCCACTTCTTTCCATGTTAAGTCCTTTTCTGTTTGCAGTTCATCTTCCTCTTCCCCGACTTCTTCCTCCTCACCATCTTTTCCATTTGGGTTCAGAAGTTCTTCAAAATATTCTTTCCACATTTTCTTCAGTTCTTCCCTATTTTCTATCTCTTGTCCCCTTTTGTTCACCATTCTAGCATAATCCGTAGGATCATTCCGCCTCTTATTTTTTACCATCCCATACAGGACCTTTTTTGTACCTTCACTATCCTCCATCATCTTTGTCCACTCTTCCATCCACTTTCTGCTGTCCTCAGTCACTACTCTCTTCGCCGCCTTCTTTCTTTCCTGGTACTCTTCCTTGTCTCTACCGTCCTATTTTGATACCACCTCCAAAAGGCTCTATTCTTTTCTCTTACTATATCTTTTGTCTTCTCATTCCACCATGGTGTTTCCTTCCACCTCTTCTTACTACTTGTCCTCCCACATACTGCTTCTGCTGCACCTTAGTGTCTTCTTAAATCTAGCCTATTCCTCTTCCACCCCTCTTTCTTCATCTGTTGGAATTCCTTCCTTTACCATTTTGAGGTACTCGACCCTTCTATCCCCTTCTTTCAGTTTCCATATCCTTATACGTCTTTCCTGGTTCTCAGTCCTTTTCTTCTCCTTACTCCCTCTCAGGTTCATTACCAGCAATCGATGGTCGCTATCCAGGTTCTGATGGTATAACCTTGATGTCCGTGATGTTCTTATTTAGTTCTTTCTCATACAATATATAGTCGACCACCGGCTTCCTGGTCAAGTCATCACTGTACCATGTGATTGTGTGGCTCTCTCTTTTCTTAAACCAGGAGTTCCCAACTAGCAGGCTGTTCCTCTGGCAGAAGTCCAACAGTCTCTTTCCTTCCTCATTTCTTCCGCCCCAACCCTCTGGTCCTAGAACACTCTCATAACCTTGTCTTTCACTTCCTACATGGGCATTGAGATCCCCCATGACAATCATATTTCTTCCTACCAGCTGCTTCTGCAATTCCTCTTCAAACTCCTCCTTCTCTTCAGAGGCGCAGCCTACTTGTGGAGCATACACTTGCACTATTTCTATGGTCTCTCCCCTCAGTGCTACTTTCACTTTCATCATTCTATCACTTATTCTCCTCACTTCTTCTTTTAAACCATCTCGTACTACTACTCCCACTCCATTCCTCTTTCCCTCTTCTTTCCCACTCCAGTAGTCTATAGCCTTTTCTCAGTTCTCTCCTTCCTTCCCCTTTCCACTTTGTTTCTGCCAATCCCAATAAATCCAACTTCCTTCTTTCCATCATATCCACTATCTCCTCCACCTTCCCCGTCAGCTTTCTTAGGTTTAAAGTTCCAAATCTTAGTCCGTGTGTACAGCCGTGTCGTCTATTAAATCCATCCTGTCCGAGGCTCGTTCCATTTTTGAAAGCATTTGGTTTCATCCACTACTGGCTTGCTGGGCCTATCGTAGCTTCACCAGAGCCCCGTTAGCCGTCATTTTTCAGGGTTCCTGTACGACCTTCACAGCTACCGTAACGGTCCCGGGGCACACGAAGTCCCCACTGTACTTCGCCCCTACAGGCGATCCCCTACTTTGTGCCGTTGCCAGTCTCCCACGACGTGGACGAGGGGTTGGACTTATGGGAGATGGGAGATATAAGTGAAATAAAGGCATTAAATGGGTGAATTAACATTCCATCTTTCTATTTAATTTTTATGACATGTCGGAGATGCAAAAACAGTAAAAAACTGAATTTTGGTATCCAGACCCAATTTTACCTGGCTTAATCCCCTTAAACTGTTTCTCCGCCTCCCTCTCCCAAATATATTAAGAACACTTGTAAAAGATGTGTATATTAGCACACAAATACATTCTTAACTATCCAGTACTGTGCCCGATTACCTGGCTTTGGATTGGGTGGCCCGACACACACGTCAACCCTCACCCAGAATTCGGTACAACTCGAAAAGAAAAAAATATCTTGAATGTCCGAATCAATTTTGGCCTTAAAAAAAACTATGTCGGGAACGAGATTCAAGCAATCCCGGGGTCTTTATAATGATGGGTACAACTGGGGTAAAATCTCAAAATTGATCCGGTGGACACACAAGTATGACAACGAACAAGAATGACAAAAAACTCCGCTGATAAAATAAAACTCGTCCACCATTTATTACAGAACCACACCACTAAATACATAAAATCAAACACAGAAGCCTACCTTCGCTCGGAGACTTCTCAAAATTACTCTTGATGTGCAAATAAATAAATGACGCAGAAGCAAAATTCAAATTAATGAGGACAAAAATCTCCGGGCGTCCTAATCTTTGGATACAAAATAACTTACGGAGATCAGAGCTATATCACCCTAGTATTACAACCATTACTTCAAAATGCTATGTCAGCTCTCCGTTGAATAGTCCATAAATGAGCAGGTGCATAAATCTGAGAAAATATTCAAAGAAAAAAATTTGTTGCCTCATTCGATCTCCTTCTAACTAAATGTAATCACCAAAATAGAAAAAAAAAATTTTTTATATATGGATGTCACTGGCGTTAAAGAATTTATTTTCAGACCTTTTATTCATGGATTAAATACTTTCATTATTATTTTCACTGGTTTTCGTTCAGCTGTGCCTCACTCAGAAAAATGACTGGTTGTTGGCTTTTACATTTATTACTTTACATTGTAACATCTTTATGATTCCAGATATTTATTTATTTGTTAATCACTGCATGCTCTTCACATATTCATAAATTCACCATAAACATTTAAGTAGATGGTCTCTGCCTATCTGTATTATTTTCAACTGACAATTGCCTCAGAATTTCATATACTTGAACCTATCACGTAACATTAATTATAATCATTTATTTTAATCACCTCGCTATAGCGAGAACCTTTAGTTTCATCATAACTTCGTATTAGGCAACCCTGCTATTTTATCAATGCAGTATTATTATTTACACAACCTTGTATCAGTCACCTACCAAACGCATCTCCTCATGTTGGCATGTAAAGGGAAACCTCAGTGACGTGTGAGTGTTTAGTGTAAATATCATGATGTGCGCACAAAAAGTGGCCCATTAAGTGTAAATGAATCCCCTGTAATTTAAGCCTGTTCAAACCATAAATTGTCATCCAGGTTGCACCAATTCAAAGAAAACAGCGACGTAACACGCTGAAAGAACCCTGTACTCAGATTATATTTTAAAGCATCCATATATTTATTTTAAACCCTAAATATGACTGCATTAATCTCTCAAAAGAAAACTTAAAATTTACTATCCTAATAATCTTGTCATGATATCGCATTTTATCTTTTTGATTAACTTCTATTTCGATTTTAGCCCATCTGTCCAAATCTTAGTAACCACTACCCATTAACCACTACTTAAGAATTAACATGGTTTTCAGTACCTTTCGACCACCTCAGTCTTGGTTCCGCTGACACGTTTCCTGGGGGTTTGGGTCCACGTTCTTCCCATTGAACATCCTCCCCTCTCGTCCTGGATCCAGCTCGCGACCCTCGGGGTGTCCATGGTCCTGGCTCGCCTTCGTTTCCACATCATCATAACAGCTTCCACATTTCTAGACTTAGCTTGTCATCTCTTCGCTCGTAAAGTTCTTGACACAAAACTCGCACTGGTCTGTACTGATAGCCTTTATGCCCGTCCAATACATCGCTGCAATCTTCATGTCGAATATGCCAAGTAATATCAACTTATGGCCGTGATAATAACTCTATGACGGCACAGGTTATATCGTACGCATCTACACCAGCCTGCACTCATAAGAGATTACGTCCGTCCTTGGCCTTGAATGTCGCTCTATATTTGGACTACACTCAGTTTATCTCTCATAGTTCACTGACCCTGGATACTCATTTGTCTGCTCGTCAAACAAAAGCACATCGCTTCGTTCATATGTTCTGGGCGTCAATTATATCGCGCACGGCCCATACAGTCCCGTACCTAGTAAAGCTTGAGACACCACGTGTGTCTGCTCGCACTTCGTCGTACAAATGACTAGTGTCCCACAACATAATGCATTATGATCTGCGTTATAATATCACCTCGCCACATTCGGCTTTAGTATTCGTTAATACAGAGCTGTCCACGCAAGAAATAATACTGAGCCTTTCAACTATGTCCCAAAAACTGTCGGAATACCGCACTGGTTCCAAGCGGCCACGGTACGACTGCTACTACACACTTGTTTGGAACTTCAGCGTGCGGCGACACAAAAATAAAGATGAACTTCGGCGTACGGCGACACAAAAGAAAGTGAACTTCGTTGTACGGTGATGCAAAATAAAGTGACCCGCTTCTCCGACGTGACCTTTCCACCTTGACTTTTCCTGGAGCTCATCAGCGCCCTCTACGCTTCTGGAACCTTCGCCTAGTCATGCTGTCGACTATGTCCATGACGTAAAAACATCAACCTCAGGTTACTTCCGCTTGCTTTCTTCCTCCTGCTATGCGACGTTGCCAGAGCTCTCAAAACCATGCGATATCGGTCACAGTACCATACAGTATTCAGATTGTGACTAAGAACTTGGGGTCGTCTCCTTGTTGCGTAGTGGCTAGCAGTCTTGGTTGCAACTACGGAGGCCCGGGTTTGATTCCCAGCTCCGTTAAGAAATTTAATTCGTGTCTGAGGCCTGGAATGGGGTACAGTCAGCCTCGTGAGGCAAGACTGAGAAGACGCAGGTTCGATTCTTACCTCGGCCATCCTGGAAGTGGTTTTCCGTGGTTTTCTTCCTTCTACTCGAGGCAAATGCTGGGATGGTTCGTAACTTAAGACCACGGCCGGCTCCTTCCCAATACTATCTACCCAAATTTACCAACACAAGCACTAGTAAAGCCTTCACAAAAACACTGGTTATCACACAAATTCCATACGTACCCACCGAAATACACTGGGCTATGTACGACGAAGTCGCAGGCCCTAATATAAGCAACAACTACAATTGTTTTTATGACTGTCAAAGTCTGGGATTAGAATCAGTGGTCCTGGAATAGAAATAGGTACCATGAGTGTGGAGTTGCTGTCAGCACCAGGGTTCGGACCTTGAACAACTAAGATCGGTTCTCAGTGAATAGCTGCTAGATAAATGTGGCTGAATGTCGCTCTCAGGTGTAGAGATACACCACGTCAATATTGATTAATTGCTAACTAGCAACCCGCCCCGTCTTCGCCCGGAAACTGAAGCATCATTTTTATAATTTACGGAGGAATCATAATTCATAGCAGAAATCTCTCTATCGGATCACAAACCACGAACACTTCTTCCCTGTGTCATAGGAACTTGGGGGATGACTCCCTTTGTCTTTGTGAATTCTTTCTTTCTCTGTCTTGTGACAATGGAGAAATTATTTGTTGCTCAGTTTTATTATTACGTGATCAGCGTATGTTTTTCGATTTCAGTGAACTTTTCTTTGTGGAAAACTCTGACTCCATCATTGGTCCGTATTGACAATAATTATAATTGTACACACTATTATTGCGACGGGAATTTTGTCACAATAATAGTGTGTACAATTCAATGACTTACGACCTATATACTTTTTCCGTCTCGGCATGATGGGTTAAAATAACTGAATGGACTATTAATTATATTATCATGGAGATAGCATGTGCAACGAATTCTTGTCAGACTTAATTTAGGAAAGGTGCATGAATCACATTTCCCCCTTCCGTCCAATCTAAACTTGACTGTATTCTGCGGAACGAAAAGTTCACAGGCAAAGTAAAGAAAAGCCGAAATGCACTTCCAGGGAAACTCCAAACACATGCACTCTTCTCTGAAGTCTTACTTCGACACGACTCGACAGTCTGGGGTGATAGAGGCTCGCTTGCCAGCCAGCTAGCTTGTAAACTGTCTCGAAGCTAGTAATTGTTGGAAGAAATGAAAACTTAAAAACGGTTATAGTGGGCGATGTATTGAAGATATGTTGTCGCAGACTTTTTTGTAAAACGTTTTATGCTGAACAATTCTTACACTCATAGTATATAGATATTTTTAATGGTTTGCCCAGCGTAGGCTTACAAAGTGCATGGATGTCAGTTTTTTCTTTCTACTTTTTCACTGAAATAATTACTCTTGGCTTCCTTTGATCATAAGTAAATTATTTTGCACAGAAACCTTCCTCGAGATATCCTTGACAGATTGGAGAAAACCGCATCAAAATCCATCCAGTGGTTTTCAAGATTACCCGTAACATCCAAGAATCGGAGTCTTTGTTTTATGCTAAGTAGGGATTTGTTTATAAATAGTCTTGATTGCTGAAGTTACACTTTTATAATGTCATGTTTTATCAATCACTTTACTTCATCATAGTAACCATAATCTTATGCCAAGCCTTGCATTTGTTACAGGTTTTCTCTATCTGTGCTTTTGCAACTACGACAGGGTATACCAATGCTGTCATCGTGAACCTTAACTGTGGCAACGATACATTTTCAATTCCAAAGGATGTGACGCTTGGATTTGAATATCCATTCAGGTGAATATCCAGGGTATTATTTTGTGTATTATAGGCCTATAATGCGTAATTGGGATTGGTTAGTTACATGATTGAAGTACTTAACCGTTTTGGTACAAAAAACGGATGCATTTGTGAGGGATAAAAGTTAGTTATGTTGATTGAATGAGTGAAGCACACATTTTTCCAGCACCATGCACAATGAATAACTACTCTTCACTTTGTTCTTCGCACCCAACCTTATTTATTTTTACAAGCACAATGAGCTTGTCAGGCAATCGCTCCATTGTCTATTTGGTTGCAAACTATGAATATTTAATCATGTCCCAGAATAGCTATTTAATCATGCCCAGCAACAGCAGGAAGGAAAATGTCCTAGATCCTTAGGTGTGAAACTTTGTCAGTGAAATTTTGCTTTTCTTGCTTCTGTAAAGCGAGAATATAATCTCTTATCCATTGCTTTTTAAATTGAACAGGATTAGTTGACATTCAATGCTTTTTTTCCATGAATAAATCTGTTGCGATGGTGTCGCCAAAGAGTACTTGCTGCGGGTATTATATGTCCATTGCTTATTTCCACCTTAGTTTACCTAGAGTGTTACGTTCCTCTTGTAATCATAACTAATATTGACTGGGAACACAGCCTGAACCAGTTACATTGTCCTGTCATATCACTTAAGGGAGATTGACTCTAGACTAGAGCATGGACCCATTAGATCATTTACGTACTCGTATCAGAAAATTTGAATATAATACAGGGTGTCAAGCGATACAGGATATGCAGGAAATGTATGTGAATTTTAGTGACCCAGGAAAAGAGCGGGCAATATACAGGAAATTCATATTTGATACGCGAAGTCTCGTAATGCCAGACTCCTTAGTCTCCGAACACTCGGTATAGTCCTCACCCTCGACCTTCTATTTCGCCTGCAGACCGTGCTGCTACCGCAATTTGTTCCATCGATAAAGCGCTAAGCGGGTTGAGAACCCAAGCCAAAGTTGCGTGCATGCTTTGCCTGGTTGACCTCTGGCCGTACCCTCTCGCGCAGAGCTGAGCGCGCCGCACTCATTGCTGAAAATGATACATAGGAATCGGCCCGCATTGTTATTCACAAAGGAGTCCAGTTGGTTTTTCGACCTGGATTTCTCGACAAGAACAGTCCTTAAAGAAGCTAACGGCTCATGATCTCAGAAAATCCCAGACGTGGATGTGCTGCAATTTCGCACCAACTTCCGAAAATTGTACATTCGTATGGCTGAAAATATCAAAGATGACCGGTGCTATTTTTTGCCTAGACCCTGTAGTGGTCGCTGAGTCTCCTAAGTTGGCAGAAAATAGGATCGTCATTGCCCTGGAAATTCTTTGATATCAGAAGAATTTGCTTTCTGGTGCAATGGCTGACCGCATCAAGAGCAGCTACTCCGCACTTCTGAGACTGCCCTCAGTTGCTGCACGTTTGAAGCAGTTCGACACGGAAGAGAGCCACGGCTCGACGTGCTGTGGTCTGAATTAGTGGCTTCAGCACCTTCCTCAGTTCCTGCCAAGAACGATCTCACAAGCTTCGTTAAGTTGATACTGATTTTGTATCACAGCAATGCAGCTCTAGAGAGAAGTGTCTCCCTGAACAAGGAGTGCATGATTGTCAATCAGAAAGAAGCAGGTCCGATTGGCATGCGTCCTGTTCGGGACGCTGTGATGGCAGCTGGTGGAGTAGAAAAGATAACAGTGAGCAAGAGCATGATCTATGCTGCACGAAACTCCTACGCCATGTTAAAGGAAGCAAAACGGTGTGCGAAGTCGGGAGGAAAAGGAAGTGACCGCTAAGGTGGCAGTCGAAAAAAAGCCTAAAAATATAAGAAGACATTGAAAAAACCCTATGCTGAATCAGCGAAAATTGAAGAACGGATGAGTTTCCTAGAGAAGCTTTTAAATTAATAAATCCTTCATTATTGTTTTTATCTTATTTTGTGTGACTAAAGTTCCTCACCACAATCTGGTATTGACCAAGTGACTCATACCGGCCGCGGTGGCCGAGACCGCCAACGTGCTACTTTGTGCCTCGCTGGCATTGGGAGAGTATGGGTTCGAATCCCACCTCTGCCGTCCTGAAAATGGATTTCGTAGTTTCCAATTTTCACCACCAGGCAAATGCCGGGACGGTTCCTTTCAATAGGTCCACAGCCAATATCCCTTCCCTGACCCGTCCTGAAAAGAAAAGTACATGGCCATTGGCTGCATTATTCAGAAATTAGGACTGTCAAAAGAACTTAATTTTGTGTTGTATATAACTGAAGTTCCTAGTAACAATCTTGTTGGTCAAAGTGACTTATTTAATTTCGTTTTGCATTATTTTATTTTCTATTACCTACTTTCATACAATGAGCGGCTTTGCAGTCTGCATGGGCCCACACAGATCAGAATGAATGAGTTGCATGGGCTCCTTCTCTCTGGATATGCTCTTAGAAAATTTTGCTTCGGTTAGTTTTCCCTTGATGCAGTCTTCGCATTCTACCTTCTCCGAACATGTAGACACTTAGATTCCTTTGGCCAATTCCTCATTGATCAGACGCTTGATTGCAACCGGATCCCGATGTCCCAATCGACTATGCCACTAGTGTAGGCATACAGCTTCTCTCGCCACATGAACTGATGAACTTGGTACCACAGTCTGAAGTCTGAATAAATTCCCATTGCTCCTTGCTTCTGCGATGACCTGATGTTCTTTGTGGGTACTGCATGTGTCATTCTCGAACGTCACTCAGTGACTTTGCTCTGTTATGCGCCTCACCGCAAGTAGACTATCATCCAATTGTGGAATAAACAGCACATTTTTCAGTAGTACTTCTTGGAGGTGCCAGTCAGGTAACTCACAGTAAAATTGTCCATCTCTGATTCCAGCAGCTACCACGGATGATCCATCAGCAAGAAAGACTGTAGTACTTGTGCAATGAATAGGCATGGAAGATTGCCTATCTTTGGTCATATGACTGATTGGTCCTGAATCTATGCACCATCCTCCAGTAGGTGTACCTGCAGCATGATGTTGATCCAGTGCCTTAAATGTGGCATAGTTCTTTGTGTTGCATACCTTAACCTCAACCGATGATTTGCCGATTCTGAACCTGCTGACCTCTGCTGTTGACTTTTCTTGAATCGATAGCAATCTGCTTTTAAATGGCCAGGTTTATTACAGAAGTAACATGCTCGTGTCTCTTTGCCACCCTTATTTGATTATCCGCTTGAATTTTTTAAATTGTTCATTCATGGCATTTGTAACTAGATGGTTAAAAGTCAATAATGTTATTGGAGTAAATGTTTGGCATTTTGAAAAGAATTTAGTTCAGGGATTGGAGGGTGATAATCAATCTACTTTGTATGGAAATCAGACTGTCGTTATTACAGTAGAATGAAATGAAATCGAGACAGGCCCATAATTTTCGGTATGTACATTGAATATGCAATGAAGGAAATTAGAGAGAAATTTTGGGTAGGAGTAAAGGTTCAAGGTGAAATTATTACAACTCTGATGTTTGTTGATGACATAGTCTTCTTAGCAGAGTCAGCAAAGGATTTTAAAGAGTTTCTGAAAGGTATGGACACAGTCTTGAGGAATGAATTCACGATGAAAATCAGTAAATGTGAACCAAAGTAATGGAAGGCTGCTAGAGAAAATCAGATACCTCTATTGATATAAAATTGGCAGGTAAAAGGCTACTTGAGAAGCAAAATAAGACGGGCAAGGCAAAGACTATATAAAATGTAGGTTAGCACAGGCAAGGAAAGCTTTTCTTCACAAGAGGAACAATTTGACATCAAGTATAGATTTAAGTATTAGAAAGTCTTTTAGATAGCCTGTGTCTGGAACTTGGCACTGTATGGAAATGAAATAAGGACTGTTGGTGCAGAAGTAAAGAGTAGAATAGAAGGACTGTTGGTGCAGAAGTAAAGAGAATAGATGCATCTTGAAATGTGGTATTACAGGAGAATGATTACGATTATTAGGTAGTTACAGTAATAGATGAAAAGGTATTAAGACTAGTGGACAAGGAGACTTCCTGGTGAATGCTAATGAAAAGACGAGATAGATTGGTAGGAATTGCTTAAGTTATACAACATAGGTGGGCAATGAGAGAGCGCAGCTCCTGGAGCCAACTGCGTGAGCGGAGCTAAGGAGCCGGGACCAGCGGACTGTTCGCTAATAGTTTGTGCTGGAATGACTTGATGGCAATATGCACAGTCAAGGCGCAAGCATAGGTACAGCATTGTACCGGGCTGAGTAGGCGTATATTATGTCTACGGCTGTATGCTAAATATGAATCACGAACATGCTTAGCACATTTTTTATGAACGGATTTCCCAAACATGCACAAAATGATTGCTGAACTTCTATCAGTGTTTGGTTCAACATATCTGTGTGAGAAACTGTCCTCTCTAATGAAGATACAGTATGACCCAGATTTTGCGTGACCTCGATTTAGCGTAAACCGGCATTTAACGGAAGAAATTTCAAGTCCCGAAAATTATTCCATAAGTGCAATGCAATTTTATATTTGATTTAACGTAATTCACATTACGGCAAAACCCGCATTTAGTGTTAGGAAATGTTAAAATTCTCAAGTATTTATTTCTATTCGTTATGGTTATGCGACATTAAGAACCTATGAAAAAGACGTCATAAGCTCGTTAAGGATGATTCAGAGGAGAATTTTGAGCGCAGACACGTAGCGATCATCTTCCATATCGATTCCTCGCTACATGCATGAGCAAGCTCGAACTTTGACGACCCCGGCCGATGCGTGCTCACCTCACGCCGCGCCGCTTTGCATTCTTGCACGCGGCCGAGCTCTGATGGGACGAAATACGTAAAGACGAAATCATTGAGATTCGAGAAGACTGAACTGGGTTTCTCTGCGATGTAACAGTAGACCTACTTGCACAATCTTCCAAACATAGAGCATGTTGGTGCGAGTGGTATAGCAAAGATTTCCTTATCCTCCAAGCACAAACAATACAAGAGGAATGCATTTCACTCGGAACCTACTCTCCCTTTGCCAACAGCCACACTGCAAGGTCGCTGATATGTGAGTTGTGAAGGATGGATGTGTGGACAGCGTATTGTAAACAGCGATTATTGCCTAATGGCTCAAACTTGCGCGACACCGAGAGCGTGTTTGTTTGATGCTCTCGATGCAGTCAACAAGTCATAAAATACCGCTACTACGCTCGTACCAAAGCAAGCGCATGCCGATTTCTGTAACTACGATATTTCGAACGGGCAAGTTAGACGTCGATAAAGAAGATTATGATTTAAGACATGAAAGCAAAGAAGAGATAGCACGGAATTTGACTGTTGGTGAGGAAAACTGAAATCCAGTTGATATCGAGTGCGGGAGTGATGCTACGGAAATCCAGAAAATTTCCCACAGTCAAGCTAGTGTCTCTAGTTACACTTATCCCTTAATAGAAAAACGAGATGAATTTTCGTTCTCATATAATGTTTTCTTCTGATATGTACAATCGAAAATTAGAATAAACGATCTAAGAAACAGTTTTGTTTTTACTAGCCTTCACAAAAATAACTGCGGATAATTCGCGGTTTTCGAAATTCGCGGAAGTTCGTGCATTAATTACCGCGAATTTAAGAGTGTGCACTGTATGTGGAGAGAGTGCTGCAGTTAGTGATGAAACCTATCAAAACCTCGATTTAAGGTAAACACCCATTTAAGGTTAAAAAATACCGGTCCCTAGAAAAACGTTAAATAGGGGTTCTACTGTAAATCTCCACGAAGAGCCACTCTTGACGCAGGTCTCCCTGCCGTTTTCGAATTGCAAGTGCAAGATCGATCTCTCCAAATGTAACCCGTCTGCTTCAGCGAAAGGATACGCACACCTCCTCATCATCTGCAGAATGACAGTTCAGATATATAAGAACACATAGGCCTATGTTTTGTTTATGGTGAATGATATTTATTCATGTATTTATTTCTGTACTCCTAAAGCAAGTTTTCGTTCCTTGTGTTCTAAACAAGTTGTTAGGTTCGCTTATTGTAGTTTCAGGACTATCGGTGGCAGCAAAGGAGTGTGTACTTATCAGCTCTCAAAGTAATTATTTATGTTTCCTACACAGAACCTAATAAAAGGAATATAATTAAGCGTATGTACGTAGCACCATAATCTAATCATCTAATGCACAACAAACAGGGCACAAGTATAAAGCTGTTGTGATACGCCGCTTGTAACGGGAAGCTGTGCAAGCAGCTACAAGGTTAACTTCGGTGAGAGCGCATACTCGGCTCTTTCTCCTACCGGAGCGGGAGCACTGCTCAATGAGCCGAATTGTGCCCACCTCTGTTATACTGTATAAGAGGAGGGTGGGGGACAGAAAAATGTAGGTGAAGGTGAAGGTTAGAACTTTTTAATATGCCTCTGATATAAGATATGATAGCTAGATAGAGGTAAAATGATTAGCTCGGGACAGGGGAGCATAGAAAGCTGTATCAAATCAGTTTATGGATTACAACAGTACTGGAATCATTGATCTCTTGCTTTGCAGATTTCTGTTTGTTATAAATGGGTTCAGACCATAAACAAAATAAACGACTTTGAAGATGAAATTTCTTTTCATGTGTGAGAGTTATCTTAAGTGGGAATTTCATGCACTTTCTGGTTAGTGCAAGTAGTTTGCTGGATATACTTTTTGAAATTAGTGTTCTGGTACTGACACACTATTTACATTTGTGTTTACAGGTTAGACCAGGTTAAGGAGGCTCTTCCTTCTCCATGTAATGGTGGATCTCTAACTTTAATTGGCAACTTTTCATCTGATGCTCAGTTCTTTGTGGCAACTGGTGTGCTCTCTTTCCTCTATTGTGTTGCCATTGTGTTGGTGTATGTTATGTTGGATGCCATGTATCAGAGCAATGGACTATTGCCTTTAACTGTGAGTATAAATGCTGTTATATTTTTATGATATACAAATGAACAGAATAATCTAATGAATATAGTTGAAAACTTAATTATATACAAATAAATACAGTTTGTGCTTCCACTTTATATTTAAAATGTAAATCTGACTAGTTTTGCCTTTTAGCATTGTTGTGAGAAATGAGTAATAAGTATAGAAATGGTAAAAAAAATAAAAAAAATAATACAGCCGTTGAGGACTTGGACAAGGGAGTAGAGAACTGTTTGCGTAAGAATGCGTAGGCTATACTCGCCTTCATATAAGTTAAAATAATTTACCAACATCTTCAGATAGGCTACAGGTTTCAATCTGAAACATAGTATAAAGAATACATTTGATTTGCTAATGAAATTAAACATGTACCTGTTCCTTATCAATCTCAAAATAGTATCGTTAGTTGTTAAAAATCTGCTTCCAAGCGCACGTAAACAAGTGAGGAGTGGCAGTTTTCAGATCTGAACATAAGCATCTGCTATGGAGTCAATTCTCGTAGCATATTTCAAAAGCCCTTGTTTACTGATAAAATAATACACACCTTTGCACAACACCCTGCCAGTCACAAGCGTGCCACATCTCATGTTATGTTACACCATGCGAATGTACCTCTTTCCAGGACTGATTTTAATATCATCAAACAAATTACCATAAACAATGGCTGTAGCACTGACCTCATTGACAAGTCGTTAATAAGAAAACAGAAGGTACTGAAATAGTGCAAAATCATTTATTTGGAAACATCAAGATACAAAATTGAAAGGATGATGAAGCAAAACTATTTTAGAACTGCGCTTAATTGCCAAAAGAATTTAAAAAGTTGAATTGAGTTATAGTTAACTTCAGTTGAATTGAAAATAAAAAAGACAGAACTATAACTAAGTTGATGAGTTGAAAATAAGAAACACAGGAAGAGGAAAATGTCTGAGGGGTATACAAGCTATGTTGCTCTATTTGTCAATCGGCATGTGTACGACAAACAGGGCATTATTTTAAGAAATGGGTTAAAGAACATATAAGTGGATGTAGCTACTGTAACATTTGGACTCAAGTTTTGCTGGACATTCATCCCATGGACAACATCTGTGACATCCACCATCACGTGCCATTAAGTTTAGTTTCCTCCATGTTAACAACACTAGTTGCAGGTTGATCTTCTGGAGATGATGGAGTTCAAGAGGATTGTCTGCCAGGATCCTTCATTAGTTTTAAATATCTGAGGCTGGCGTGCACCATTGAACAGTAAGGCTTATTTCCTTAGTAAATTACAAGGCGACTTCCATCCGAGAGCAAATTGCTTCCAGAGTATTTTAGTCCTGATAGATACTCTTGGAGTTCATTGCTACCGAACTGAATGTTGAAAAGCACCATTCTGTAGTATAATATATTACATTGGTATGCTAAATAAGTAAATTAAGTGCAATTATAGGTTCAAGAGAAGTCCAGAAGGATTTGTATAGTTAATAAGTAACGTTCAATGGGTGCAGGAGATAATTAAATGCTGTTGAATATGAGCACTGTTATTATTTGTGACATTTTCGTAAATAATTGATATTAGTATGCTTCCCAAGTGGCCTGTGACCGGATGGATCCTCGTGGCTTTATACAGTAAAACTTCACTTATACTGTTTCCAGGGGACCAAAGGAAAAAAACGTATAAGTGTGAAAGATACGTAAATGAAAGTCGGTAAATAAAAACTGCAAGGTGTATGTGACAATAGGGGTTATAGTTAAGAAGTGAATGACAAGATATACCGTATTTCGTCGCATAATCGTCGCCATCGCGCAATCGTCGCACCCCACTTTTCAAACACTAAAATAGGTTTATAAAATTTCATCACATAATCGTCGCATAGCATGTTCGTATTTGTGCGCCAGTCAGTTGCACATGCTGCCGCGACTTTATAACCTGGCGTGACTTTGTCAGACGAAAAATATCTCGTCTTTATGCTTGCAGGCAATGAACTGTGACGCGAGAGGCAAGCTTTGTCACTTAGCACATTCCGCGAGCGTATAATCTGGCGTGATCTTGTCAGGAGAAAGTAATCTTGTCGTTATGCCTGCCGGCTATGAACCGCGACGCGAACGGCCAGCGCACATTCCGCGAGTTTATAGGCCTAATCTGGCGTGATCTTGTCGGCAGAAAGTAATTTCGTCTTTATGCCTGCGGGCTATGAACTATTACGCGAACGGCCAGCGCACATTCCGCGAACTTATAGACCTAATCTGGCGTGATCTTGTCAGCAAAAAGTAATCTTGTCTGTGCCTGCCGGCTATGAACTGTGACGCGAACGGCCAGCCCACATTCCGCGATCATATAGGCCTAATCTGGCGTGGTATTGTCAGGTGAAAGTAACCTCATCTTTATGCCTGTCGGCTATGAACCGCGACGCGAACGGCCAACGCACATTCCGCGAGCTTATAGGCCAAATCTGGCGTGAATCAATTTAATGGGAATAGGGGATCTCCGCCCCTATTCCCATTAAATTGATTTGTACACGTCAATACGTATGGAAAACCATCCAGATAATCTTAAATCTGGCGTGATCTTGTCAGCAGAAAGTACTCTCGTCTTTATGCCTACGGGCTATGAAATGTGACGCGAACGGCCAGCGCACATTCCGCGAGCTTATAGGCCTAATCTGGCGTGATCTTGTCAGGGGAAAGCAATATCATATTTATGCCTGCGGGCTATGAAGCGCGACGCGAATGGTCAGCGCAAATTCCGCGAGCTTATAGGCCTAATCTGGCGTGATCTTGTCAGCAGAAAGTACTCTCGTCTTTATGCCTGCGGGCTATGAAGTGTGACGCGAACGGCCAGCGCACATTCCGCGAGCTTATAGGCCTAATCTGGCGTGATCCTGTCAGGAGAAAGTAATACCGTATCGTATTTATGCCTGCCGGCTATGAACCGCGACGCGAACGGCCAGAGCACATTCTGCGAGCTTATAGGCCTAATCTGGTGTGATCTTGACAGCAGAATGTAATTAGTCTTTATGCCTGCGGGCCATAAACTGTGACGCGAACGGCCAGCGCACATTCCGCGAGTTTATAGGCCTAATCCGGCGTGATCTTGTCAGGAGAAAGTAATCTCGTCTTTATGCCTGCGGGCTATGAACCACGACGCGAATGGCCAGCTTCGTCAGCACATTTCGTGAGCGTTAACCTTTCGTGACCTTGTTAGAAGAAAGAAGCCTGTCTCTGACTACAGGCTATGACTCACGCTACGCGAATGACTGCCTGTGCAGCAAATAATGATACAGTATATTCTTTGAACTTAAATATTCTTTGCATAATCGTTGCACCCTGCTTTTTTCCACGAATTTTTGGCAAAAAAAGTGCGACGATTATGCGAGGAAATACGGTACTATGATTGTTTAACGATAATCGGCAATATGTAACAAAACAAATACAAGAGAAATGCACCCAGATAAAGAAAGAAACAACAAAACAAAGAAAATTGAGTAATTTTACGAAGTAGTCTGTTATCTTGGCTTGTTTTTTGTTGGCCACGGCCACAGCATAAACAGTATTTTCAAACCAATAATTTGGCCATTATTTCCCCAGAAACGTTATGGCGCATCACAAAATGTTTGATAGTCCATAGAGCATTGACAGCATCATTAAAATCCACTGTATTATGCTGCGGCTCTTCAGTATCATCATCGTCATTGTCATTAATATGGTCCACACTCGGATCCCGTTGTGAGCCTTCAACTACCTCGGGAGATAGTCGTGGCTTCTGCAGTGACAAGGTTGGCGTCGACATTTACGTATTATTAGAGATATTATACATTTCAGGTTCCGTATTGACAGTAATCATTAAAATTAAAACTTACAATTTCCGCCTAGTCAATACTATACTTTTTTTTATAAAATATTTCAAGGGTACATGTTTCAGGTCCCAATCTTTCTGGACCCTTCTTCAGCCCATAAAATCACACATGGAGCCCATCAAATCACAAAAACATCGATAAACACAAACTGCACACACACAATAAATAGATAAAACACTGTAAAAACATCTAAGAGTCTAAAATCTAAAAATAACAAGCATGTTTTACTGTCTTCAGGAACATGTTTTCACTTGTTCTTCATCTAAGTAAAATGTCATTTGACGCTGTGAAACACTGGGCACATATTTTGAAGTCTATGAGTGGCGTGCTGTAAGAACTTGCTGTATATCTTGTACTGTTTTTGTGGCTGAAGATGGGTTGGACATCAATAGCTACATGTTACAAATTCTTGTTTTAATTTTTTTTTTTTATGCATTTGGCAACTTGTCTTTTATGGATTAAGATAGTCTTCTGCCATACGGTATCTGAAATGATTGACATAATTAGTACTGAATACAAGGAAAAAACAATTACGTAAGACGGCTCGAAAACGGATTGCATAAAACTTACGGAAAAAAGTCAGAGAAGATTGGTTGGCGTGTAGCAACATTTGAATCCTGAAGAAGACAAACGGTGCGAGTTAATAACAATGCATCTTACTTATAGCCCAGCTTACTAGAACAAGAAGAAACTTGGTCGTATGAATTTAAGAAAACGTAAAAACTTACCGAAGTCCGACGAAAACAGCCCCCGCGGCGACAAGTGGAGGTCAAGCTCCGCTCGGCTAGAGCCACTTACTAATACTGAGTGCGTGTGCCTGACGTGTATTAAGGAGTAAACAAACTGCTCGGCTTGAAGGGGTGGGGGGCGGTCGAGAATGGGCAAAGCGGTTTAGATGAGTTAGTGGTTGGAGAATGGGAGGGGGTGGAAGGATGGGGCTTATTGAAAGAAAAGATAGGCATTGTGACCTATGGCGGTTTATGCGTTTTTATATTTAAATGATCTGCTATCATATCGAATAATATGTTTGTCTCATAATTAATGTCATTCAAATTATTAGAACAATTTGATCTCTGAGATGTATTTATGTGAATTGCTTCTAAGACATTCATCAAAAAGCCCTTATTGACGTAATGTAAGATGTTCATGTCATTGTCTATGGTCGTGAACTTATGACCGGATTCCTCCATATGTCGCCATTGCTGAAAATTTTCTGTGTTTAATAGCAGAAATATGCTCATTATAACGAATAAGGAAGCTTCTTCCGGTTTGGCCTGTGTATGTTGCATTGCACTGGTTACAATTGAGCTCATAAACACCGGATTTCGTATGTTTATTCGTGACGTTGACTTGACTAGAATTGAAGAATTTTTTAAAATTTGAGTTATTGGTTTTGTAGGCTACATTTATATTGTATTTCTTTAATGCATTAGTTACTGTATAAATACTTCGATCTATAAAAGTTAAAGTGGCTAGATTTTTCTTTACGGAATTATCTTTTGTTAATTTAGTGACCGGTTTGTTTTTCAATTTATGAAACAAATTATTGACATATTTGCGACTATATCCATTGACTTTGGCTATTTGATGTATTATTTTGATTTCTTCTTTCAAATCATTATCCGACAATGGTAGTCTTAAGGCTCTGTTAATGAGGCTTATAAAAGTCGCATTTATGTGGTTGCCCGGGTGGTTAGAATCCTGACGTATGATCAAGTTTGTCTGTGAAGGCTTCCTGTAAATGTTGTACTGTAACCGGTTATCTTTTTTAATAACCGTTAAGTCTAAATAATTAATTTTGTTATCTCGTTCTGACTCGAAAGTAAATTTAATGTTATTATCGATGCTATTCAAAATGTCCATTACCTGATCTATCTCTTGTACTTGGTTGTTTATGATTAGGAAAACATCGTCCACATATCTGCCCCAGAACTCAATGCCTTTGATTTTATTAATAATTTTTTCCTGCTCCATGTGGTCCAAATATATGTTGGCCATAATGCCTGAAAGAGGGGATCCCATAGCGAGACCTTCTAATTGCTTATAGATTTTCCCATTAAAGGTAAACACGTTGTTACTAGTGACGAATTTTATAATTGCTATGAGCTCTTCTATTTCTACTTTAGAAAGATCGCTGTCGTTAATCAATTTATTATGGATAATTTCTATTGTTTTCTTAACCGGGATATTGGTGTACATATCTTTGACGTCAACAGAATGCATAGTGTTGTTATCGTTGAGTTTTAAATCTATCGTTTTTTCACAAAAATGCATGGTGTTCTTAAATGATGAATTGGCTTCTAATCTGTAAAATTTATTGAGATATTGCTGTGCAAATTTAGCCAGTTTATAAGTCGGACTGTTTCTAAAATTAACGATTGGTCTAATCGGGGTGCCTGGTTTGTGTATTTTGGGTAATGCTCTCAATGTGGGTAGGCCGGGATTCATATTAATGAGTCTGTCATTCTGACTTTCTTCTATAATAAAAATGGTATTTTTTAATAGCTGTTTGAGTTGCTTCTGAATGGAACTGGTTGGGTCCTTTTTGATTTCAGTGAATCTATTGGCATTTATAAAATCGTTGGTTTTATTAACATAGTCATCTTTGCTAATCAGTACCGTGGTGTTACCTTTGTCTGCTTTTGTTACTATGATGTTGTTAGTGTTAATTTTATTGATGAGGGCTTTGGATTTCAGCATACTTTTATGACTGCTTTTTGGTTTTATTTCCTTTGCGTTGACTATTTTCTTGATTTTCTTATTGGTTTCGAATCTGGCCGCGTTCTGTTCTTCGGCTGGGAGTTTTCGAATGGCTACTTCAGTTTCTGCTACAAGGTTAATTAGATCGTCATTATTATGGTTTCGTTCCCAATTATGCTTGGGACCTTTCCGGAGTAACTCCAGTTCATTTTGGTCGAGACTGACATTGGTCAAATTTTTCACGGGGCTCTGAAAAATGTGGTCAATACTTTCTTGAAATATTTTATAAAAAAAGTATAGTATTGACTGGGCGGAAATTGTAAGTTTTAATTTTAATGACATTTACGTAGTCATCGAATGATGCCTCCTCTTCCAGTTTCCTCCATTATCAGGAACATGGTTATCAATATCACCAGTACAACTACCGGTAACTCCAAATCCAGCTTTTCGGAAACAGTTCAGAATTGTAAGTGCTGAGAATTGGTGCCATGATGCTGCTATGTAATACATTGCCTACCAGAAGAAAATAAAATAGTGTAAATTAATTGATGGATTTTAATTTGTCTGAAGATGAAGATTATTATAACACAGAATCAATCGCGTATTTGTAATGGTTTGACGAGAAGTTCTGAAAAAGAAAAAACGAACAAAAATTGTAAAAGAGGAAATAAATGAAAATGAAAATCCACAGCCTGCTTCCAGTCTCCGACCGGGTCAGGAAAGGAAGTAAATACAGTACTAGAAATCTTACCTGTAACAAATTGATTTTCATTTCGTCCTTTTTTCCGATGTCTACACATCTGATCGCGTGTTGCACCAGCATCTTACGATAATGCAACTTGAAGTTGCGTATCACTATGAGATCGAGCGGCTGCAGCTCGCTCGTGCAGTTTGCTGGTAAAAATTCCAGTCACATTACTCAAATAAGTAATCGGAGGATGAGCAGGGCATCGGTCCACGAATAATAAGATCTTACGACCTTTCGCTCCCATTTTGGCGTCTACAGTTCGAAGCCAGTCTTCAAAAACTTTCGTCGTGACCCAAGTTTTATTGTTGTTGGTGTATTTTGTAAGGAGTATAGCAACATTTTTTCAGACCTGTTAACGTCAAGGTTGTTGACATTTGACATTGTTCTGTATTGACGAGATTATATAACTAGAATAAAATAATTATTCTTGTAAATATGGGTCCGCCCAGTCAATACCTTTAATTATAATGAAATCGAAAATCACATCTATTTATACATTATAGGACATGTTTCGGGATCTCATTTATCCTGATCCCTTCATCAGCTTATATAAGATTGGCTCAACAAATTAAGATAGAGCACTTCTTTGTATACACATAGTTAAAACAGGGTGATAAATGAAAATGGAATGTATGGTGTGTGAAAACATATGGACAAGATACGGCAGACACTAAAACCTAATACACTCGATAAAACATGGTTTAAAACACAAAGTTAATGACATTAAAGATAAAAACACTGAAAGTTAAAATAGCAAGTCCCAATTCGTTAAAATGCATAAAATTCAGTATATTAAGATAAAATGTTTTTTCATGAAGCGGTTATTCATTGTCATGTGAAACTCTAATTCTTGTGTGTCCACACTGTGCTGAGTAAGTCTTGAAGTTTACAAATCTTGAAGTATGCGCTATTGTTTAAGCTTCATAACATTAAGTCTTCACTGTCCTTTACTGTTATACAATTATGATGCGTTTTTTGTTTGCAAGTGTGCAGAATGGAACAGTATAATGAGCCAGATCCGAGATATTGTTGGTAAGTGATCTTATTAGAGGTGATAGTCTAAGTGTTGCACAAGCCCCAGTGTGGAAGCAAATGGTCATGGCCAACATTTTTTAAACAACGCGTCTTTGAAAATTTGCCGATTGTCAGTGGAGGCAGCTTTTCAGATCCGTCACTGTTGGCGCACAACAGTGCTGTTACACATTGTTTGCTTTGTTTTCCGCCATGACAGTTTTTCCCTTCAATGCCATTGTTCGATCAGGCATTAAATTAAAAAAAGAGGCCCGTCTTGTCTGCGTTGAAAATGTCCTGAGGAGCGAATCGGGATGTCAGTTCTTTCAAACGGTTTTCTTTCCAATCTTGTACAGTCCCGGCATCAACACTCCCGCTCTCCCCACACACATTGTGACCACTGATGCCGTGCCTAGCCTTAAATTTGTGTAGCCAGCCTGATGAAGCACTAAAGTCTACACGTCTGACTGCCAGTTCACTTGCCTTTTCGCAGAGCATTGGTCCACTGATTGGAATGCCTTCTGCCCTATGTTGCCTGAATCACTGTAACAAACAATCTTCCAAACATTCGTATTTTCTGCCCTGAATGCAAGTTAACTTATTTGTAGAAACAGCTAAAAGACGCACGCCTTCTTCAATTTCTGCTGCCTTAGCAATAATTGTGTTTGAGGTGGACGGAGCAATCCCCAACTTCTTAGCGATTTCAATGCGGTTTCATGTTGCCACTTTCCTTCACTACATTCAAAATGCGTAATTTTTCAGCAATCGTAATGCTTTTCCCTTTACCAATGTTCTCTGCACTCGAGGTTAACCACAACTGAAGCACCACACGCAACTTTGGCTGAAAATAGCTTCATGGTCGCTCTCACCCCCACAGATAACCGCGCTCGAGGGATGGTTTCCGAGAAATGTACTGTGCGTGTCATAAGTTTCTGGCTCCAATATTTTTAGAGATTATAAGTAGGGAAACTGTTGTAAACATATAAACGACGCATTTTGCTCTCGGGGACGGAAGATATGATCGCATAAGAGTAAAAATCTTATAAATGAAATAATTTGCCGTAATACATTATAGGATTTTGCTGAAAAAACCTAAGTGTAGAAAACGTATAAGTGTGAAACATATAAAAGAAGTTTTACGGTATATAATTCTGCAATTCCACAAAGTTCCTTCAGTCATTAGCAGGGCTGGAACGAGGTTCATTCTGCCTCTTGAGGCAGAGCTGATGGGTGGGTTTGTCCTGTAGCCAGCCTAGAGGTGGTTTCCTGTGGTTTCTCACTGCAACTTGAAGTGACTTCTGGGAAGTTACCTAATTCCATGGCCAATTTCCACCCAAATCCTAATCCTCAATCACTAAAACAAACTCTAGTACTGTCATCACAATGACACAGGTTATCCAGCAATTCCATACATACCTAAGTACACAGAGCTACATGACCACAATGTTGCAAAGCCCTTATATGAAACATCATCTTGTGTAAGCCCTCTTAAGGCCATACTATTTTATGCAGCATATTCTTTTATCTTTTTTACGTTAATTACCCATTTCCCATGACTATGCCAAAGGTAAAACTGGTCAGATTTAAATTTTATATATAAAGTGGAAGTACAGACTGTACTTATTTATATATAACAAGTTACCATTAATAACACAGGCCTGCAAAAAAAAGAAAAAGAATTCTTGTGTTAGCAACAAAAATAGGAGTGTTTGATTATCTTTGCTGTGCTGAATTTGAAAATGCTTTCTGTTTTTCCCCTATTACATCTGGCTAATTAGTAAAGATACGAGAAAATAGCATTTTGAAATTGATTTTGTAGCATTTTCATTTTGAAAAATAGAATTTTGAATTTTGGAAATTAGTGTTTTGTAGCATTTAAAAGTTCGTCACCAGGTACGATAAAAATTAAATTCAAAATTAATATGCACGGAAACTAATTCAAACATGCACAGGATTGGAAATATGGGCGTTTCTGATTACCGGCATAAGCATTTAGTATAATAATGTGAATCATACATTTACTTAACTTCAGGTAAATACGATACAACCGATAATAAACTAAATAATGAAATGTACGTTTACTCCCTCTTTTCTCTTTTCAATGATGGCCAGGGAAGAGGTGCATTAGATTTCTATTTGCCGGGTGGTTTGTGGTCAAATGCCACTCCTTGAATCCAACCTCATAAGACAAGTTATTAAGAGAATTAATGGAACTTGGCAAGGGAAACCAAACAAAAGGATTTCATAAGATATCTCACAGAATTTGAACCAATTCGTCCACTGAGTTCAGGACAGCCCGGTATTGTTGTCATTCCACCTGCCACACGGTAAACTTCATAGACGAGCATTGTCGCCTGACCACAGCTCGCTTTATTCTAACAATAGGCACCTTGGTATCAGTGAACTAATACAACTCTCCGCCGGCTCTCGACGTTCTCTCCATCTCGCTTGTGGAGTTAGCACCATACTGATAACACCAGCAGCTCAGGATAATTTGAGTTGCTGCACAACACCTGATATTGTTGATTGCATAATGAGAGCATGAACTTTGGATCTTTTCAGCATAGCTCAGGTGCCCTCGTCTCACGTCATACAACCAACCGACAGCTAGTGCCTTTATTTTCAGAGATCTCACTTTTCTGAAAAATGTAGTGTCAAGTTTCTACATTTCTTTAGTACTGGGATTTTATTGGGATTTTATTGGGATTTTAGTACTTCTAACACTCCCTTATTAAAAACTGATGCGACGCAATGCGTAAGGACGAAATCATTTGAGATTCGAGGAGACTGAACTGCGTTTCTCTGCGATGTAACAGTAGGCCTACTTCCGCAACTGACGTAGCCCGCTAATTGCTAATTCGAACGTGTCTCAAGGCGGTGAATTTAGCCAGCCGCGGCCGAAGACTCGGCGAACGATGTACAGCGTGCTAACACTCACGCTGCGCCGTATGCTTGCACACGGCGCCTGGATCCCTAATCGGCTCGTATCGAAGTTCGGATCAACTCGTTGTTGCTCGCTCTTCCTGTTGGTAATGCTTCGGGTAAGTTCCTGGACAATGACGACTGTTGTGGCGCACTAAAGCGAACGTGTTTCTACCTCAAGGTTATTACGGTCATTTATATGACGGCGTCAGTAATGAATGCGAGATATATGCGAGTACTTTCTTCCCCTGAAATTTCAAATTAAAAAAGGGGGTGCGAGATATATGTGGGGGCGAGATATACGCGAGCAAATACGGTATTGCAATAATTTGTAAATCATTGTTACTGTGCATTGCGTAGAATATCTCGTCCTCTCTCTGATGACCAAAGTATGGGGGAAGGTTACTGAATTAAAGTAATCTTTTCCTGATAGCCTATATGTAGGGATACAAATTTTTCAGTGGTTTCAATTGCACTTTTCGGTACCCCAAGAATGATAAGTTCTAGGCGGGATATTTTTGATATCACGGATAACATGCATTAAATATTAAAATACTGTACACTAATAACACATTTCACAGTATCCTTCAAAGTATACTTCAGTGAAAAGATCCAAATTCTCTTGTTACAAATGGCGATGCACATCACTTAACGTGCTAGTGTAAGCTGCAAAAGAAAACCATTCACAGTCAGCGTTTGAACAGGGCATCCAAAAGGTCTTCAACACAGATTCTGAGAACTTTGGAAATGCAAATGTCATTCCTTGCATAATTCTAACAATGTCTGTCTTGGTCCTGTTGTCCATCTGCTTCTTGAGTAAAGTTTGCAGTTCGTTGTATCCTACTATCACCTCGCTTTCTTCCAGTGTTCCACAGAACGGCTACTTCTTAATTTTCTTTGCAAGATCCTCATTACTGTTCATTGGCACTATTTCTGCTGGATCAAACACACACGTTTGTAAAACTTGTTTCCAGTGTCTATGGATCTCAAGCTGATTAATTTTGTAAGAGCAAGGGACTCAGCATTTACTAAAACTAAATGTATTTTCCTCTTTTTGACACATTTCCACAACCCTCCAACTCCTCCTTAATGTTGGTGCTGTAATTTCCAGAAACGGCAAGTATAAGGGTTTGCTTAATTCTCTGGAGATGTCTATCTAGAAGGTGAACAGTTGGATAAGACTGACCTTCTAAAGTGATGAATTCAGTGATGTCTCTGCCAACTCCTTTGATGTGATGAACATGGCCTGTATTTGAATCTTAAGTGCCGGTATTTCATCATGTGAAACATTGTTGAGAAAATCAACACCAGAGCTATCAGTCCCTACTACTTCATTCATAAATTGCACAATATCTGACAGGTACCCTACAGAATGAAACCAAGAAAACCACCTGGTTAAGACTGGTTCAGGAAACAGTGGGACATTTGATCTGTGCCTTATGTGTTTTACAATACAATGTTATTAAGTAAATTTTTTTTATTTTGCATGTTCAAAAATTACATTTCAATATTTTAACTAATAGTTTTGTTTTTGCTAGGCTTAAAAACATAACTGCGGATAATTTTCGGTTTTTGATAATTCACGGAAGTTCGTGCATTAATTGCCACGAATGATTGGTGTAATGAGAAAACTAAAAAAAGCTAATATTCACGTTTTCATGCGGAATTTGCGAAATTTCGCGAGTTCAAAAACCATTGTTTTTGCCAATTTTAGGATTATTGAAACAGATTATCACTTGTATATTACTTCATTTAATAATTCGCGAAATTCGCAATTGCAAATTTTCCCTATCCCTACCTATATGTGACCAAATTATAATCGCGATGGTCATCGGATATTCACTCGAAAGCTTTTTCTCTCCAAAATCAAGCCGCTCAGGCTCGACCAACTAGTTATTAGGGTTTTGTGAAGCCTTTCTTTCTGTAGACAACATATGTCTTGTGATTTAAAGGTTCTGTAACTGTAAAACTATTGTGTTGGAGAGAGAAACTTAAGAGCCAAATTCTGCTTTAAAGCCCCTAACCCTCATAAAGCGGCCCCCCAGCTGGGTGAGATATACTTTTATAAGGTTGAGGATCGATTCCATGTCACTTTCTTTGGTGACCATTGGGGATGTATTGGCCATCGCAACTATCCAATTTAGTGGTGTTGTGTATTACGTGGCTGTGACGAGGCCCTTTTAAAATGTAAACTGCTGCCCTTGTCATATGATCAGCTGCATTTGCATGTGATTGTCCTAATTCTTGAATCTTAATTTTAAGTTGTGAATGTGTAGGATTATTTCTTCAATGTCACTGGACTGTTTCAGTTTAATAGCCGCAGCCAGTTACACATCAAATGCACCACATTCATCGCTTAGCCTGAGTAATTTTAACCAACATTTGTAAGTCGCGCGCATACAAATAAGCATCATTATTTCTTTTCTTCAGACATTATTATTATTATTACTACATGGTTGCATGGATGAAACTCTTGTCCAGAGCTCTGCTTCCTCTAAAGCTTGTTTCAAGCTTTCAATGTTAGTCGGACTGGAAGAAGTTGTCTTGTGCTCCGAAATGTTCCTGTTGGGATTCGTATAATGGATAAATAGTGATCGTGAAACACGGACGTCTTACTTAGCAGCCATCTTTTATTACACTAACTTATATCAAAGAGCTTCAAACATAAAGAATAAATACAAGAAATAAACCAAAGTAGAAATACATGAAATAAGCCAAAGATGTCCATCTTCTCAGTCCTCCACATCCTCCCCACCCTGGTCTATCTCGAGAGGGAAGACCAGCTGTACAGGCCGACTAATCTTGGTCCCGTTGGCCATCTGAAGGATGAGGGTTCGCACCTTGTTGTCCCTGCCTGGTCGCCTTTCAGTTATTCGCGCCTTCTGCCACATGTGTCTAGGTCGCATGTCGTCCTGTAGTAGTACTATATCTCCTACTCGGCACTCCTTCGTCTGTCCATTTGGGCGGCGTACTTTGTGGTAGCTTCTCAGATCAAGAAGATACTCATTCCTCCATCTCTTGAGGAAGTCCTCCTGCATTTTCTCTCTAAGTCTCCTCTCCTTCCTCAGGTCTATTCGGGTCGTGGGTTCGGAGGCGTTGGGCAGGGTAGTCAGCCGTGCCCCAGTCAGGAAATGACTTGGAGTCAGTGTCTCCGAGCCATCTTGGATTATGGGTCGGGAGTTAATGGCGGCTTCTACTTCTACCAATAGAGTTCGGAGTGTGTCCTCACTAATCAGAGCCTTTCCCAATACCTTTCTAAGGCATCTTTTAGTCGTACCCACCATTCTTTCCCACCAGCCTCCCCACCAAGCCGCCCGTGGGGCTATAAATTTCCACTGGACTCCGTTGTGGGCGAAGTGCTGGCTCGTTCGTGGGTCAGTGAGGACTTGGCTGAGTTGTGTCATTTCTTTGTGTGCTGCATGGAACGTTCTAGCGTTGTCTGAGTAAATGGTGTTTGGAAGTCCTCTTCGTCCTGCAAATCGTCTGAGAGCCATCAGAAACGTCTCCGTAGTCATGTCCAAAGCCAGCTCAAGGTGAAGGGCCCTTGTAGTCGCACATGTGAAACGCACAATATATGATTTCTGTACGAGATTCCCCACCTTAACGAGTAGTGGCCCTGCAAAATCCACACCCGTAACTGCAAATGGCGTAGTAAGTCGCACACGTTCTGGAGGCAACGGGGCTTCGATCTCGTTACCTTGTTGGCTTCTGGTGATCTTACACGGTAAGCACGTGTGGATGACCTTCTTGACAGCCTGGCGTGCCTTGAGGATCCAAAATTCTTCGCGTAGTACAGAGAGAACGATTCGTACTCCAAGGTGGTGTAGCCGTATGCGAGTCTGGAGGATCAACAACTTAGTGAAGTGGTGTGCACCATCGAGTACTATAGGATGTTTCTGCTGCGTTGGCAGGTCTGCATGGTGGAGGCGCCCTCCCAGTCGAATAAGGCCGTCCTGTAAGAAGGGGTTGTAGCGGGCAATCCTGGACTTCCCAGACAAGTTTCTCTCTTTTGTCAGAGCGTCGTACTCTTCGGAAAAGCACTCACGTTGGACTGTACGTATCCAGCACAATCGGGAAGCCTCTAATTCACGTGCAGTGAGATTCCCAGAATTTTTCTCCGACTTGTCTGATGTTGTTCAAGAAGTGTAAAATCCAACCCATGATATGCAGTATTTTCCAATAACTGCTGAATCTGGAAGCAATGATGAGAGGTTCCGTTGTAACGACGTTAAGTGTTTGCTGATGCGTCTTGCGAGTCTCTGGAAGTGAGGCGTTAGGCACACTGCTGTGGGGCCAAGAGCTAGGATGATCGGCTAGCCATACAGGCCCGTGCCACCAAAGTGAAGAAGACTGTAGTGCTTTTGAGGATATTCCTCGTGACAAGAGGTCGGCTGGATTATCCTGGCTCGGGCAGTACCGGCACTGAGCTGGACTCAGGATGCCTTGAATTTCCGTCACTCGGTTGGAGATGAATGTCTTCCAACGGTTTGCATCGCTTTTAATCCAACCTAGAGCGACCATGGAGTCACTCCACAGAGTAGATGTGGTGACATTAAAGTCTGTTGCTTGGCAGAAATACCTCAGAAGACGGCAACCCACTAAGATGGCCAGTAGTTCTAGTCGTGGGAGTGTAACCTTCTTGACTGGAGACAAGTCTATTCTTAGTGCAGACCAGGTGTATATAAGTGTTTACGTCGGTAGACGTTCGAATATACAGTGCAGCTCCGTAGGCCCGCTCCGACGCGTTGCAGAACACGTGGACAAGTGAAGTCTCCGATGTTGTCCTTGATAAACCAATCCATCTTGGAATGACCACACTTGCCAGATCCTTGAGGCTGGTTATCCACAGCTGCCATCGCAATGCAATGTCATGTGGAAGTATTTCGTCCCATGCTATGCCCCTACACCAGGTGTCTTGGAAGAGAACTTTTCCAACTATGGACACCGGTGAAAGTAATCCAAGAGGGTCGTAGAACTTTGCGGTCGTTTTCAATAGCTTTCGTTTGGTTCCTGGATCCTGCGAAAGGTTGTCGGTGATATCTGTATGGTCAAAGAGTAGTGAATCTGATTCTGTGTCCCATCGTACACCTAGTACTCCGGTTTCCCTTTTCGTTTCACGTCCTTCGGCTCTCCATATACCTTCCAATGGTCCAGAATTTGTTGCCCATTTTGCCATCGGCATCCGTATCTGTCGTAGTAGACCTGTCACCTCGTAATATAAGGTGATAACTCTGTTGTCATCTTCAGCTCCCGCAACAGTCATCCATGAAAGTGCTTTGATCCATAAGTGCTGCTGCTGACGGGAACTGATCCTTGAATCTCGTTGCTAGTTCACGGAGAGTTGCAGACAGAAGAAAGGGACTGCTTGCAAGGCCGAATGGTAGACGAGTGAATCTATAGACGGCTGTATCATCTCTTGCTTGCCATTTTCCAAGTTCGTCCTTCTCCACATTGAACCAGAAGAATCTTGTTAAATCTCGGTCTTTAGTATCCAGGCATAATTGAAGGAAAGCTTGAGTTCCATCTCCTACTATGGCTTTGCGGTAAGTTCGGAAGCGGATCAACGTGGACAGTATTTCTGGTAACAGATTAGGGCCTGTTTCCAGAACATCATTGAGGGACGGTGCATCTCTCTCGTGGGATGATGCGTCAAAGACGATCCTCCATTTCTCTGTGTCATTTCTCTCTTTCTTGATGGCGTGATGAGGCAGGTAGTATACATCATTTGTGGTTTCCTCTGTAGCGATCAGCTGAACATGTCCCATGTTTACGTAGTCCATCATCTGCGCGTGGTACATTTTTTGTACTGGGCATTAACGGCAAGTTTTCTCTGCAATGTGTGAAAACGATTTAGAGCGTTCTTACGGTTTGAGGGTAAGACCAGATCTTCTTTCTTCGGTAGGGATACTACCCTCCGCCTGTCTTGTAAGTGAAACGAATCGTGGAATTCTTGAAGAATAGTGGCATCTTTTGTTGTGAGGGTCCTTTTCTGATCTTCCCTTATTCCTAGGGACTCTAGATCCCAAAATCGTCGCATATCATCGTCCTCGACAGATGGGTCATTAGCAGTATGAATGTGGTGCACGTTGACGCTGTGGACAGTAATTCCTGACCTATTTCCACTCAGAATCCATCCAAATCTAGAAGGAAGCAGTACTAACGTGTCTGAGAGGCGTATTGGCTTGTCGTCAAGTATCACCTTCCAATAATGGTCTCCACCTATTAGAAGTTCTATAGGAAATTCATTGTTGTCATCCTTGGGATCAGCAAGTCTCAATTTTCGTAAGCGTGACAGGGACTGGACGTCGAGTGGAACAGTCGGATGTGGCGAGTAAACGTTGTCACTCTCAAATGCAGAAATACGCAGAGCAGCCTCCGTGCATATTCCACTGATGTTGAGGTCAATGAGTCTGCGAGCTGAAGATGTGTGACGAGATGTCTCGAATCCGGTAACTGTCAAATCCTTGTGTCCCACGATATTCAGTTGAAGCTGATCTACCAGACTTCGGCTTACGAAGGTTGATTGACTGCCAGCATCCAATATGCATCGTGTACGTTTTCTCAGTCCGGTGGGCCCTGTGATCCAAATATTCGCCGTTTGAAGATAAGTGAACTGCGGCATAGTAACGTCAATCTTCCCCACGGATATTGATGCGGGCTGTTCTCCGGTGCAGATGGAAATGTGATGATTCTTTTTGCACTTTGCGCATGATACCTTACTCTTCTTCATGCAGGTCTTCACACTGTGACCTTTATTGAGGCACAAGGCAGTTTTTAACTTTTCAATCCGCTCAGCTACATTGCGGATCTTCACACAGTTCTGGGCCCAGTGGCCTTGAGTCTCACAGAACACACAGAATTCGGAATACACTTTCTTTGTGTTCATGCCCGTCCGTTTTGACTTTGTGTTCACATGGAGTGTCGCGGCAGTGCCTGAGAAGGATTCGAGTGAAGTGATATCTCCTCTGATCTTCTGTGTGATCACAGCGCCCTCTACCTCCTCATTCAGGAACTCCATCAACTTGGTAATGTGACTCTCGGGAATGCTCTCTCGTTTGGAATAAATTATCCAACGGCGGACAATACCTTGAGGGAATGCTCGGAGAATTTTAGGGCATAACATCCGCCCCTAAGGCCCGTAAGGCTTGTACGCGTCTATTGCATTCTATGTACATGGCATTTAGATTAGAAGGAGTATTGTCTGAAATTGGTTGTAAGGCTTCGAGATAGTCAAGATGGGCCTGAATTATGCGGTCAGTGTTTCCGTAGCGAGATATTAATATCCGTTTAGTTTCTTCATAAGCATCCGCCGTTATCGGTATTCCATCAACTAGATTCTTCGGCTCACCCTCCAGATATCCACGGAGATAGACGTGTTTGTCAATGTGAGCGAGAGATTGATTGTTGTCAACAGAAGACTGGAATTGCTCCCAAAAACGTGCCCAATTCTCAATGTCACCTGCGAATTTGTCTAATTTTACGGCAGGTAGCTTCACTTTGTGCGTGACGGGTGTTGGGACTGGAGATCCTGGCGTTGGTTGCATACTCATTCCGGCGACCGATGTTGTCAAACTGGAGAGTGACTTAGATTTATTCTCGGCGTGTGATGCTTTCAGAATCGCTCTCTTCGCGATGTCGATGTATTCCTCACATTTTTCGACATCGGCCTCGTATTCTGCGTCGGTCAAACATTCCTGTATACTATCGTCCAGAACTGTGAGATGATCTAAAGCTTCTTGGAGTCTAATGCGATTATATTCGTATTCTGAGATGTTGCCGACCGTAGCACTATTTATTATCGTACTGAATTTAGTTATAGTTGCTCGTTCCGTCTTCCGCTTTCTTTTCAAAAACGCTAGTTTACTCTTAACACTCTCGTCTTGCATCTTGAAGAATGGGTGACAAAATAAATAAATAGTACCGTGCTGCGACAAGTGAAGGTGATTGTCTGATGTCAGCGCATGCGTGAGATCGTCTTGTAGTGTCCGTGATGGCTACGAGATATTTAGTTTAGGATCTACCGCAAGATGGCAGCACTTGCTCGTCTATCATTCGTGAATTCCGTTACGTGGTGTAAAGTAATTATATTACAATTCGTGCACTGTTTAGTCGTAGTAGTATCACTTTTGCAATAATATTAAAACTGAAATATCACGTTAGTATGTGGCGCGTGTAGAAGTTCCAGTATCTTCTTACCTCGTAATCCGGCTGGCGTGGCATGGCTGCTTGTACATAACGTGATTGCTGTTTGTAGTGATAGCATCACCAGTTTACTTTGTACACAAGTAAAATACAATTGCCCGTATTCTAATGCACATTTCTACGTAATCTAAAGTTTTCGGCACCAATGTTGGGATTCGTATAATGGATAAATAGTGATCGTGAAACACGGACGTCTTACTTAGCAGCCATCTTTTATTACACTAACTTATATCAAAGAGCTTCAAACATAAAGAATAAATACAAGAAATAAACCAAAGGAGAAATACATGAAATAAGCCAAAGATGTCCATCTTCTCAGTCCTCCACAGTTCCACAGCCTGCTGTCGAGTGGTTTCAGATCCAGGTTTTAACAAGTAGTTCCATGAAATATTCTATTTTCATATATCCAACTGGTCTTTTCCATTAGTGGCTCAGTGGTAAAGTTCTCGCCTGCTGTTCCCAAGGATACAGGATCGAATCCCGGCGCAGTCAGTTGGCATCTGAGGGTGCGCAAATGTGAGGGAGCTGTGTTAGTAGATTTGCTGGCACATTAAAGATCCCCTTCGGGGTAAAATTCCGGCTCCCCGGCGTCACTAAAAGCCACAGTTGTTAAAAGGGACATAAAACCTATAACATAATTATTACCTTTTCCATTGAAATACTCCTGTCTATTAAAGGGATTTTCCATGTCTCAGGCTTGGGACCAGAATAGAGTTTCTGTAATGGTAATGCTATTATACAGGGTCTTCTATTTTTCTTGGCAAGGACATTCCTGCTCCGCCAGTGACGGCGGCTACGTGCGCATATGTACGGCAGAGTACGGTGCTTAAAATCAGTATTGTGCGTTTTTACTCGTCATGCTTGCAGTAGATGCTGAAAATGTTCCCCATCCGCTACCAAACATAGGCATCCCCTTATGAAGTTTCCTGTTACTCCAGTTAATTTAGCTTCAGTAAACGAATAACTACCTTTACATCTATTTTTATTGTTTACTGAACCTGTATGTTTGAATCTCATAGCCAGTTTTTTTTATTGTGAATGTGTATAGCGCTGTAATGCCTCATGTGAAATATTTGTTACGTGAACGTGTATCTCTGCACAATACATACATAAAATGCAGGAAATCGTGCGCTAGCACAAGACAAAAGTTTCGAGTGAAATTTCCAGAGAGACCCGTTCCTATAAATCGGACAATAAAACAACTGGCTAAAAGATTCAAACGTACAGGTTCAGTAAACAATAAAAATAGACGTAAAGGTCGTTATTTCCTTACTGAAGCAAAATTAACCGGAGTAACAGGAAACTTCATAAGGAGATACCAATTATATTTGGCTGCGGATGGGGAACATTTTCAGCATCTACTGTAAACAAGGTGAGTAAAAATGCATGATACTGATTTTAAGCTCTGTATTCTGCCGTACATATGCGCACGCGGTCGCTGGCAACTGAGCCGTCACTGGTGTAGCGCGTGACCGAGAGTGTCCTTGCCAAGCAAAATAGAAGACCCTGTACATATAAGCCAGGGATGTGATATATTAATAGCATTTGCTTCAGGGCGTATGTCTTCACCAACACCATTACAACGAGAAGTTATGATTTAGAATATATAACTTTTAGTATCAGTGATTAAGACTCCTCCCGTGAGATGTCATTTTCCTGTAACAAAACTGGATTTAATTGTTAGAAAAGTCAAATGCACGGCTTCTATAATTTACGAAAAGTAAGCTACAGAATTTAGTGCCATGAAATGAACCCGTGCAACGAAGAAGGATTTTCACGCCATTTTTGTAGTTTTGTTTAAATTACGTTTGTTGTTTGAAAGCGCACTATTGCGGGAAATTCGTCCAAATTTTATATAAGTGGGGCTACTATCATATGAACATTCTAGTTAACTCGTGTGGTGCTTCAGTGATCACTGATAAGATACCTAATTGCAACATTGTTGCGAATGATATCGGAAGGACTATATTCGTATTTGTCATGGTTCCCTATTGATTGAACAATTATGCACTAAGAGGGGGAACCTTTCCCCCTCTTAGTGCATAATCGGAAGGACTCCCGTAACAGATTTTGTTTTCTTGTAGCCTGCTTGTTAATAGCCTGCATTTATTGTGACTGGTGTCCTTGTTCCACTGAACGGAATTCACATTGGGCATTCACCTGGAGTTGAAAGTGGTAAGTCACCGAAAACCTCTCTTTCAATGGTTTAGAGTGGCATTAAAACCCATCTCTTTTCTAATGTCATCACAAGATTGAGTGTACCTCGTTCCAACAGAGACGTTTCAGGATGCATGGACTTGGGTGCGGAGGGGATGCTCAAGTTGTTCTGGGGGGAACGACTAAAAATGTAGTTCTCTTTCTTTTCCCGACATATGGCAACAATCTTCCACTGATTTATCTCTTTTAGTGGGAAGAAGCACAAAAATGTGACTGGGATGTTTTTCAGTGCGAAAGGTGAAGATTGAGAAAGATAACAGTGAGTCATTCAGATAGCAAGCGAGGCGGGATGTCAACGAGTTATCACATTCAAATGTCGGCCCCCTTATAAACTGTCCTGTAGTGAAGAATGTGTTGCGTTAATGACTCACGACAACCCAGATTGATGTGATGAAACATCTTACAGAGTTTCTCACTCACAGAACGTTTCTGGGCTGCAAACACAGACTTAGATCACTACAAGAACATGTAATTGAGTATTTTAATTTATTTTCTTGATTAACTCCCCACAATATTAATAGTGCCCTGAAGGGCGAGGAGGTAATGGATTCAGGTGCGCTAGCACCCCTTAGCTATGTCCCTGCGTTCCACCACTCATACTAGGATTAAAAATCGTCGATGGCAGAGATGGGGATCAAACCTGGAACCTCATGATGGTAGCTAAGAATACTAAGGTATACACTACGGAGTCGGTCTCGTGGAACTGAAGATATTACGTTAAATTTATATAAATGAAAGACTTTAGAGAACAAGCTTGTACTCTGGTGTCTTCCTATGAAAAGTTTAGTTGTTTCTGGATACATCCGTATGGCAATTTGGCAATCGATTATCGTAGTCTTGTCATACCAAGACAATACGAGCCACTTATTCTCTACAGTGACTGTGAGTGGTGAAGATAGTAGCTAGCTGCCAGTCTGCTTGGATTCAATCCCCGGGTAAGTCGTGGAGGATTTAAATCTTGGTACGAGTGTTGGAACGGAGTATACTCAATTTTGTGAGCATATTCGAGTAGTAAATTCCCGGTACCTTCCTTGTCCATCCTAACAATAGTTTTCTGTGGTTTTCCATTTCTACCGCAAGCAAATGTCGGGAGGGCACTTAACATGCCATGGTCGCATTCTTCCCAATTCTAAGCCCCAATCACACACACTCACAATGACCACAATAATGCAGGTAATCAGACAGCTTCCACACATATGCAAGTATATGAGGCTGATGAGGATGATATCCTTAAATGAAGCAACTTACTCCCTACATTACAGATATGGATATATTCAAATATGACCTCGTTAGTGTTTCATGGGACTGAAAAATTTGGGCGTAAAATGCGGGAAACGTACTGCTGAAAAATGATAATAAAACCTCATTAACTTGTTTCCCTAAGAGAAAAGTATAAAACTGGTTAATCGGAAGTACATACTATGGAATATAGAATTTTAATCAACCTACAGAATTACTGTATTACAGAACTAGTTCACACAGCATGGAGAAACAAGAGCAATGAAAACAAGGGGAAAATGTACTATACTCTTAATTCAAATACTCTTAATAAGATTTTAAATATTTAGTTTCGTAAGATTAAAAAATTTCAGTCCTAATAGTTTCCTCGAGTATCTATTTGATGTCCTTTGAGGTTAGACATGCTCGCGCGTGTACAGAAAAAAGAATAAAACAACTCCAGCCATCACGCCATGTCAAAAAAATCTCGAAACGTTGCAAAACACAGCACTGATTAGAACTTGTCCACATGTCCCTCATGACACTGAAAATTATTTATGAATGTCGGAAACATGCATCAATTACCAAAATCTTTTAAATTTGTTATGAATTTTGCATTATACTTACCTATTTTATAATCTTGTAACTTTGTGTTTGCAAACAGTATTAGGTCAACGCATATATATTTTAGCCAACACACACATAGATTTCAACCTCAAACAAATGTAGGCCACATTTATTTGCCTGAAACAAATTAATAATTAACATATTTACACACACTTAACGAAATAACAGAAATCACTGGCGTTTAGGAAACAAATCCATTGTTGTTTGCTTAAGACTTCTCTGTCCAAGTGAGTACAATGTAGCATCTAATTTTCACAGTGTGTTAATGACAGTTTCATGAACTGAAAAGCTTGAAAGAAAGCTTTGGAAAGTGTCCATCGATTCCAATGCCCTTCCTAAGGTTGGTATGGTTGGTACCACATCTTCCTCTTCCGACTTCTTCATTCTTTTCCTTCACATATTCTTGGAACATATCGTCGATCGTCGCAGTCTGAGAAATGGCAATGTTGACGTCAAACTGTACATTCCTGTCGGAAGTTCTGAATTTGAGAGTCTTCAATATTTTCTTCTTCCATTTCTTCGATCTCCGGAGTTTCATGGAACACACAAAATCCTGCCTTGCGGAATCGGTTGCTAACTGTGGTTTGCTCCTCCGAGTCCCAAGAACATTTTAAGAAATTCATAGCATCAAGAACAGTGATCTTATTCAGTGTACCACTGATCTTGGCCAATCTTTTTTGCACTAACATTTTTCTGAAATTTTCTTTCATGCAATGAAGGATTCCTTGGTCAAGGGAAAGAAGCCGACTTGTGCAGTTGGCAGGAAGGAAAACCCCCTTCACATTCTTTGTGGGAACATTTACAGGGTGTGCAGCTCATCACTCAATTATTAATTAAATTTTCGATTTTTACTCCCCTTTCTTGCATCAAGGGCTCGCAAAAAAAACTCCAAAACAGAAGAAGACATCTAGGCGTTTGCATTGGCTTTATATTGGGATGGAAAGTTCTTTAAATGTTCAAGGCAACTAGGCTTAATGGCTTTACCAATAACAAGTGGAGGTAACTTCTCCCTTCCACTCTCATTGCAATAAAGGACTGTTAACCTTTCCTTGCTCAATTTTCCACCATAGCAAATTTCTCCCTTATACGCTAACGTCTTGTGGGGTAGAAGGCTGAAAAAGAAAAGCCCATTGTATCAGCATTGAATACCGTATTTGCTCGCGTATATCTCGCACCTTTTTTACCAAAAATACGTGTGAAAATTTTCGGTGAGAGATATACATGGGGAATGACCGTATTTCCAAAAAAAACCCACAAAATTTGCATGATTGAAACAAGGTAACTGGCATACGGTACTCACCCATTCATTGTCACTGCCGTCACTTCTGCCAATCTCCGAGGTACTCTCGCGTGTATCATTCTGGTCATCATCCCATACTGCTTCATCCTGAATTCCGTCCAATGCATTTGCGATGCACGTCCTCAAGAAGCTCTTCACAACAATGTGCGTCGACACCATTTATTTCTATTCGTCATGGCTATGCGACGTTAAGAACCTATGAAAAAGACGTCATACGCTCGTTAAGGATGATTCAAGGCAGAAAAGGAATTTTAGAGCGCAGACGCTTAGCGATCGATACGATCATCTTCCATATCGATTCCTCGTTACATGCACGAGCGAGCTCAAACTTAGCCGACCGCGGCTGAAGACGAACGATGTACCGCGTGCTATAACACTCACTCCGCGCCGCTTGTTTGCAAGTACTTACACGCGGCCGAGCTCTGATACGACGCAATGCGTAAAGGCAAAATCATTGAGATTCGAGAAGACTGAACTGCGTTTCTCTGCGATTGTAACAGTAGGCCTACTCGCGCAATCTTCGAAACAAACTAGCCTGTTGGCGCGAGTGGTTTAGCACAGATTTCCTTTATCTTCAAAGCCAGAATACCGGTGCTGAGTCTACAAGGCATCTGACGGACAACAATAAAGGAAACCTCTGCCGCCGAAACGAACGATAACGTTGCGTATTGATGACTGTTGTGGCGCGCTAATCGCGTTTAGGTATCGCTTCAGGTAAGTTCCTAGACAATGACGACTGTTGTGGCGCGCTAAATTTAACTTGTTTCTACCTCAAGGTTATTACGGTCATTTATATGACGGCGTCAGTAATGAATGCGAGATATATGAGAGTACATTTTTTTTCTCCTGAAATTAAAAATGGGGTGCGAGATATACGCGAGCAAATATGGTATGGAATGAAAGAGTAAAGGAAAAAGTGTAGAAAAAAGAAGAGTTGGAAAGAGTGGAAATGAAAATGACAGAAAAAAGTAGAATAAGATATGTATACGCTAAACAAATTTGCAAGAAAGTAGTGGTTGAAGAGAAGATGAAAAGTTGGGACGTATTCACACAGGAAAGAAAAGAGGATTGTCAGTGTGGAAGTTAACTATTGTTTAGTATAGTCAAGAATAAAAGGAAGAAACATGTGAAACCTGGATTTGTGAAGATATTGAAGGAACCTGAAGAGATTAAAAACCAATGGAGAGAATATTTTCATGAACTGCTAAATGTGAGGAATTTAATGTAGGCTACACAAAGGCTATTGAAGTGGAAGAAGAAGAAATGGAGGCAGATATTACAATGGCAGAGGTGTAATTGGCCATTTAGAAGATGAAAATGGGAAATGGGAAAAGTTTTGGGAGTAGACAAAGTAGGTATGGAAATAAAGCCTGTGGGACCCATTGGAATATAATGGACTTTATGAGTACTCAAGCGTGTGTGAAGAGCAAAACAAGCTCCCGAGGATTGGCAGAAAGGGATTATTATTCCTATATTCAAGAAAGGAGGCAAGAATGTGTTTGGACACTACCGAGGAATTACTATAATCTCTCATGCCGCCAAGATCGTGGAATGAGTACTAAAGAAACGAATCCGAAAAACGATTGAAAACTAAACTCAAGAAGAACAGTTTGGGTTCAGAAGGAGAAGATCGAAGTGGAACCTATTTTTATTGTAAGGCAAACTATGGGAAAAAAATAGGAATATGGAAAAGGCTTGATAATGACTTTCATTGACCTAGAAAAGGCATATTATAGTGTCCCTAGAGACAGAGATGGGGGGAAAGCCTAAAACAAAAGGTATTGGAGAATAGATAATACAAATGATAAAAGCGATGTACAGTAATTGTTGCAGCTGTGTAAAGACTTGATAGAACAGGATGTTTTGAAATTGAACATGGATTGAAACAAAAGAGTGATGGTGATGGATGGTATACTACAGTAAAAGCAACAAAGGAAGCTTACACAGGTAAAAGGATGAACAATCCTCTTTGCTGATGATCTGATTTGGGGAGAGAATAAGAATGTGGTCCAAGAACAGCTGGATGTACTGCAGGAAAATATTGAGAAATGGGAAATGAAAATCAGTTGAGAGAAAAGTAAGACAATGGTCATCATCATCATCGGCTTTAACTCGAATCCGAGTATAAATCTTCTTCCTTCAGTCCAGTTTGTGGATGTGTTTACGGTGACTATAGAGTCCAATCCTGGCATGGAACAAGCGACCACACAAGTCGCATAGTATTGCTGGAGGAGGACGTGGTTGGGCTGCTCGAAGTTTCCTAGCTTGACGCTTGGCCTCTTCATGTATGCGTCGATCCCTTTCAAACGTCTTTGCAGTATCCGAGATGGTACGGCGCCAAGTTGAGCGGTCTTCAGCCAGCATGTCCCAGGTTTGTGAATCAAGACCTGTCAATTTCAGGGTCTGCTTAAATTGGTCCTTGTAGCGCCTCTTAGGACCACCATGAGGTCTGGTGCCATAGCATAACTCACCATATAGCATTTGACGAGGTAATCTCACATCATCCATCCGATGGACATGACCAATCCATCTAAATTGGTGACCTATTATGGATGATTCTATGCTGTTGATTTGAGCCTTTTCCAGAACAGCAATATTGGTAATGCGGTCTTCCCATTTAATCCTCAGGATTGATCGAAGTTTTTGTAGGTGGAAACGCTCAAGCTTCCTATGATCACGTCGGTAAAGGGTCCACGTTTCACAGCCATACAACAATGTAGAAATGACTACTGCTTTGTACACCATAAGCTTTGTACTCATGGACAGATCTTTATTCATGAAGACCCGGTGCGCTAATCGTCCATATGCTGCATTGGCTGCGCCAATTCTCTTATCCACATCCTGCTCACAGGTACAGCTCACAGAAATGGTACTGCCCAGGTACGAGAAGTGGTCAACCTGTTCTAATGGCAAATTTGAAATGGAGATATTGAACTGAGGAAGAGGTGTGCCTGGTGAAGGTTGTGCCAAGACTTTAGTCTTATTGACATTTATGGTAAGACCAAAGCGATCACATGCACTTTTGTAACAGTTAACTGACTCTTGCAGCTCTTCTGGTGTGAGAGTTGGTGACGCAGCATCATCTGCATACAACATGTTAGTAACCTTAGTAACCTGAGTTTTCCTCAAGGAGCGGAGACGAGTTAGGTTGAAAAGCCCTCCATCAAAACGATACTTGACCTCCACACCTGGGATGTTTGTGGGTGAATCATAAAGCATTGCAGCCAAGTACAGTGCAAAAAGCGTTGGAGCCAGTACACATCCTTGTTTCAGTCCATGGGTAATGGGAAATTCATCGGACATCTTATTCTGATGGCAAACCTGACCTGTCATGCCATCATGGGGAGCTTTGATTAGATCTACAAAACGCTGAGGGCAACCAAACCGCTTCAGCACTGCCCACATGGCTGGTCTTGGAACCGAATCAAATGCCTTTTCCAAGTCATAAAAGACTAAGAAGAGTGGATTCTGTTGTTTTCTACATTTTTCTTGTAGCTGTCTCACACAGGAAATCAATTCAATTGTGCTTCTGGAAGTTCTAAATCCGCATTGTGACTCTGGGAGGATCCTCTCAGAGATAACCTTGAGGCGGTTAAGTATAATTCTTGCAAGAATCTTCCCCACAATTGATAGCAGTGATATACCACGGTAGTTGCCACAAACACTGCGATCACCCTTTTTAAAGATAGTGACGATAGTGGCATTCTTTAGGTCTCCAGGTACCTTTCTTGATTCCCATATTCTGAGGATAAGGATGAAAATTCTTGTTTTGAGGGAATGACCTCCGGCTTGAATTAGTTCCAGAGGGATGTTATCTTGGCCAGGTGCTTTTCTGGGTTTCAATTGGGTGAGAGCTGCACTGAATTCATGATAAGTAGGAGGTACTGCCAACCACAGTTGTTCAGGTTGTTGCGGCACATCACAGACGAAGCCTTCAGCAGCTTCTGATGGACGATTTAGGAGATTGGAGAAGTGCTCCTTCCAGCGCTCCAAGATTTCTTAACTATCAGTAAAGGTAGTAGAATTATCAGCGCTTTTCTGTGTACCTGATGATGAGCGAGATGGTCCATATATTTCCTTGAGTACGGCATAGAAGTTCCTCAAGTCTCGAGCATCCGATAGTCTCTGCAGTTCCTGAGCCTTCTGTTGCCACCAAGTATTTTTAATCTGCCTTATCTGCGTCTGGCATTTACCCTTGAGTTCCAGTAGTTTATCTCTCTTTGTGTTGGAAGTTGGGTCTTGAAGATGGGCAAGATAGGCATTGATGAGAGACAGAATTTCCTCATTGTTGTCATCAAACCAGTCTTGTCTTTTCCGCACTATAAAACCAATGGTTTCCTCAGCTGACTGTGTGATAATCTTCTGTAATGTGGCTCATTCTTGCTGAATATCATTTGTTACTGGGTTTTCTGATAACTGGGTGACGATCCTGTTTCCAAAATGTTTGTACGTGGATTCATCCTGAAGTTTGGATATTAAACATCTTTCTTGGCAAATTTTTGATGTTCCTAGGTGGTTTAGGTCTGATGGATATCCTGAGCTTACATATAAGAAGTTTATGATCTGTCCACCAATCGTCTATATTCCTTGCTGTTCTGGTAATAAGAGTGTCCTTCTTATCACATTGCCGGGTAATGATATAATCAAGAATGTGCCAATGTTTGGAACGAGGATGCATCCACGTGGTTTTGAAGCGGTCAGGTAGCCGGAACTGTGTGTTGGTAATGAAAAGTTAGTGTTCTGCACAAAAACCAAGAAGCAACAGTCCATTGGGATTACATTTTCCAAGTCCCTGTTTGCCCATCACATTATTCCATAGCCTGTGATCTATCCCAACTCTGGCATTGAAGTCACCGAGGAGCAAGAGTTTATCTGCAGATGGTACCTTGGAGATGATTTCACTTAGCTGATTATAGAACTGAGCCTTTACTTCGTCATCAGAATCTAAGGTAGGAGCATAGGCAGAGATGAGTGTCATAAAGGAACCTCCTGAGAGTGGTATGCGGAGAGTCATGAGCCTTTCGCTTATTACAATGGGCGTAAGTTGGTGATAATTTACCAGTTTGGTCTTCACAGCAAAGCCCACACCATGAATACGACATTCACCCTCCTCCTTTCCTTTCCAGAAGATGGTATATCCTGTTCCAGATTCAGTAATCTTGCCTTCAGCAGACAGCCTAGTTTCACTGAGAGCAGCAATGTCAACGTTGAGTCTTGATAACTCGTGGGTTACGAGAGCTGACCTTCTCTCAGGTCTAATGTTATTGTCCAAATCAAGCAAGGTTCTGATGTTCCATGATCCAAATAATCAATTTGTGATTCTTTACTGCTTTTGAGTTTCGACCGCATGAGGGGTGACCTGCTGAGTGCGGTTGCCCAGCCGGACCAAGATTGTGACTTCCGATGTTTAGCCCACCTTTTCTAGGGCCTTCCCCATGTGGGGTGGGCAGCGGTGATCCTAAATAGGCCTGCCCAAACACAGATGCAGGACCGAATTCCTGAGTAGTCGCAGAGTCTCCGGAAGACGACCATCACACATCTGCTGCCAACATGCAGGTCCGAACTAGGGGCTTCCAGTTACACCCATAACCTGCCCCCACCGTCCATATCCCATCGCCGTTGGACTTTGAAAAGTGACGTTCGGAAGAAGTGCCACTGGCGTGAATTTGTTTAGGGTGGATCTCAGCTTGCCAGGACGAGACCCACACACTATGAACTCTGAGCCTTATCCTGCGGCTCACAAAGAATGAGACATGCAGGACCGAACACAGAGACTGCAACGAACTGCCGCATACTCAAGTACTACTGAGGTGCGCCTTTACAGCCAGTCTGTCTGGCGTGGCCTCTTCCGCCTCTATGACCGTTGGGAGCCATGAGAGTGATTGGCTCCTCCTCCGCTCATTTTGCCGTTGGGTCAAAACCTGCCCATCATAACTATGGACAATAGTTTGCCCTATTAAACCTGAGCAATAGGCTGCCCCTTCCGCCAACCACACTGTGCCAGAGTTCACCTCCTTCACTGCAGGTACCGTTGAGGACTTCACCGTAACCCTGGCAAGGGACCCAAGACAATGGTAATGACAAGAGGAAAGAAAGAAGGAAAAGGGATTGTTAAAATTGGAGGTGTGGATCTGGAAGCAGTAGAGCACTTCAAATATTTAGGAAGTGAATTGATGGAAAATGCAAGATTGGATATGGAGATCAACAAGAGAATACAATGTGGGAGTGTTTTCTATCATCAGGTTTGGAGTTTAATTTGGGATAAAGACATACCACTGAAGGCTAATGAAGTGATGTACAAGACCTATTACTTACCAATAATGGCATATGGAGCAGAAACTTGGCCGATGACGAGGAGAGATGAAAATAGAATACATGCAGCCGAAATGAAATTACTGTGGAGTATGATAAAGCAAACTAGGAGAGATAGTGAGAAATGAAGACATTCGAAAGGAAATGAATGTACAGAAGCTGAATGATTAGCTGGAGCAGAACAGATTGAGATGGTAATGACATGTGAAAAGGGTGAATGATGAAGGAATGCCGAAACATGTGATGGAGAGACGGATGACTGGAAAGAGAGGACGAGGAAGGCCTACAGTAGAATACGTTGGATAAATTTGGTGAAGGAAAGTGTTAGAGAACGAAAGCTGGAATGGAGTTTAGTGGTTGAGGAAGGATGGTGGACAGACAGAGTAAAGTGGAGGGGTGTCAAATTTCTTCCAACCCGACTTAGGCTGGAAAACGGAAATTGATGATGATGAATCGCAAAACAGACGGAGGTCCATTTTCGTTGCATGGGTTCAAATAATGATTGCCATAGCCCATCATACCAATCTTCTCTTCAATCTCCTGAATAAGATCCGAGAAATACAAAATAAGATTTACAAATTTTGAAGTGATGCTATCTTGAATTTTTGAAAACAATTGAACATCATTAGATGTCTCGACACTAAGCTCTGAATAAAGATTCACTGTGCCAAGTTTCATTGCATTCGGGTGATTAGGTAGCCAGAAAAGTTATTTAAAATATTTGAAAATCACTGGCCCCTCGGATGGTTTTGTGTTTTTACGGATATGTCCTTACTTATCAATCCTCCAACATCATACAACATTTCAGTTTGATTGCTCAAATAGTTCCGGAGATATTGAGAACCAGTGAAATGTATCATATGGATGACATGTTGGATTGTCTGATATATATGCTGTAGAATTATAAGCCACCAGATGTATAGTATAATCGTGGCTCATTATACTAACCTACATTTCTATTGAATGTTTAGGACCCGAAATATATACACGATTTTAAATATTTTGCACAGCCGCCATTTTGAAGCTCGGTTCTCATAGAAATTTAAGTAAATTAGACAGCAATATATTAGGCCTTGTATGAAGATTTCCGTGCTAATTTTCACTGCGCTCGGATAATTAAGTCTTCGAAAAATCCATATAAATATTTAAATTTTGCATCACCGCCATGTTGGATTTGTGTTTATCAGGTTATTGAAAGGCCCATATGTGAACTTACGTCGATTAGAGCCGGGCAAAATGCTCTTGAGTTCCGATCTGTCTCGTTGGACGAGAATGAAGAACGGAAATTCTGGTTCCGGAACTGGTAATGTGGGCTCGATAACTATAATTCTCGACATTCTCGCTCGTTTTCGCCTGGGCAACCTGGCACGGCCTGAAGGCACTGAGGCTTGTTGTGTAAGGATTCAATGGAAATTGTTCATTCCATTGGAGTGTACGAATTGGAATAATCCACTAAACTTTAATGGTATCATATTAACAGACTATATTGAGCATATCCTAATAACATACCGTATTGAAGGAGATTTTGATTGTCAGTCTGTATTATTTGGTCATTAAATTTCAGCAAAAGAATATTCTATTTGACGTGTACATATTAAGAATATTTTGTGTAATGCCACATTCAAGCACTATGTAACTTTCTCGTAATTGAACCTGAAAATTCATGCACCTGCTATATTACTAGTGCCCTGTGATGCAACTGTTCTGTCGTATCATTTTTGTAGTAAGATACTGGTAAAGCGGCTGACACATACAATAAAACATAACAAAAACAAATTTTAAATTACTTCACCTACCAAGTATTGAACCCTAGTCCTTTCATTCACAAGTCCAATGCATAACCAATTCAGCCACAGAGACACTTCTACTCGGGGAGAAAATCTCACAAACATACAGACCTTTTGCGTTGGATACTTGACTCCCTTTATCTCAAATGCTCTTACCAGTTCGAATAATATTCTTTAGTCGTCGAGCATACGGAAAAAAATAATTCAAGAATAAGGTTGATTTTTAGCCTACTTTTCACATTTTGCAAAAATGAGGAAAAAGTAGACTTATGAGATCGGGCAAATGTGTGTGTGTCTGTCCTGTCTGTCTGGCTGTGTGTGTGTCCCCCTATCAACTCCTAAACGGCTGCAGCAATCGAAACAAAATTTGGTAGGAGTAAAGATCTATACCTGAATATCTCACGGCCATATTTGAAAATGATGTCAGTGCTACCAACTGCTGAAAAATCGCAAATGAAATTTGAGCTCCATGTTGGATATCTTGGAAGGTATGAATAGGAGCTATTTCAAAATTGGCACACGTATAGATAATAATATTGCAGTTTAATTTCCAGGAGGCCATACATCGCAGTGTTACCTAAATGAATATAAGCCTGCTGATAGGTCCAAATTTTAAATGCATATAACTTCTACACTATCAATTGGATTTCAACCAAATTTCGTATGTGCTATGTGTACATAAACAGATATGACTGAACGTATTCTTAAGATCCACCAGGGCTGCCAACTGTTAATAAATGCTCTCAATTTATTTTATCCAAATACCAATATATCAGGAAGTATGCAAGTCGACAGCTTTAAACTATGCACACGTATAGTACCTGACATTCTATATTAATTTGGAGTAACTTATATACGTCAGTGCTACCAACATGATTCTAAGCCTGCTGAGAGGTCCAACTTTAAATACATGTAACTTCTATACTATCATTTGGATTTCAACCAAATTTCGTGTGTGCTATGTGTACCATGACAGATATGTATATGCCGATTCTTCAGAGTAACCAGGGCTGCCAACTGTTAATAAATACTGTCTCTATTTTTGTTACCCTAATATCAATATATCAGAAAGTATGCAAGCAAATAGCTCTAAGCTTTGCACACGTATAGTACCTGGCATTCTAGACTAATTTGGAGTAACTAATATACGTCAGTGCTGCCAACATGATTCTAAGCCTGCTGATAGGTCCAATTTTAAAATGCATGTAACTTCTATACTAACTAATGGATTTCATTCAAAATTGACACAATAGATCATATTATTTCAGATTATTTCTGACCAATACATGTATGTCATTGTTGCCAACATGATTTTACGAGCGCTGTTAGATCCAATGTTTAACTGCATGTAACGTCCATGCTATGCATTGGACTTTAACGAAATTTTTTATTCTGTACCTTAATAGATGGAACTAAGAATATATTCAGTCACCAGGGCTGCAAACTGTAGTTCTCTATTGGGCTACATTATGTCAGGTATACAGTATTTCGAACTAATTAGAAATTTCGATATTAGCAACTTAATTTCGTCATTATTCTAGATAGATCCATATAGATTAATCATTGGCATGAATCTTAAATTTTAAGAAAAGTAGGCTCTTTAGTTAGTCATGGAACTTCTTGTTTCTTTAGTTATGTTAGCTTTGAAATATGCTTGAGCCACCGCCATTCCAATTGCATCCCTTGGCACGTTCTCACATGTTGCACGCCGTTGCATTATGGGTAGCGATAAACTTTACCTAGTGAACAGAATAGAAAATATCGAACGAGACTGTGGAGTATCGGACCAAGTGATATTCCCGCAGTAACGAGTAGTTCTCAGTGAACTGCCGTCGTACTCTTGTCACTCATACTGTCATATTTTTGACATTTATAGACTAATCGGTGAGGTATTTGTACTGGCGTGATTAATATACCGCATGCCACAAACTGGGATTACTTTCAAGCACAAAATCCAAGATTTTAGTAGATAAAATTAGCTGAAACTTTTTAAGCAAAATATTTTTCAAGATTATTTTCACTATGGTAGCCAATTTTTGGACAATAGTTGCCTCGAAGGACAACGAGTTACAAGGTTGCTAACAAGGTTGAAGTATTCTTTAAAGCAAATTCCTAGTCAGTAGGGCTAATAGTTCATGAGCCATGCATGTGAGACTTTCTCTTGGTACATCTCCACGACTGCGTTTTTTTTTTTAAACTTTAGGGGCTACTCGATAGAAAAAGTTTACGAAAGGAATACAAAAAGTACTAAATGGAAACATGAACTACTGTCAACTGCGAGTGGCAAGCATCATTATATAGGTAGTTGATCATTTCAAAATATATTGTTACGTGCCACCCCTAGTGGCACTTTTGTTAACTGGATTACGGTGGGTAGGAAGCACAACACCAATTACTGCTTAAAGAAATAATTAACTTTATTGTGGCCAGAAATATACACTACTCAACAGCAAATAGCAATTATTTGCTTACTCCAGTTTCCTCAAGTCGAGAATACTTCCCCTTTCACTTGTCAACAGACCACAGTTAATCCCTCGTAATGAGGTGGCCCCGTACGCTAGCTCGGAATAGCTGCACTAGCTCTGTCACTCACTGTTTCACAAGCACCACAATCACTTCTTCGGTGTCAAGAGAATCAGCTTCACTCGCTCAAAACACAGTTCCTCTGTAGGAGTCTCACTTCCCCGCTCCACTAGGGGTTTCGCAAGTCACCACACTTCTGTCGCTCACGATAATCGCTCACACTAGCTCGTAAAACACAACAACAACCACTGCTTGACGGGTCACTCTTATATAGCCGGCCGGTGACTCAATAAATGCTTCTAGATCCATCCAGAGTCCACGGCTTCTCGAGGTTTCCAGCGCTGGTCCAGTCACGAATGTTCTGGACTATCCCTTTGTCCTAGTAGCCCTGTTGCATAAGGCGCGCGCAATACAGGAGGCAGGGCACAGCCCAGCCCTGGGGCAGTTGTGACTCACGCGGCGAGTGATGACACAAACTCACAGCCGTAACACCACCCCCTTCCTAAAAAGGCTGATCGTCCCGATCAATCATTGGTCCGTCTGTGTCCCTCCGTAGGCTGCCAGGCGATCTCGATGCACGATCTTCATCTTCGCCCTCGGGCTCCGCTGGATCCTGTAGACGACATCGTTGATCCGTTTCACGACTCGGTACGGGCCCTCCCAGGACTTCTGCAGTTTGGGTGACAGGCCTTTCTTCCGTAATGGGTTGAAGAGCCAGACCAGGTCGTCCTCGTGGAATCCGCCGGCATCCGTCTGCTGGTCGTATCGGGTCTTCATTCTGTCAGTCTCGATCCGCAGTTTCCTCCTCGCGAACGCGTGCACGTCCTCCAGTTGGTCGACCAGTTCTTGACAATACTGGCTTACCGGGATCGGATCATTCCCAGGTCGGCCAAAGGCAAGATCGACAGGTAGACGGAGCTCCCTCCCAAACATGGCCCGGGCTGGTGTGCACCCGGTGGCTTCATGCACGGCGGCGCGGTAGGCCAGGAAAAATAGTGGAAGATGTTTGTCCCAATCCCTCTGGTGCTCGCTGACGACTATTCGAAGATGGTTCTCGATGGTGCGATTGAATCGCTCTACCATCCCGTCGGACTGAGGGTGTAGTGGCGTTGTCCTTGTCTTCCGGATTCCCAGCAGCTGGCATAGGTTCTGGAACACCTGCGACTCGAAGTTCCTCCCTTGGTCGGAGTGCAGCTCCAGGGGTACTCCGTACCGGCTGACGAATTCCTTCACCAGGGTCTCTGCAATCGTCGCGGCTTCTTGGTTAGGGAGCGCATACACCTCCGGCCATTTGGTAAAGTAGTCGCTGACGACTAATATGTAGCGGTTCCCTGCCTCGCTTAACGGGAATGGCCCAGCGACATCGATGGCCACTCTCTCCATGGGGCCGCCCACGTTGTAGGTCTTCAGTGGACCCCGTCGTCTTCGTCCTGGGCCCTTGCGGGCTGCGCAATCGTGGCACCTCGCGCAGTGGTTCTCCACGTCTGTTCGGCATCCGATCCAGTAGAACCGCTCTCTCAGCTTCTCCAGGGTCTTCTTTATCCCTAGGTGTCCACCAGATGATCCTCCATGAACTTCCTTCAGGACTTCCTCCGTCATAGCCTTTGGAACGACGACTTGTTCCCGAGATGTCTTCCCGTCGGTGCTCTCCCAGGTACGGCAGATGAGGCCATCCCTTACAATCAGCGAGTCCCACTGTGCCCAGTAGGACTTAAACTTTGGGCTGCAGTCACTCACAATGTTCCACCCGGGTCTGGGGACACAGGCCCTCTTCCATTCGGCTATCAGTCCCAGGTCATCATCTTCCGCTTGCGCCCGCGTGAAAGATTCGCGGCTCCAGCTCCCTTGAAGTTCCACGGTAGTCCTTCGGCACTGTATCCCGGTGTTCTCCTCCCTTCGGGCACAGAAGGTGCAGTTTTCTGGGCACGGTCTTCGTGACAGGGCGTCGGCGTTAGAATGCAGTTGGCCTTTCCTGTGCTGAATCTCAAAGTTGTACTGTTGAAGCCTCTCTAACCACCGCGCGAGTTGACCCTCGGGCTGCTTGAAGTTCAGGAGCCACCGCAGGGATGCATGGTCGGTCCTGATGAGAAATTCTTGCCCGTACAGGTACTTGTGGAAGTGTTCAATGGTCTTCACGATGGCGAGCAGCTCCTTCCTGGTGACGCAGTAGTTCCTTTCTGGCTTTGACAAGGCCTTGCTGAAGTAGGCCACTACTCTTTCCTCGCCGTCCACTACTTGCGACAGGATTCCCCCTATGCCAAAGTCGCTGGCATCGGTATCGACGATGAACCTTGTTCCAGGTCTGGGGTAGGCCAAAATAGGCGCGGTGCACAGAGCCTGCTTGAGTTGTTCGAAGGCACTGTGGCATTCTGCTGTCCACGTGAAGAGTTGGTCCTTCTCAGTCAGTCGATGTAAAGGTTTGGCGATGTCGGCGAATCCCCTCACGAAGCGACGGTAATAAGTGCAGAGTCCCAGGAAGCTTCGTAGTTGGGACTTGTCCTTCGGAACTGGCCACTCCCTCACAGCTGCGGTCTTCTCTGGGTCGGTGCGCACCCCTTCCTCGGAGACGATATGCCCAAGGTACTGGACCCGCTTCTGGAAGAGCTGACACTTCTTGGGGCTCAACTTCAGCTGGGCAGCCCGTAGCTTCAACAAGATCTCCTTCAGGTTGCTGTAGTGCTCCTCGAAGCTTCTCCCCAGAACGATGACGTCGTCTAGGTAGACCAGGCAGGTCTTCCAGTGTAGTCCCCTCAGAATGGACTCCATTAGCCTTTCGAAGGTCGCAGGGGCGTTGCACAGACCGAATGGCATGACGGTGAACTGCCAGAGCCCGCTGCCCACAGAGAACGCCCTTTTCTCGCGGTCCTTAGGGTGGACCTCCACCTGCCAGTAGCCACTCTTCAAATCCAAGGTGGAGAACCATCTCGACCCTGATATGGTGTCCAGGGCATCGTCGATCCGGGGTAGAGGGTAGCTGTCCTTCTTCGTGACGTCATTCACCCACCTGTAATCCACGCAGAACCTGGTGGAACCGTCCTTCTTCCTCACAAGCACGACCGGAGAACTCCAAGGACTATGTGATGGCTCGATCACCCCTTGCTCCTTCATCTCTTCTACCATCCGGTCGACTTCGGCTTGCTTGGCGAGCGGGACTCGTCGGAATGGGGCCCTAATCGGTGCGCTGTCCCCAACGTCGATTCTGTGCTGGACCAAGCTTGTCCTGCCGAAGTCTTTGCTCCCCACGGAGAAGACGTCCTGGAATTCGCGTAGCAGGTCCTGAAATTGGCGTGATTGTTCCCCGTCTAAATGGTCCTGGGATCCTTGGTACAGCTTCTGTAGTTCTTCTGGCAGTGTGCGTCTTCTTCGGTTGTCCGTCTGCAGGTGTCCGTCCGTCGTGTCGGTGATGCAGGCAATCCAGGTAACGGGCTCGCAGACTCCTTGGTTGGTGTCCCGGTGAACCGTAATGTCGTAGTCGTTCAGGTTGGGCAGGCGGACGTACGGCCGAGACGTCGTGTTGATGAGGGTCTTGGCAACTAGCAATCCTTTTGTAAGGCGTTGAATTTCTCCTCCACCCCCATCAGCGGGCGTTGGCACAGCTCGGCAACTTCCACTTGTAAGGCGTTGAATTTCTCCTCCACCCCCATCAGCGGGCGTTGGCGCAGCTCGGCGACTTCCACTTGTAAGGCGTCAAACTTCTTTTCCACTGCTGCGACTTCCTCACGTAGGCCCTGTTCTAATTTCCTTTGGCTCTCCTCTAATTTCGTCAGCAGACACTCTTACAGATTTTTCTGGCCATCCAGAAATTTGGCGGTTAGGTCCTCTGCTAACTTATTTTGGCTGTCCTTCAGGTCCTCTGCTAACTTCTTCTGGCCATCCTCCATCTTCTTCTGGCCATCCTCCATCTTCTTCTGGCCGTCTTCCATCTTGGTTTCCATGCCATTTAACTTTTCTAGCAGTGCTGCCAATTTCTCCTCCATTTTAGTTGTTTGTCTTGTAAAGGGCATGCACTCACAGGAAAATTAGAGAAAATGACCTGCTCGGGTTTTGAAACCAGGACCGTCGGGTGTTGTGCTTGAGTTCGTAATCCGGCTTCTGACACCAGTTGTTACGTGCCACCCCTAGTGGCACTTTTGTTAACTGGATTACGGTGGGTAGGAAGCACAACACCAATTACTGCTTAAAGAAATAATTAACTTTATTGTGGCCAGAAATATACACTACTCAACAGCAAATAGCAATTATTTGCTTACTCCAGTTTCCTCAAGTCGAGAATACTTCCCCTTTCACTTGTCAACAGACCACAGTTAATCCCTCGTAATGAGGTGGCCCCGTACGCTAGCTCGGAATAGCTGCACTAGCTCTGTCACTCGCTGTTTCACAAGCACCACAATCACTTCTTCGGTGTCAAGAGAATCAGCTTCACTCGCTCAAAACACAGTTCCTCTGTAGGAGTCTCACTTCCCCGCTCCACTAGGGGTTTCGCAAGTCACCACACTTCTGTCGCTCACGATAATCGCTCACACTAGCTCGTAAAACACAACAAAAACCACTGCTTGACGGGTCACTCTTATATAGCCGGCCGGTGACTCAATAAATGCTTCTAGATCCATCCAGAGTCCACGGCTTCTCGAGGTTTCCAGCGCTGGTCCAGTCACGAATGTTCTGGACTATCCCTTTGTCCTAGTAGCCCTGTTGCATAAGGCGCGCGCAATACAGGAGGCAGGGCACAGCCCAGCCCTGGGGCAGTTGTGACTCACGCGGCGAGTGATGACACAAACTCACAGCCGTAACAATATCTACATGGGTGGTTCTTTTAACAGTGGCAACTATGCTGTAACAATGCCATGAAACTTAGCCAGGCAATATAATGTATACCTGAGGTAGCTGAGATACCCACCTTCCCTCAGCGTGAATGAACTCTCCCTCCACACGCCATGCATGTGTGCTGCAACAAAATAACAAGATCGCAGTTTTGAGCGTGTTTCCCGTGGAATACAGCTGCAATGATTTCGAAGCAAGATCAAAGGAGCTGGTTGAAAGTTGAATGCGCTAGATGTCGCAATGCAAAGCAGTGTTACGAAGGATTGCAAGAGGCTTACTGTACTGTAGCACGGTGGATCAAGGCCTTCAAAGACGGCCGACAAAATGTGACAGACATGCCGCGGCCTGGTCATGCTGCAGTAAGTGATGACTATGTTCAGAACGTTAACGCATTAGTGCTGGCAGATCGAAACACCACAATTAGTGAATTGGCCAACGATACGGGGCTGGTGCTTTCGAATGTGCTGCAAATCCTGGAGAAGCGGCTGGGAATGCGGAAAATCTCCAAGTGGGTTCCACATGATTAGACCGAACATCAACAATGGCTACGATATGATGCAGCTCTTATGCACCTGGAGCGCTATGAACGAGAAGGTGAGGCCTTCTTAAGGTGGATAATCATCATTGACGAGACCTGGGCCAGAGGTTATGAACCGCAGCTGATACTACAATCAAACGAGTCGCGTCACTACGGGTCACTGCGAAAAGTTCTCCAGGCCACCGACTGCTCCATCTGCGACCTTCAGAGATCAGGCGCACTCAACGGCATCCAACGGCTTCCATATCGCTGGGAACGTCTGCTACACAACGGTGGTGATTACTTCGAAGGCCTGTAGAACTTCGAACGTTGTAAGTATGCTATGTATCTGAATAAAAAATAGTTGCTACTATTAAAAAAAACAACCCATGTATATGGGCTTCACACTGTGGATACAAAGCATAATTTGATTTCCTATATAACAACCCTATTATTATTAATCTCTACTTAGTATAAAACAATGTCCCCAATTCTTGGATGTTACGGGTAAACTCTAGAACCACTGGATGGATTTTGATGCAGTTTTCACCATTCTGTAAAGGTTATCTCGAGGATGATTTCTGTAGAAAATAAATATTTATGATCAAAGCAAGCCGAGCAGTAACTATTTCAATGGACAAGTCTATAAGAAACCTGGCGTTCGAGCGCTTTGTAAGCTTACGCTGGGCAAACCGTTAAAAATATCTAAATACTATGAGTGTAAGAATTGTTCAGCATGAAAAGTTCTACAAAAAAGTCCGGGAGGGCATATGTCAATCTTCAATACATCGCCCACTATAAGTGTATTTACGTTTTAATTTCTTCCAACCATGTCCATTCAACTACTGAGGCGACAGTTTACGAGCTAGCTAAGGGCGAGTCTGCCATCCCTGTTACAGCCTAGCTAGCGAGCGAACCTATTGCCCCAGATACAGCCAGCAGCAAACCGTCGAGTCGTGTTGAGTAAAGACTTCTGAGAAGGGTGGTTGTGTTTGGAGTTTCCCTGGAAGTACAATTCTGGTTTTCTTCATTTTGCCTGTGAAACACAGTCAAGTTAAGATTGGACGGAAGGGGGATTTGAGTTTCATTCACCTCACCATTCTCTGGAAGTGCAACTCTCATTTCGCCTCGGAACTTTTTGTTCCACAAAATTCACAGTCAATTTAAGATTGGACGGAAGGGGGAATATATTATATTAAATTATACTGATTGGCGTATAATCTCTACTGAGTATAAAACAAAATCCCCGATTCTTGGATGTCACGGGTAATCTCGAGAACCACTGCATGGATTTTGATGCGGCTTTCACCATTCTGTAAAGGATACCTCGAGGAAGGTTTCTGTAGAAAATAATTTATTTATGATCAAAGGAAGCCAAGCAGTAAAGATTTCAGAGAAAAATTCGAGAAAAAAATCCTGGCGTCCGTGCCCTTTTTAAGCTTACGCTGGACAAACCGTTAAAAATATCAATATACAATGAGTGTAAGAATTGTTGAGCATGAAAAGTTCTACAAAAACGTATGCGAGAGCACATCTCTATTTTCAATATACAGTATCGTCCATTATAAGTGTTTAGATTGGACGGAAGGGGATTTGTGCTACACGCACCTCCATGATAATATAGTTAATATTCCAGTCAGTGATTTTAAACCATCATGCCGAGACTTAAAACTGATATAGATCGTAGTTCATTGACATCGTAGCGAAGCGCTTATCACGTAATGCATTCACAACTGTTCCCGGGCAAAGCCGGGCCGGGTTGCTAGTATTAATAATAATGATAATAGTAATAATTATTTTAAGGGGCAGGCTTAGATTCAGATCGTTGGTGAACAAACGCCAATTTGCTGCAAACCCCTGGATGAGAGCCACCACTGCTTGGACACCCGAAAGGAAGAAACGTCATAGTGAGATAATGAAGAGATTATGGGAAGCGAAGAAAGCTAATTGAAATTCATCCGTGATCATCATCATCATCATTTCCCCTTATCCAGCTCCTGCCGGGTCGGGGTATTTATGGCACTTCTCCACTTTCCTCTTTCCTTCAACCATTCTTCTTCCACGATCTTGTCTCAGTCCAGATTTCTTTTTCTTACGCTGTTCTTCACTGAATCAATCCACCTTGTTCTAGGTCTTCCTCTTGCTCTCTTACCCTTGCATTTCGCCTCCAGCATCTGTCTTGGTATTCTATTTTCCTCCATCCTCTTTACATGTCCAAACCACCTTAGTTTATTCTTCTCAATTCTCTCATTTAGTTTTTCCATCCCAACTTCCTTCCTAACATCTTCATTCCTCACTCTGTCTTTCCTTGTCTTTCCTATCATACTTCTTAGAAATTTCATTTCACTGGCTTAGATTCTACTCTCTTGCCTGCTTGTCAGGGTCCAAGTCTCAGCTGCATAAGTTAATATGGGAACATAGTACACTTTATACATTACCTCCTTGCTTTTCCTTGGTACTTCCTTATCCCAAACCAGTTTTCTTACACTTTGATAGAATGCATTGCTCTGCTGTACCCTCCTGCCAATCTCCATGTCCAACCTACCAGTTTGCATCAATTCACTTCCTAGGTATTCGAACGTGGACACAATTTCCAAACTCTGACTTCCGATTTTCACAGTGCCCTTTCCTTGTCTTTCCCCTCTTGTCATCACCATGGTCTTGCTTTTCTCTATACTGATTTTCAGGCCGTACTTCTGAATATTTTCGTTCAGTGCATCTAGCTGTTTTTGCACTTCTTCGGTGTTCCTTCCCCAGACCACAATATCATCTGCAAATAACAGTAACTTCATTTCTTTATGTCCATATGCTTCCTTTGTTTCCTTTACAATTTCATCCATCACCATTATGAACAAGAGAGGTGACAGCACACTCCCCTGTCTTAGTCCAGTCTTGTTCCTAAAACAATCTGTCTTTATTCTACTTTATTTTGTTTATACTGTTTAATAATAACTGTACATCAAATTTCGTCCAGCAGGCGCTCATTCGATCAGTAACTGATTTTTCGAATAACTTCAGACTTCCATCTGCTAATTTCTCTCTTACCATACCTTTAGTGAGAGCAGTCGTGGCAAAAATGTAACGAACTCAATACAATAGGTTTTTCCTCGTATGTGGATCACTTCATACCGCTTTAAATTTGTCAAATGTAAGAATGAAGAATGGTTCACATTCCAGAGTTACAGGGGGCTTTGACTTCACCCGTGCAGCGGCTTCAGTGAGTCTACTTTTTCCTTTAAATAGATACTGTCGGTAACGCTGAGAAGAAAGGAGTTCTGGTATTATCTAGACTGAAGGTTCCCACTCTGTACCGGTGTTGTCGAAACTTAAGATTCCCATTCAGTGGCGAGACCTGGCCTTGAGTGCACTTGGTGGGGGACGATACTGGCCATGCGTCGACTTACGGTACTGATCGAAACTAGAGCAAATTTGCCCGGCTGTAATGTTGATAGCCCTCTATCAACATTCAAAATTTCAGTTTGATTGCTGTAGTAGATTCGCAGATATTGTGAACTGTCGATATATTCCAGACGATCGCCATGTTGGGTTATTGTATATGTAGGATATAAGAGTTATGTACCATTAGATGAAGATTATTGCTTTGGTTCATCATTCAAGCATTCAATTCGATTACTTGATTTGGACACATAAAATAAGAAGTAATTTTAAAATTTCTATCAGCCACAATCTTGCTTTTATGAAGAAAATTGAATTGAATTAGATGCCAGTAGATTAAATCTTGTATAAACATTTATCGTACTAAGTTTCAATGTGCTCGGTTGTAAAATCAATGTCATTCAAATATTTATACTTTGCTTGGCCACCATGTTGGTTTTGTACTTAAATGTTTTGAGCATCACATAGCTGAACTTACCATTCTATCACCATACAAAATTTCAAGGCGATAGGGTAATAGTTTCGGAGATATAGAATGCCGGTGAAATATCTTGTGTGGCCACCCGGTGTGATTGGCGAAACATATTTAAATTTGAGGGGCGTGGTCGGGGTTGGACAAAGTAGTACTATGTCCTTACCGGGTTTCTTTAATTAAAATCGCCCCAGCCATTTGGATTTTATTAGGGGACACACACGGACAAAAGGTGATTTCATATGATGAAAATAGGCTATAAAATGGTCATTCACTGTGTGCAATGAGCTCATACATTGTCGCTGAGCCACTTCTGAGTTACCGTATTTTTAGTTAAGCCAGCTCAGTCTTGTTGGTTCAGGAATTGTCACATTGAGGAACTTCACAAGCTCTTCTAAAATTGACTCTTTGTAGGTTATGGAATTGGTCCCATTGTTGCACCATGATACTGTAAGTACTCTGTACCCTAACCTCATGGAAGTGGGATGACGACCTCACTGAACTGGTAAAGTTCCCCTTAGCTACAAGCATCTTTCTTCCTGCTTGTTGTACTTTTCCTCTACAATGATAATATTTATGACAATGAACAGAGTTGGTATTCATATTTTGGCAAACTGGTGTAGAAAGTTCTGTGATCTTGAGACTGATGGTTCACAGGCAACAAGTTACAAAATGACCAGTGCTCTGACTGTTGGCTCTTGTTCCTAAATTTTCCATGGGTATGTTTGGCACACAGATTTTAGACATATTAATGTTTGGGAAGAACAATTTTGGTTATTCTTACATCTTTGTAACAATTCGTTTAATGAATAACACCCCCATATCCTTTGCCTTTGTACTGCAGAAATTATTTGTAGCCTAGATTGGAGTCCTTATGGCCTTGAACATCTTCTTGAAATTATATGCAGCTGTACATTCTTTTGGCAAGAAATACACAGAAAACATAAAATTTCTTGATTCCAAATAACGTACAGGTAAAATTTCAATTTTATTAATATAGATAATATAAAATAACTATATGTTGAGTTTCTTTGGAAGTTCAGGTAGGCGTTGGTGTAGTTCCTAACGTAAAGTCTCATACCATTCATATCTCATACCTGTCCATTCATATATAATTATACCTTACTTTGTCTTCATTCAGTAGGGCAAAACACCCAGCCACATATGATTAAATAGTGGAAAAGGAGACTTGTGATTGTCCTTCTAATAAACAGAAGTAAACAAATGTATATTCCAATATTTTAGGATTTCATCCTGACAACCATTTTGGCAGTGTTCTGGCTTTCTGGAAGTGCTGCTTGGGCTAATGGATTGAGTGGTTTGAAGAAGATAACTGCTCCAGAACATATGATAGAGTACTTTCATAGGACAATACGGGAGGTTGACTTTGTGACGGTTGGAAATTATTCAGGCCTTAACATCTCAATAGTAAGTATTATTTTAGTTTTTTCATAATTTTAATGTTGATGTTTACTGGAGATGCAAGTGAGCTGTTCTTCTGGCTGTATCATAGTACATGTGTGAGTTCCTTTTTTAGTTATCGTGTTACCCCTAGGGGCTCACATCTAGTGGGACGTGGATTGGCGACCATGGGACCCCAGCTGAGTCCGGCATTGCTTCCACTTACTCGTACCGGGCTCCTCTCTGTCTTCTTTCCTGTCGACTTCTCTTGGTCAACTCTTGTTCTCTTCTGACAACGATGGTATTAGGGTATCCGAGGCCTTCGGAGTCCTTTCCTTTCCCGCCTTCATTGGCCCTTCTCTCATCTTTCCTGATCCCTCATTCTTCGTGGGATCAACCTTCTTTTCATTAAGATTTCTCTTTACGATTCCCACTCAGTTTTTATGAATTGGCTCCCGGTGTCTCACAATTACTTTTTTTTTAAACTCAACCACATTTTGTAAGTTTTTTCAATCTACATTGCACTTTGTAAGTATTTTCGATCTAAACTCCATTTTGTAAGTATTTTCAATCTCAATTGCATTTTGTAAATATTTTGAATTTCATTTGCATTTTGTTGAGTATTGTTACACCCTGGGGTTCCTACAGGGTGTAAACCCTCCCCCATCAGCCACCCTTCACCACTCTTCACCCCATCTTACACCTAAAACATAAAAGAAAGCAACAATACCAACAAACCATCTGGCCATTGCACTCTAAGCCTAGCTAGCTACGTCCTCATGGCAGGTTATAACCCCAAAGTGGAACAAGAATGTGCTCATTCCCTGACGCAGCATTGACACTTCTAATAAATAGATGCCTACACTTAAGACCAGGGTCTGTCTCTACCCATCTGCATTGCATTTTGTAAGTAATTCAAACCCAAACTACATTTTGTGTGTATTTTTCAATCTAAATTCCTTTTATGAGTATTTTCCTTCTAAATTACCTTATCTTTTATAAGTATTTCTATTCATCATTTTGTGAGCCATTTCAATCTGAGTTTCACTTTTTAAGTATTTTCAGAACAGCTTGATTTTCGTTAATGTTTCCATTTCATTGTCATTTTCGCTATCACCCAGACCATTAGGGGCTGATAACCCAGATGTTAGGCCCCTTAAAACAACAATTATCATCATGATATCAGTACTTAAAGATGGCGGCTGGCATAGGAAGCCTGTAGGAGTGCTCCGCTTTATCCCGCGCAAACCGCAGTTTTTAACCGCAATTTCCAGCCCGAAAGTGAGTGACCAAGTAACTTAGTGTGTGAAGTACGTGCCTGAACATTTTCTACATCATTATGTCAATCCAAAAGGTGAACAAACGGGTAAATGTTGTTGAGGCAACGATGGCAGACTTCGAAGCACGCCTTCAGTTGTTGAACAGTGCTGCCAACCCGGGTCAAGACTCCCTAGAGTCGCTTACTCGTGATTTTCGCGAGTTACGAAGCACTGTCACCTCCGAACTGGCTGTGCTTAAAGAAGAACTGAGCAAGCTGGAGTGGAGACTTGACCACCACGAGGAGCTGCTGGACGAAGGAGAGCAATACTGTCGGAGAAACTGCCTTCTCATCCACGGGATCGTTGAGGACCCTGAGGAAGATGTGTACGAGAAGGTGAGGGACACAATCAAGACGAAGTTGAACGTGGACCTCCCTATGGAGAGCCTGGATAGATGTCACAGGATTGGGCGGCCGCAGCGAACAGCAGCTGAAGTGGTAGCCACTGGGAAACTCCCTATTATTGTAAAATTCCTCCGCTACCACGAGCGAGATCGCATCTGGAAGTTCAAGCGCCTCCTAAAGGGAACCAAGATTCTTAATACTGAATCCCTCACAAAAACCCGGAAAACTATCCTAAATGCAGCGAGAGGCCACTTCGGACCCACCCGAGTCTGGACCCAGGACGGACGCGTTTTAATACACCTCCCTGATGGAACTAAGAAGACCGTCACCACATTTAGGGAGCTGGAAAACTTGCAGCAAATGTGGGACCTTGAGTGAAGTGAAATGAACATGTGCGTAATGTTTATAATAGACAAGTTTAGTAATAAGTGTGTGTGTGTGTGTGTGTGTGTGTGTGTGTGTGTGTGTGTGTGTGTGTGCGCGCGTTGGTTGCGGTCGGCAGTGTACAGCGGGAGTTCCAGGTAGGTTTCTTCTATTTTAAGCTATATCTCCCGTTACCCAGCTGAGCTATTGAATGAATGAGCTAACTGACCTTGGCCAGCCTAGCCCACACCAACCCCCTCCCTCCCCTTACACCACTGGCTTTCTTCTAAAACAGGCACTTTCCTCATCCAAGCATTCATTACAATGTTGCCATATTAATGCTCTGTCACTGGTTGCGCATCACGACGAAATACAGACAATAATAAACGAAAACAATATCCATATCCTCTGCATAAGTGAAAGTTGGTTAACACCTGACATCCCGTCTAGCATGGTAGAACTAAATCGGTACTCGCTGGAACGTCATGACAGAAATGATGGGAGGCGAGCAGGCGGAGTTGCCATGTACTGTAGAAGCGACTTAAAAAGACGGGTAATATGTGTATCAACACTTAGCACACAACCAGGACCGGAATTCATATTTGTTGAAGTAATTGTTGGCCAACAAAAGACTCTGGTAGCTGTTGTATATAAGCCGCCAAGAATAACAAACATGAGTGAATTTGAAAACCCCTTGCTCGACTTACTTCCAAGCTACGAACACGTAATAGCCGTGGGTGACTACAATACCAATTTACTGACACAGATGTACGAGACCAAGCAATTACAAAAGCTTGTTCTCTTCCTGCGACATGACTATTCTTCCCCTAGAACCTACAAACCACATTTACTCTGATAAATACGAATCACATACACTCATTGACCATCTTGTGACAAGCAATCTCGACAGAGTTGAAACTTTCGGGCAAATACCCGTACCATCTATCTCCCTTCGTGTGCCTAAGTACACACCAAAATATATTATCACTAGAAACATGAAAAATATTAATATGGATGACTTAAAACTTGACGCATACAACCTTCCCTGGAATGACATATTACTCTTAGATAACATTGACGCAAAAGTAAACAAGTTAAATTCTCTTATTAGTCTGTATGACAAACATGCCCCTAAACATTCAATCAAAGTTACTCGCCCAGCATGCCCATGGTTAAATGAAAACATTAAAAGTATGATGGCACAGGGTGATGCACTGTTCCGGCGTTTTAAACGTACCCGTGACGAAACTGATTTTGAAAATTATCGTGTGCTCAAAAATCGTATTAAGCAGCTCGTAAGAAACGCCAAATTCTCCTACATACAAAACGTGACAAAGAAGATGAATACAAGGAATGCCTGGAATAATATGCGTTCTCTAGGTATAGGCAAACAGCAGCAAGAGACATGTACCAGACATACCGCTTGATGAGTTAAATGAATATTTCAATGAAGAGAGAGTACCAACTAATTCAACACCCCATGATCCTTTTCACCCACTACCTGACCACCCGCTCTTAACTTTCCATCCGGTTACGGCAGACAAAGTAAAAAAGGTACTATATTCCATAAAATCAAAAGCGAGAGGAGTTGATGATATTCCCATATCCTTCATACATAATATCATCAGTGCCGTTCTACCAATTATTACTCACATATTCAACCCTAGTCTTACAACTAACACCTTTCCCTCCCTATGGAAACAAGCCGTCATCCCTATTCCTAAGAAAACCGAACCTTTATTTCCATCTGACTATCGGCCAATATCCATTCTACCTGCACTTTCAAAAGCCCTCGAGCGTCTGGTTCATGAGCAAGTACTTGAATATTTGAATAGCCGTTCTCTTTTAGACCCTCTGCAATCAGGTTTCAAGAAGGGACATAGCACCGCAACAGCATTACTCAAAGTGACTGACGACATTAGACACGCAATGGACCAAAAACTGGTGACAATCCTCACCCTTCTGGACTTCAGCAGTGCTTTTGACACCATAAATACTCAGACACTATTGAAAAAGATGGAATTTTATTACTTCGACCAGCAGACAATTTACTTTTTCGCATCATACCTGAATAATCGCCAGCAACGTGTTGTAACCCAGGATAAAACTTCTCAGTGGCTAAGCAGAAAGTCAGACGCCCCACAGGGTAGTGTACTAGGACCCTTGCTTTTTGTACTATATATCAACGACATCTCATCTAATTTGAAAAATTGCAAATATCACCTATATGCAGATGATTTGCAAATATACTCCCACTGCAAGACAAATGACATTCCATTGACAATTGAAACTATCAACGCTGACCTTCAACGACTTGGAAAATATTCTCAGGAAAATTCCCTTCTTCTGAATCCATCCAAAACACAAGTTATCATAATTGGCTCTCAAAAACTATTGACGTCACTCCGAGATCAAATTATTCCCCCAATTGTACTGAACAACAATGAAATTCCATACTGTCCTACAGTGAAAAATCTAGGTGTGATAATAAATCAGACTCTTAACTGGCCTGAACATGTACAGAATGTATGCAAGAAGATTTTCGCAACGCTCCACTCCCTCAAAAGAAAAAAAAATATTTTACCATTTAAAGTAAGAATCCTACTCATACAGACACTAATACTTCCTATTCTTGACTACTGTGACGTTATTCGTGTAGACGCAACCAAAACATTAACTTTGAAACTTCAACGAGCTCTGAACTCTCGCATACGATTTATCTACGATCTGAGCTATGATAAACATATCACTCCTTATTATTGCGCTCATTCCTAGCTGAAACCTGAACTACGTCGATCATATCACATTCTTGTCCAGATTTTCCGATTGTCTTAGGACAGACCACTATACTTATCAAATAAATTAAAGTACTTGTCTTCTTTCCATGGTAATAATACACGCTCTGGTTCTTCCCTCTCCATTCCTATTCATCGCTCCTCTATATACAACTCTTTTCATGTGGTGGGGTCTAGGCTGTGGAATACCCTTCCAGCCAGTGTCAGGGGTATCACCTCACTATCTAAATTCAAGACCACCTGCTGGGGCAGCCTGCTGAACATTGCTGACCGACAACAAGTGTGACTGGATTAGTGAATGAGAGTGTGAAAGTCATGATCAATGTCAATTATTATTGTTTAATTTTGTCGCCATAATATGTTCATTGTATTGTATTGTATTAATGTGGTTAAGTGTAAGAGAGGGCCAAGAGCCCTAACTGCGCCACCAATAAAGGCAATAATAATAATAATCATGTTGGAAGCCTTTTTCCAGTTTTGCCTTAGTAATCGAATTTAATGTTTTTCAGTCGGTCAACACGATTGTGCCCAATTGTAATGGGTGAGTTCCTAAACCTGTAAAAATATATTGTAAGAGTTTAGTATGGTGATCGTGTAAATAGATTTTCGCATTACTTGTTTCCTTATTTGAAGCTATGCGCCGAAAAGGGATCTAACAAGACATTTTTTCCGAAAGTGAGGTTTCAACAGAATAAGGATCTATATGCACGTTCCTGCATAGTGGCGTTGTCATGTGGAAGAATTCGGAACTTGTTGCTGTGCTAGAGGGTGGAGAACTTCCGTCTCGCGCGGGAAAGGGATCTAACTCCAGTCCAAGATGGCGTAGCATAGCTCATTGCTTGTGACAACGAGTGCGTTAAAGCATGAAAATTCAAGTAGAAACGCAATCGTAATGTGAATGAGTGGAAGGACGTCAAGTGCAAACATCTTAGGGATGCTGGCTTGGCATATACATCAAAGAAAGGTGCTGCAGTTCCAGGGAGAAAAGCACCAGAGCCGGTGTCTGTTTGTTGTAAATAATTTCTTTTTTACGTTATTCGAGGACTGTCTAATGGTCTCAATCATCATACTAGTTACCAATCTGTACATTATGGCACAAATTATACATAAATTTCATTTAACTAAGTTTTTTGCAATTATCTCAAAATACAGTTTTTGGTGGTTAGACCTCTATTCGGCACATCGCTTCATTTGAATTGTGAGGCTGATGAACCAAGATGTATCAAGCCCCTAATTGAATTACCTACTATTTGAATTGTTTAGTTTGCAAGAATGATTTTGTGAAATACAGTTCAATCACAGTAATCTGGCCTAGCTCGAGACTTTGAGTATTGGCTACTGGTATAGTCTGATTAACATGTTGTAATTACCATCTACTCTACCCCTGTGCAGTACACCGTTTTGCAATAACCAAGGTTACTTGTTCTATGCAATTGAGAGAGGATGGTGCTAACAATATATTGCGTATCTAACAACTTTGTTTTGAAGTAATTCCTCAAATGTTATTTAATAATTTCGAATTTTCTCTTATGTTGACCTTACGTTTACTCCATACACAACCCCGGCCAGTCTCTCTTAGCTTTAAGATAAGGTCCAAGTCGATCTGGTCACTCCTCGATTGCAGCACTAATGTTGTGAAAGTCAATTTGATACTATTTAAACCAGGAAAATTTTACATACCGTACCTACTTAATGTTCAGAACAGCTTTTCAGGTTGCTAGGTCGTGCAATATATTTCTTAATATCTGATGTTTCTCCAGCAATTTGGTTGGCTTTTTTTCAAAGTGAATGCTCTGAAAAAAAAAATGCTTGTATGATATTTCTATACCGTACAGTATATAGGCTTACGTGAATACTGCCTGTACTTTTTTTTTTCAAAGTTGGAAATGGAAAATTTGGGGTACGGGTATTATTCTACATGGTGTCCGCAGGCAGGAAAAGTCAGGAATTTTGTTTTTGGTCAGGAAAAGTCAGGAAAAAATGGCGAAAAGTATTAGAAAGTCAGGAATTTTATATTAACCATACATTATTTTGTGTTTTACGGCCATATTTTGATGTTACTAGTTCAACTAATCTCTGAACATAAAAATCAATAACTCACTGAACATTATGGTAAGTTTCCATTTTTACAGCACATCATAGTAAAAACCTCGGTTACCTATTTCTTGTACGCATTTTTAGCGTTGGCGTAGGGATGTGACGACCCCATCGCCCAGCACATTGCACTTTATTTTGTATTTTAAATGAATAAAGAGGCGAGCGTTGGGCAGCTATGGGGATAATGGAGGCTGCAAATAATATATATATTTGTTTGCTCAATAAACCTCTTTTCCGATGTTACGATGACTTCACCAGTCAGGAATTTTGTAGAAAAATGGTCAGGAAAAGTCAGGAAAATTGACATTGAAAATCCTGTGGACACCATGTTAGTCCAGGTTGGTACCGAAGTCCTGCCATCATAATTTTGATGATTTCACGGCTCACCACATTGATGTAGGCCTACAATAAAAATTATGCTGACTGCATCTCCACTATGCACACACAATGCCAGATTCCTGTGGATGCTGAAGTTGTGCTGTAATGGTGGCTAGCAAAAACCATGTTTTGTGAGTGACACCAAGGCATGTGCGCACTGTAATATTGTTATATGGACTCCCATGGCCACTGTAACAGTGTCCTTTTTAGTGGAACGCAAAACTTACTGCAAACTTTCCAGGTTTTGCGGTGCTGAGATTTGCTTTAAGCTTGTGAGTGGTGCTGACCTTATTTCCGGGTGAGTGCGCACCGTAATATTGCATTACCATCTCCTGCGGCTGCCAAAGTGTCATATTGATTGCAATACTTAAACTTGGAAGTGACGCCAATATTATTTCTGGGCATGCACATACCGTGTCAAAACTGTGCCTTATGATAACTGTTGGGATACACATCTTACTGTAAACTTGCATGGCTTTTTGGTGCCAGGATTTGCCTTGAGCTTGTGAGTGACGCCGACCTCATTTCCAGGCATGTACACACCGTTGTTCTGTGAAGCCGACTCCCACGGCCACCAAAAATAAGTGCCCTAATGATCACCAGTGGAACACATAACTTAACCTTACCTCAAACTCACTAGTTTTAGCAGTGCTGAGTCTCTATGAGCTCATAAGTGATGCTGACTTTATTTCTGTGCTTGCGCACACCATAATACTATGGTACCAACTCCCATAGCCACAAAAATAGTGTTGAAAACTTAGGCTCATGAGTGATGACAATATTATTTCCAGGTGTGTACACACCATGATATCACTATACCAACTCCTGCAGGCGCAAAAACTGTCGATTGCCGATCGAAATCGTGGCTTACCACAAACTCGCTAGGTTTTGCGGTGCTGAGATTCGTCGCAGGCTCATGAGTGATACTCGCCTTATTTCCGGACTTGCACGCATTGGAATATCACGATGCTGGCTTTCGCAGCTGCTGAAACTGTTGATAACGTCTAGCGGAACAAAAGTTTTAATTCAGGTGCATAACTTTCAGTGAGGAGGGTTTGGAGAGGTTAAGAATATAAACTACGGTAATTTGAGGGCAGCACTATGTTCATCGTGATACCTAATGCCACAAAACTATAATTTTCCTTCCTAAAATTAGAGTGTGAGAATTATTTGATGGTGGGTAGTTTTCCTGTATATACAGTACTGTCCCCGCGCCAGCTCTGAGAACCTGGCTGGAATGTAGAGTGAGTAAGCCAGTGATGACGTAGCACTGTACTATACTATGCAAAAACATGTACTCACCTTAGAGTTGCGGTGTTGCTTATGGAGAATCCTGGTCTTCTTCTGCCTCACTTTCGGACTCGACTCTTCACATCCACTGGAGGAATCACTATCATCACTGTCAACATCCAGGTGTATCACTATGCTATCAATGACATGAGCGACAATGCCGTCCTTCTCCCAGTAATCATCCTCTACTTTCTGAACACTCCTACAGTACCCTTCCCAGTCCGTATTGGTTACAGATGTTATCGCTTTAAGAGTGATATCTCTTAGTTTCTGAAGGGATAAATCCCCGGTAACATTTCCTTCGCGCAACACAAGTTTCACCTTATCCCAAGCTAGTTCGATGGCATTCAGATCACACATGTATGGGGGTAGACGGACCACAGTATGTCCCAAGGATTGCAAATGAGTCAATTTTAAACAATTTCTCTTTTGGTTTAACCACTTCTACTAATTTATGCTTGCCACGGTGGGTGAGTGGTCAACATGTCGGACTACTAACCCCAAGCTTGCAGGTTCGTTCCTGGCCGTGGTGAGGGATTTTTGAAAGGCGGCAAAAATTACGACACCATGGCATACGATGTTGGCTTCCCCCAGGGGCTCACATCTTGTGGAACGTGGGTTGGCGACCACGGGACCCCAGCTGAGTCCGGCATTGCTTCCACTTACTTGTGCCGGGCTCCTCTTCGTCTTCTTTCCTGTCGACCTCCCTTGGTCAACTCTTGACCCCGACGGTATTAGGGTATCCGAGGCCTAGGGAGTCTTTCACTCTCCCGCCTTATTGGCTCTTGTCTCATCTTTCCTGATCCCTCCTTCTTCGAGGGGTCAGACCTCTTGTTTTCTTTTCATTATATTTCCTTTTCTCTTTAAGATTCCCGCACTGTTTTTGTTAATTGGCTCCCCGTGTATCTAAATTCCAAGTAGTTTTGTTGTTGTTGCATCTACCCTCCATTTTGTAGGTGTTTTCAATCTCCGTTGCATTTTGTGAGTGTTTTTGACCTCAATTGCATTTTGTAAGGATTAGCAATCCGCTATTACCGGTCGCAAGCCCGGGGCCTCATCTCGCAAGCGATGAGGAAGGAGGAGCGGGAGGAGTATCAACCTCGTTAAAAAACCAGGGTCCATCTGGCTCCGGATGGTAGCACCCTGTCATAGGGCCCCTTGCCAGGGTTACGGTGAAGACCTCAACGGCACCGGCGGCGGAGAAGATGGGCTTCGGTACGGCGTCGATGGCGGAAGAGGCAAACCCGTAGCGTCTGTACTCCAGAGGAGCGGCTACAGAAGGCGTCTGTTCTCCATGTTAGGAGCGGCCTAGTTAATACCTGGCAGTAGGTATAAAATGCCTTTGGACCTGGCGACTCCATCGTAATAATAGCCTAAAATGAGTGCAAACATGATATGGCCTCGGAAAATGCTAGGGCGTCCCCTGCAAGCGACGCGCAGCTCTTTGGACTCTGGGGGAGCTGTGAGAAGTGGGCGACCAGGATCACAACATATCAAAATTGGTACCATTAACGTATTGACCTTAAATGGCAAGACGGAGGAACTCGTAGATTTCATGAAAGAGAAGGAAATTGTCATCCTCGGATTGAGTGAGACAAAGTGGCAAGGTAAAGGAGAAAGAACCCTGACAGATGGATACAGGCTGTTTTACAGTGGAGGAAAGGCAAAGCAAAATGGAGTGGGAATAATTGTGAGGAAAGATATCCTGGAATATGTGGAAGAGGTAAAGAACGTGAGTGACAGGATTATTGTCATGAGAATTCAGTTTGAGACAGGAACAAAAGACCTAATACAAGTTTATGCTCCACAAACTGGAAACAAGGAAGAAGAGTTAGAAAGTTTCCTTGAGGAAGTAGACAAGTACATTGAAGACAAGGAGGCCATAATAATAGGCGACATGAATGCCCAAGTAGGTACAGAGAGACTGGGAAGAGAAGAGATCGTGGGACCCTATGGATATGGAAATAAAAATCCAGAAGGGGATATATTAATTGACTTTTGCCAGAGAAACCAACTAATGGTTGGAAATACATGGTTCAGAAAGAAAAACAGCCAAAAGATTACCAGATATGGATGGGGAGAGAGAAGAACTAAAACCCTGATTGACTACATTTTGGTAGAAAAAGACAAACGCAAAAACCTGATGGATGTTACTGCCATGCCGGACGAGGCTTTTGGTGGAGATCACAGAGCAGTAATAGCAAAGCTGAAAGTTGGAAAAATTAGAAAACTGAAGGAAAGAAAAGAAAGAAACATAAAAACATGGAGGTTGAAGGATAAACAGGTGCAAGAAGAATTTAAGATGGAACTGCAACAACTAGTACCAAAGACTGATGTTGGACATGTGGAAGAAGAATGGAAGCAATTTAAGGATGCATTTGTTAGTTGTGCAGAGAAAACATGTGGAAGAACATCGGGGAAGATGAAAGATAAACAAACAGCATGGTGGAATGAAAGAGTAAAAGAAAAAGTGAAGGAAAAGAAGAAGAGTTGGAAACAGTGGAAAACAAAAAGGACTGAAGAAAGTAGATTGAGATATGTAGAAGCTAGACAAATCTGCAAGAAAGTAGTGGCAGAAGAGAAGAAGAAAAGTTGGGAGTTATTCGCACAGGAAATTAAAGATGATTGTCAGTGTGGAAAGAAATTATTATTTAGTGTAGTTAAGAGTAGAAGGAAGGAACATGTAAACGCTGGATTTGTGAAAAACAAAGAAGGAGTGATATTGAAGGAACCAGAAGAGATTAAGAACCGATGGAAAGAATATTTTCATGGACTGTTAAATGTCAGGAATGTAACGTACACAGAAGTTACTGTAGTGCCGGATGTGGAAGAAGAAGAAATGGAAGCGGACATTACAATGGCAGAGGTGGAATTGGCCATTAAGAAGATGAAGATGGGAAAAGCTGTGGGAGTGGATGAAGTGGCAGTAGAAATGATAAAGGCTGCAGGACCCATTGGAATATATTGGACTTCAAGAGTACTCAAGAGTGTGTGGAGAGCAAAACAAATTCCAGAAGATTGGCAGAAAGGTATTATTATACCAATATTCAAGAAAGGAGACAAGAAGGTGTGTGGAAATTACAGAGGAATTACTATTATCTCGCATGTTGCCAAGATCATGGAGAGAATACTAGAGGAAAGAATCCGAAAAAGGGTTGAAAACCAAATTCAAGAGGAACAATTTGGGTTCAGAAGGGGAAGATCAACAGTGGAACCTATCTTTGTTGTAAGACAAACTATGGAAAAACACTGGGAATATGGAAAAGACATGGTAATGACCTTTATTGACTTAGAAAAGGCATATGATAGTGTCCCTAGAGACAGAGTTTGGGAAAGCTTAAAACAGAAAGGTATTGGAGATGAAATGATGCAAATGACAAAGGCAATGTACAGTAATTGTTGCAGTTGTGTGAAGACCCAAGCAGGTAGAACAGGATGGTTTGAAATTGAAACTGGTTTGAAACAAGGGAGTGTGCTTTCACCACTGTTATTCATAATGGTGATGGATGATATACTGAAGGCAACAAAGGAAGCCTACACAGGTACAAGAATGAACATAATCGTATTTGCGGATGATGTTCTGATTTGGGGAGAGAATGAGAAAGTGGTCCAGGAACAGCTGGATGTTTTAAAGGAAAATATTGAGAAATGGGGAATGAAAATCAGTGTAGAAAAGAGTAAGACAATGGTGATGACAAGACATAAGGAAGAAGGGAAAGGAATTGTTAAAATTGGAGATGTAAATCTGGAAGTAGTTGAGCACTTCAAATATTTGGGAAGTGAAGTGATGGAAAATGCAAGACTGGATATGGAAATTAGCAAGAGAATACAAGGTGGGAGTGCCTTCTACTATCAAGTTCGGAATTTAATTTGGGATAAAGACATACCAATGAAGGCTAAAGAAGTGATGTACAAGACTTATTACTTACCAATATTGACATACGGAGCAGAAACTTGGCCTATGACCCGGAGGGATGAAAGTAGAATGCAGGCAGCCGAAATGAAATTTTTGAGGAGTATGTTACAGAAGACTAGAAGAGATAGAGTGAGAAATGAAGACATTCGAAAGGAAGTGAATGTACAGAAGCTGAACGAAAAGCTGGAACAGAACAGATTGAGATGGTATGGACATGTGAAGAGGATGAATGATGAAAGAATGCCAAAACAAGTGATGGAGAGGCAAATGACGGGAAAAAGAGGACGAGGAAGACCTAGAGGTCGGTGGTTGGACCTTGTTAAGTGCAGCGTGATAAACCGGAACATGGAGTGGCGTTCAGTGCTTGAGGAAGAGTGGTGGACAGACCGAGTAAAGTGGAGGGGACTCATGTTTGCTCCGACCCGGCCTAGGCTGGAGAACGGAAGATGATGATGATGATGATGAGCAATCTAAATTGCTTTTTAGTAAGTCTTTGAATATAGGGTCTGGGACTTTTGTGAGTATTTTGAATTTCAATTGCATTTTGAATTTTCAATCTAAATTGCATTTTGTAGGGTGCGCATTTTGCAAGTATTTTGATTCTCAATTGCATTTTGTGGGTATTTTGAATCTAAATTACATTTTGTAAGTATTTTCAAACTAAATTGCATTTTGTAAGTATTGTCCATCCAATTGAGTAGTTTGAATCTACCATATATTTTGTAAGCATTTTCAATTTCAATTGCATTTTGTAAGTATTTGAATATCAATTGCACTTTGTGATTATTTGGAATCTGAAAAGGGCATTTTTCAATCTAAATTGCAATGTGTATTTTCAATTTCAATTGCATTTTGTAAGTATTTTGAACCTCAATTGCATTTTGTACGTATTTTCAATCTCCTTTGTATTTTGAAAGTATTTTGAATTTCACTTGTATTTTGTAAGTATTTCGACTGTGCATTGCATTTTGTACGTATTTTGAACTTAACCTACATTTTGTGCGTATTTTTCAATCTATTCCTTTTGTGAGTATTTACGTTCTAAATTCCTTTTTGTAGGTATTATCGCTCTCCATTTTGTGAATAGTTTCAATCTTAGTTCCCTTTTGTAAGTATTTTCCTTCTCACTTAATTTTCGTTCTGGTTTCCACTTCATTGACATTTTCGCTATCACCCAGACCATTAGGGGCTGATAACCTAGATGTTAGGCCCCTTAAAATAACAATTAGCATCATCATCATGATGTTGGCATGTCAAAGAAGTCATTTGAATTCAGTAGGGAGTTTCCGCCAACACTAAGTTCCCCATTTCTCTACTAGAAAGCGCTAGTGTTTAAGGAGCTTAGATATCTAACCTCCTTGACTTTCATAGTGCTTCAAGGAACAACGAAATTTGGCATGCAAGCTACCCTTTGGGTGCCAAATAAAGCTTGCACCTTGCACCCGAGGCCATACGATATTATTATTATACTAATTCATATAGTGCCTCTTTCCTCAGACTCGTCGCAAGTAACTCCTTTGTTGCTTAACCACGATATCATATCTGATTTCACAGAGTACTTTGTGGGTGGTTTTTCTATCTGTGTGCAGCGATAGGATGCATTATCTAATACAACTACAGATGAAGGTGGTAGATTGGGTGCAAGCTTCTCGGTGGCCCACTTAATGAAATTCACACTGTTCATCTGCCCTTGATAATCCCCACTTGCCGTACCGGCTTTATAGGTGAGGAAAGCATTTTCTATGAATCCGTTTATACCCCCAGCGTCAACCACTATTAACCTATTACCTTAATTCACGTTAGCTTGTACTCCAAATACTTTCCAAAAGTTAAATTACTATCTATCCAAGTTTCGTCAAGATAAATTATCTGTTGCCCACTTTGCCCGAGTTGTTTTATTCTCACTAGATAGTCGTGCCGCAACGATACGATGTGAGGTCTTTCAATTAAAATCTTCCTCCGATTTTGAGATTTTTCCCACCGGAAACCGATTTGTTTTACTACTTTTCGTAATGAAGTGTGTGACCAAGGGAAAGTTATTTTGCCTTGTGTCACAGGCAGGAGTTTTGGAATGGTAGGAACACGGTTTTCTTCCACATAAAACGCTTGAATAGCACGACGAATTACACATTTATCAAAATCATCAATGTTCACCTCAGTGTGTGATGGCCTAGTATTTCGTCTCTTACCCGGAGTGGACCCTCGCCACTTTCAGCCAAATCCATAGTTTCCTTCCGTATCTTTTTAATAAAAGATTCGGACACTCCAGCATAGTGAGCAGCTCTTCGTGTCGCCTGGTTTACTGTGAAAGCAAAACGTTTGTTTTCAGCCTCTTAATCACATTTTACAATAATGTTACTTATGATACCACGACCCTCAGAATGCACAACTTTATTTTTCTTTCACACCGACATAACACTGGAGAACCACACAGTCAAGTCTATGTTTCCACTGAGGTAATATAAGCATAAGCATGGTCCGGAATTCCCTCGGTCACTCTTCGTTCCCTCTCCCCTTACCTCATACCCCGCGTCCTCAGAGCTGGCGCGGGGACAGTAAGTATAACTTCAAAAACATTTCGAACAAATTTTTGAAAATACCTTGCTGCACTTGCTGGAGAAACGTGAGATACCAAGAAACTTATACAACAACAACATAGTAACCTGCAATGTACGAGTACATGAACCTACCCGACAAGAAAAATTAGTCTCTCTCCTTTGATAGAACACACTAGTCACTTTGGTGAGTTGTAGATTGTGTTGCACTGGCACCAGGTGGTCATGTGACCCTTCACCAGTTACCGTACATTACCATGGCAGTAAAGTAGAGAGTGTTTGCTAGTCTTGAGCTGCATGTCTTCAATGGGCCAAACAACACTGAGTGTGGACAGTAGTTGACGTGAGGTATATAGTGTGGTTCGACGAATTGCGAATGTGCCCGTTTTCAAATTATGCAAGTTGTCGGGTGTACTGGCGGCCCAATGAGGCATTTCACCTGCATGGTGTGGAGGGTGTAGTTCAAACCAAAAGTGGTTTTGTGTTGCTTTGGGGTTGTTTTTCATACCACAACTTAGACCCACTCACTTAGATCACTATGAACATGAACAGGGATGTTTATTTCAACACCCTCGGTGACCAAGTGTTGCCTTTCATTCGACAACTTCATGTTGGGTACGTTGTGGACACTACCATTTTCCAAGATAACACATACATGACTTGTTTGACAAAAACACTGTCACCCAGTCACAACACTAAATCAGTCCCAAGGAAACTCTATGGGACTATTTGGAACAGTGGGTGAAACACAGAAATCAGCATCCCTGCAATTTGGTGACTAGGAGATCTAATCAGTGAGTGGCTTCAACTAGATATGGCATATCTGTAGAAGCCTGTGGACTCTCATCTTCATTGAGTGAAGGTGGTTTTCAAGGCTAGAGGCAGTGCTACAGGGTATTAGAATTACGTTTCCAGGAGGTGATGATTATTTTGTCTGGCGAGTTTAGAGAAGCTAAAGAAAGGGTAACAATATTCAGAGTGTCCGTCATCCAGCTTTACTTATTAGGGCATCAAAAGAAAATTAAGACATATTAAACTGTAATTTGCAAAATAGGAGCAACATTGGTCATAACGGGCTCAATTCATGACAGTATTACTGACTGAAAAGTTCATAATATTTAGAATTGAGTATTTTGTATATGAAGACAAAGGAAATAGTTAACACTCATCATCCTCTTTCATTTTCAGTCAAAGAGAGCCAATAAATTTTTGTGTGTGATACACGCTCTCATAACTAAGAGTTCTGAAGTTTTAGTCTCTTCGGCGATGGAAAGAAGATGAGGGCGGATGGAGTTAAATTACTGTACTACATCACATGCCCTATGAATTTGTATTTGTATTTTGATGCTTTATAGTCTCTCTCTTTCCAGTTTTCTCTTTTCCTTTGAATTTTACCTGTACTTTCTGTTTCAGATTCTTGGCTTTCTGAATTTCTTTCTGTGGGCATCTGATCTATGGTTTTTGTACAAGGAAACTCCATGGTTTAAGATGAAACAGAGCACAAGTGGTACAGTCACTGCTGCTTAAAACTCATCATTGAAATGTGAAGTTCTTATTTTTTTTTACGTTTTGCTATTTAATTTTGAGTTGTACAGTAAAACCTTGATAATTTGGAGCGATTGGGATGATCAAAGATGACTTTGAATTACAAATTTTGAATTCAACTCCCACACAAAAATACTATAAAACTCAAACTTTGTTACTAATGGGCTGAGCACAAACAAAGCCCTGTGACCAATCTGATAGAAGCTTCGGAATTAATACGACCCCTTGCAAAGGATTCCTGCTATTGATGCCGCCTTGGGATCGGAGTATTCTCATTCCTGGGAAGAACGATGGTATTGGATAAAAAGTATTTCTAAGTATCGTGGTCAAATATAAGAATAAATGAGTGGCCAACATGATATAAACCAAAATACATATAACCTTACTCTTAAAAATAATAAATACAAATGCTTATAACATTCCTTCATTAGCATGAAAAAATAATTTCCCCAAAAGCATTCTTTTATCAGCTGTAATCATGGATACAACAGCCATTTTTGAAGTTGAATGCAATTATTTCTTTCATGAATATCTGATTCAATAATTAAGCAACATAGATAATTCTATTGCATAAGTGGATGTTTTAATCTCTTGTCATTTGTGTGTTTGAGGACTTGCATCTCAAAGCATAGCACCATAAATTTTACAAGAGGAATCACATTTGTATAGAAAATTTTGCAAAATTTGAATTTAAAATTTGAATTTGACACCTTAAACGATATAATTGTATGTATTTTGAATTAAACGAATAAGGTAACATAAAAAGGCGCTCTTGAGTTTCACAGATTGAAGATTTCTCTGAATTAACCAATTTCAAATTGTCAAGGTTTTACTATTAATTGATTTCCTCCACCGCATACCAAGGTGAGGTAATGCAACACTGGGAATCTCGACTAGTGAATTGAAGAATGAAATCATTGTGATAAGCTGTTAAATATTCCAGTGAGAAGAACATCAGTAAAATCGTTGGAGGTTGTTGAGTATTCTGCATTATACATCTGCCCTCCTTTATTGTACTTCTTCAAATTGATCTTCCCAATGACTGGTATATGTATAATTTTTTTAATTTTCCAACTCTCAGTTGTAATTTTCCTGTAAATATATAAATATATATACCAACATTTCTGATCATCATGAATATTGGAATGAATAGCATTAGCACATTGTGTGATGTGTAGTGTGAGTATACTGTGGACATTCCCCTCTGTGAGAGATGAACTTGTTTAGTAATGGTTTGGTAATCTGTTTCTAAATTTCTGGTATGAGGCTCGTGAAGATATATACCAGTATATATTGATGCGGTGTATATACGAGGGTCATTCCTTAAGTCATGGCAACTATGTTATATCTTTCGAACATATGGCAGCACGGTAAGTCCAGTGTAGACATTCGAAAGCCCGTAGCAAACAGCACAGAATTCACCCGACAGAAAGCGACTGTAAGTGCAGGTGCCTAGGTGCCAGCGCCATACACGTTCATTCTGAGCTTGGCCATGCTATGAGATGAATGTAAGCAGATTGAAACAGCGATCATTCGTGAAAATTGCTTTTCTTGGTGGCAGAAATGCTACGCAGTGTCATGCAGCACTATATGAAGCTGTTGGGGATTACCGAACAGTTGCACATTCCGACATGGATGCACAGCAACTGCAGACTCGCCGCGAAGGGCGCTCCTTGTCTGCCCAAACTGACATGTCCGTGTCTGTTATTGATAGGGACCTGAAGATTTAACATCTATTTTCCTTTAAATTAGCATTTATTTTCCCCCTATTTAGCATCAATTTTTGGAAAATTAGCATCTAATTTTTTCCGGATTCTTACGGACTATATGACTTTATTGGCGACACTTGAGATACAATTTAATGTTCAAATGAAAGCATTGTAAATAACTCTGCGTTGCACTCTTTCAAGTTACACCTTCTGTCAGTAACAACTGCATTGTAGTGTGACAAAACACGCTCACTGTCCACATTGTTTGTTGGTGTCCGCAAAAGATCTACAGCAGTACGTCCCATTTCTAGAAAAAAACTTTGAATCTTAAGTGCTTGAAGGTTACAAAAAGAATAAGGTTACTATTCAAGCAACACGCCGCAAAATGTTCCGATTAGCGAAGTCCACGTGCTCGACAAACCGCCAGTCGCCACGATGCGCCAAGTACACAAACGAGTTCCGTTCGTCAGCTGTCAGAATAAGTTATAGATAGACGAAAGTTCGTATCGATGCAGAAATCGATTGTTATACGGTATTGATAAATATGCGTAACACACTGCAAGTCCGAGATGAGGTATCGCTAGCGAGCGATTAGGCCACCTACTAAACATTTCCTTTTGTTTAATCAACAAATTCGCAAATAAATTAGCAGATTTAAAGTAATTTCACTATAAAATTGCACTTATTTGGTATTTTCGCATTTTGGGTCACAATTCGCATTTTGTCGCACTTTGATTTACACGTAAAAAAATATATTTTCACATTAAAATTAACGTAGGCTTGGATTCTGTACGAAATTTAAAAATTCGCATTTATCGCAAATGCAATTTTTTTCAGGTCCCTCGTTATTGAACATTGTTCCAATGCTTGTAAACGATGCCCTGGATGTTGATTGTTTGATTTATGTTCCATTTGTACTAGTGCAAAACAAATTTACACGAGTTCCATTGTGTGGTTTCCATTTGTACCTTTGCCGTTAACTCCTGTACTCGAACCCCATTTTCTGTTGGCTTTCAGATATCACACGGCCTTAACAGTTCAATGCACATCGTGGGTTTCCCAGCCATGCTGTAGCATTATCGAAAGATATAACATAGCATTCGCTTTGCAGATGATATTGCACTTTTAGCAAACTCTGCATGTGAAATGAATAGAATGTTAAACATTTTTCAGAAATCCTTAGGAAAATTCGGGTTATGAGTTAATTCTCGGAAGGCAAAATTAATGGTGGTTGATAAAAAGAAACAACCAATTTTAGCTAATATAATGTTAAATGATAGTGCCATTGAACAAGTAACGGAATTTTGCTATTTGGGAAGTGTGATTAATTATGACAACATTTGCATCTCAGAAATTAAGAAAAGAATAGTGTTGGCGAAGAAAGCCTTTCAAAATAAGAAGAATTTGCTGCTCAATGAGCACCTCAACTTGAAGATAAGGAAGTCATTTCTCAAGACTTTTGTTTGGAGTGTGTTGACCTATGGTTGTGAAACATGGACACTGGGGAAAAGAGAAGAATCAAAACTTGAGGCAGCTGAAATGTGGTTTTGGAGACGAATGACCCGAACAAGCTGGGTGGAAAGAAAGAGAAATGAGCTTGTTCTGAACCAAATTCAGGAGAATCGATGCCTGTTGAACACCATCAAGAAAAGGAAATCAAAATTCATGGGACACGTACTCACTCATTTTTGAAGGAAAAATTTTGGGTAGAAACCAAGGGGACGACCAAGACAATCTTATCTCAAGAACATTGTCAAGGAAATGGAATGTGAATCGTATGTCAATATGAAGAGAACTGCTGAAGACCGTAAGAAATGGCTGCAACGACAAGGCTTTTAGCCTTTAGAAGCTGATGATGATAACATAGTTGCCATGACTAAAATGACCCTCGTATATATATTTCTTTTAGAAATTTTGAGCTGCTTAACATCTAAATAAACTTTTAAACTTTTAGGAATGGCGTTGTGGCAGACTTAGCATTTATCTTACAGTACTTCTCCAATTCAAATGATAGCCAACCAATAACAAATTTGATCAACTGTTGTAAAAGCCTTAGTTCGTTCAATGTAACATGACAAAGGATAGTTGCTGTAGCGTATTAGTTCTATAAGAAGATTCCTTTTGATCTTATTTAAAAGCTATTGTGAAAGCAGTATTTGGGGGTTAGGTAAATGTTAGCATAAAATTACAGAGTATATTAAATGATTGAAATGCTTGATTTGTTACTAATGGTTACCTATTGAACAGCAAAGAAAATGCATTGCAATTCATAATTATTCAAAGCTGTAGACTTTTTTTTTTTTTCAAAGCACATGTTTAGTTTTATTTATGTATAATTTAAATTAAATCTCCTTTAAGTTATTTGTTTATATTTTGACAATGTAAATAGTGAAGAACCTTGGAAACTTGTTATATATGGAATTTAATATCACACAGCATTATGGTAATATTCTTAAGTTATTAAGATCTTAATACTAAAAGGGAATTTAAGGATTTGTTTTCCTGTGGAACTACTCTTTCCCTTTATTAAGATCTTAATACTAAGAGGGAAAGGAAGGATTTGTTTTCTTGTGGAACTACTCTTTCCCTTTAGAGTCTAATTAAAATTCAGGACTGTTTCGGTCACATGAGATTGCTGTATTCTTGTTTCATACTTGTGGCAAGTACTCGTACATTATTCCAAATAAATTAATATTGTTTGCCTGTATAATAGGAATAATATATAGTTCTTTACCAATATTATTGTCTCGTCGTCCTGGTGGCTTGCACAAGTATGCAGTCTCCAGCTCTTTCTCTTCTAAATTATTTTGAATAGTGATCGGTCTGCATCCTTTTGTTACTCGCTACTCCTCCACTCCATCCTTACCAGCTGTTTTAAAATTTTAACCTCTCCTGTCTGTATGGCTTAGTTTTTGTAACTTTTGCTTTCTTCTTCTGATGGAAAATTTCTTCTAATCACATCTCATCTCTTGACTCGGCTATGTGGAACAGTATTTCACTGCCATCTCCTTTCCTTGTCTTCATTAGAAATGATTTAGTGCTTCTCATGCTGTCATTCTACTCGTCTATCTCCCTTCCTGTTGCAAATTGGTTACCACTTTTCAATTTTTACTTTTATATGCAGCTTCCGCTTTACAAGACAAAATACAGCAAAGTTCATCATTTGTGGATTTGCAAAAAAATACTTAACAGGTCAGTCTGTGACTATTAAGTCACCTTTACTAGCAAATGACCCACGAATTTCACAGTACACAAATTAAAGTTTTCAAGGAGGATATGAAGAAAACTTGTCATTTTTCCCAGTTCTTCCTCTCATTTTATTCTTGGGTTGTACTCTTAGGGCAATATGGATGCTAGTATCCAATGTAAAATGCAAGATTTTCCCCCTAATTTTTTGTTTCTTTTTCTTTCTTTTCCTTCTTCTAATTCATTATGAGTTTTTTAAACACACTGGCCAAAACTATTAGTGACCACTCTTCAACTTGAGTTATGCAATTACTACGAATCTTATGTTTAAGTGGCTGCTTTGTTTTTCATCCGTTTAATGCAAAATTAAATTTTACATTTTTGCAAGAATGGAAAAATAAGTCATGAAAACAACTAACATTTACTATAATTTGATTTTCATGAACTAATAGCTGAAAGCAAGTGCGGATATAAAAGGGAGTGAAGGCACCCTGTTACATCATACTTCCTTGTTATAGGCATTTGCCGACATCTATTATGTGTATATTGTTTTTTTAATAAAATTTGTCATTTCTTTTTTTAATTCTCTACATGTTTTATTTGTATTGCATAGTACTTTCCATCATATAACAGGCCTACTCAACATAATGCAGTATTATGAAATAGTTTCATTTAATTTGTCGAGATGATTTTACTATTTTGAAATTATAGGAAATATGAAACATGCAGACACATGTAACTTAAGTATTCAGTTCATTAATTCCAAACTGTGGTTTAGCCAATGGAAAATTGCATTTTATTAATAAAGAAATGTTGCAGTAGTTCTGCCAGTGTACTGGAAGCGAAGAGTCCAGTTTCAAGTACTATCCACGGTTGTGATTGCAACCGATTGAAGGTTCCAAAATGCAAAATTCAAACTAATTTATTACTTACGAACTAAATGTATTTTGTAAACACTGGATTTGTGGATATGGTGCTTGTTTGGGGCTCCCCTGTTGAATGTTTCTGCATCTGGCTGAAAGCCTCCACTTTTCAACAGTAAGTTTATGAAGTCAAGAATTTTGTGTTTTACCCATGACTAGCTACTCCACAATTTTCTTCTCTTTTACCCTCAAAGTTTTGATAGTGCTACTGAAGAATTTTGACTGTCTTGAACCGTTAGGTTGTTATACATATTACACCTCTATTGGATTAAGTAAAGGTGCATTGACTGCTCCCTACATCCATTTAAATTAATGTTATTTTCCAAAATATTAATTGTATATATTTACTACATTTGGGATTTGTAAGATAGGGCAATACATATACAGTGGAACCTTTTTAGTACGTTTTTGAAGGGACTGAAAAATTTGGACGTAAAAAGCGGGAAAACTCACTACTGAAAATGGTAGTTAAACCTCATTAACTTGTTTCAGTCAGGGAAAAGTATAAAATGCGTTAATCGGAAGTACGTACTATGGAATATAGAATTTTAAACAACCTACAGAATTACTGTGTTAAAGAACTAGTTCACACAGCATGGAGAAATGAGAATAATGAAAAGGAGGGGAAAATGTACGATATTCTTTCAAGTACTGTAGTAAGAGTTAAAATATTTAGTTTTGTATGATGAAATATTTTCAAACCTAATAGTTCCCTAGAGTATCTATTTGAAGTTCTTTTGAGGTTAGACATGCTCGCTCGTGTACAGAAAAAAATAACTTCTACCATCACGTGATCTCAAACAAATCTCAAAACGTGGCAACACACAGCAAATTTCTCCTTTATACGCCAACGTCTTGTCGGGTAGAAGGCTGAAAAAAAAAAAGACCATTTTTATCAGCGTTGAATAAGTCTTTAATACGATTTGGGGCTTGTACTCCTTCAACAAAGACGGTAGCATTTCATTTGTCCAAGTTTCAACTGTGCCACTGTCAACAGCTGCTGCTTCTCCCCGCACACACTTGAAAACAAGACCATGCCTCTTCTTGAACCACTTGGTCCATCCATTTGACACCACAAATTCTGCTACTCCCATCCGGTTCGCGAGGTAATTAGCTTTCTCACGAATTATGTTTCCATCCATTGGAATGTTTGCTGCACGGGTTTGGTTGAACCATTGCAGGGGCATTGTTTCCTTCGCGAACAGGTTTTCTCTTTCCATTCCCTTTCGATTTGTACGCAACTACTATTTTGTTTCCATTGTTAACAATAGTGTTTAATGTTAAAGCAGAGAGTTAAACTTTTGTGCCCGTTCCACATGCTTAAGGTGAGAATTTCTGTCTACTACTACAAGAATTTTCAAATTCTCATAATTAGTTAATTATGAAACTACTTTCTTCTCCATTATTTCAATATGACGCAACAAAATTATCACTTAGGCAATGCGTATTTCCGTGAATTCTGTACTCGTGCACATAAACATTCGGTACAGTATGTATGTAATACGGTATGTATTGCAAGTTCCTACTGACACCTAGCCTTCTCAGAACACTAAACTTGCCGAATACACAAATCCATACATAGGCACAATGGGTTAGGATATTTACCAGCTTGACAAGCGAAGTTGCACTGTCATACCTGTTATGTCGCAACCCTTGCCCGGCTTTTGGCCAACAACAAGGAATGTTGTCTCGGAGCGGACAGGCTCGCATTCCTCCAGGGGTGAACAAAGAATGTTTTCGGGGCTGACGAAAATGCGATCGTACTAAGCGAAGCAGAGGCAAAATATGCAACGTGATAAATGAGGTACTTTTACATTATTTTCATTAGATAAGAATCGGGACTTGAAAATTACGACGTGATATGCGATAAAACTTACTAATGAGGGACATGTTAACGAGGATCTATTGTATACTTGTTATTGGAGTAGCATTGTAAACAGCTGTCATGTGGCTTCTTAGAGTTTTATTTGGAACAGCTACTTCTGATTGGGAGCTTCTGTCTTGTTAAATGTGAAAGCGACTGAAAATGTTTGAATTTGGGAACTTGCTGTCTTGCATTGGACATCTACATCCACGTAAGTTTATTATAAGAAAATGGGGCTTGGAACCCTTAAGAAAGAAATGTAAACTTTTCTCCAACTTGTCCATTATCAGAAAACTTTGCTAATTCAAGGCTTTCAACCAAGTGTTCATAAAAATTATCTGTGGGGATTGATAACAGTGCTGTCTTACGTCTGAAGGCAAACATTTTGCTGGCGGGCTACTGCCAGCTTAATATTGTGCAGAATATATTCTCCATTTAATTTGTGATGATCAAATGCATGCACAGAAGTTTCTCATTCACAACACTTGTGATAATAGGAACATCTTTTTCCAATGCTTTCAGAGAACAACTTATGGAGATTAACATTCTGATTAAGAAAATCTTAATACAAATTTTCTATTGGATCTAGTTTAAAGAGCAAAATAGTCATTTTATGTGGCTCTTAGTCTTGTGCTCATAAACCTCAGGACCTTATTATTGGATGTGACTTCATTTAAAAAATCTTGCATGCAGCAACCAGTAATTGAATCCAGTCTTCTATGGTGATGATAGGTAAACCACTAGATGTGTGTATGTACATAAACCTTCCTTCAACAAACAGCAAAATTCTTTTTCTGTATAGGGACAGGAAACTTTCAGGATACAATTGTAGATGTACTTTACATTGCTTTTCAGGGGTTATTTGCTCACTTTTTCCCCAGTGCCTTACAGTGCAGATACTTTCTGTAATGTTTGTCCCATGACTTGGAAGTTGACTAATTATGGTGAATACCCGCTGTATATCTAGGATTACGTCAATATTTTAGATTTCCGCACATTAACCATAAATCTGTCTGTAAGGTGGTCAGCTCAGAGACAGGTTAGATCTTCCAAAGCACCTTGTTGGTTATGTGGGTGGACACTCTTAAAAACTCCAGGCAGCACTATAATTAGGCATACTAGGCAAAGCGAGGAGTGGGGTAGTTTGAGGAGCCGTCTTACCTCTGTGGGAGGGGAATGCCTCTGACGGGTCGTGTCTCCCAGCAGCAGTGACCCCTTCCACTACCTTCCTTTTCTTCTTTTTCCCCTCTAAGCTGTTGGCTTCACGCAGGTTTGCGCCATCAGGTAATAATTGCATTCTTTCATTGGAGTTTGTGAATCTATACTTATCAATGTTACCGACCTAATCATCTGGCAACAATATTACCATGATTGTATTGACTTTAAATCTAAAAATATTTTGAAAGTGTTTCATGCTGTTCTTGAATAACGGGCATTGAATGTCCTTTTAATAACTATGGCTTCAGGGATGCTGGGGTTCTAGAAATTTGGCCAGAAGGTGATCTGTTGCCAGTAAATATACTGCCACAAGGCTGTTATTGCCAGATTGGACAGAGCCTGGATTTTAAAGGCCAGCTCTTGACCAATTACACTGTGCTACCAAGAACCTAATTTCACTGTGCAATCTCAAAGCAAGCTCTTTTGTTCCTAGACTAAGTTGTCTTGCCATGTTACAGGTCGAGGCTTCACATGTTTCATTCAAATCTTTTTGAGTTGAGAAATTAACTGAACATAATTGCAATCACTTTTTTTTTTAATGAATTATTTATTAATCTATTTATCAATTATTATTATTATTATTATTATTTTCTCCCCAGATTAAATAGATACAGGGTAATTGGCGTTGATAAATTATCCCTATGAGGTACTGACCTGGTTATCGAATTCACTTTAGATTATGAAACACTGAACCCATTAAACCTGGCTACAGGGGGCGTGATGGTACAGTGGTCAAGCTGTTTGCCTCTCTTCCAAGACTGATTGGGTTCAATTCCCGGTCAATGCATGTGAAATTTTCGAAGTGAAATATCACGTCCTGTGGTTCGGATTCCACGTAAATCTCGAGGTCCTCTGGCCCATGATCACGAGATTAACGGTCACGTATAACTACAAGCTTCCTTCCCAAACTTGGGTTCATTTCGCACTTATCGTACAAAAGGAAAAGCTCTTCGAGTATGATTTGATGATTTTTGCCATAGCATTGGTTTCTATTAGTGTTTAGAATTATACTGTGTGTGCCAAAACAACTAAAATATGTGCTTATATCTGCGCTGAAAATGGAAAATATGCATTGATGTACGCATTAAAAATATTGCCCATCAGCTATGTAACAAGAAATGTTAAAATTGTAGGATGTGATGATGATAATGATTATTGAGAAAAGGAGGAGAAATGATAACTTAATCTGCCAACATACTAGGATATGGTATCAATACCGTTCAAATAATTAACGAATGTGATGAAAACTATGACAATGACAGAACATCTGTGTTTAAAATAACACAGGCTTTAACTGTGATGAAAGTTACAATAAAAATGGTTGCATATAAGGTACAGCATTTCTGAACATAGTAGCAATGTTATAGAATCCCTATAGATGCACAATGAATTGTAGAAAAATGAAACATGTCATGAACATGTGCCAGATGAGTGTACATGAATATACTTTAATTCCTAGCCACTAATAAAATTAACTTGCCGTATAGTTGGTGCATGTCCTTATTCCTGGCAAGAAGATGTGAGGAGAAAGAAAGCAAATAAATTAATATTTGTAAATAAATCTGTAAAAGCTTGCCGTCTGATTTTTGGGGTACATTGAATTGTTTAATCGTTTTATACTGTAAGCAAGCTCAGCATCGTGAGAAAAACCTATTCGTTCCATGACAATGTAAGAAGCTCTGGATATATGCAGGGTGTAATTGAAATAAATGAAGTCCATTAAACAGGTGATGAGAGATTGTATTCTAAGCAAACATCTTCAAGAAATTGAGTCATATCTTAATTAATGTAGGGGAAATCACAAAAATCTTGGATCAATGTATTGGAAGAGCCAATAGGCTGGATCCCTTCTGTAACAAAGTTGATTTAACCATGTTGGTCTCCCCTCCAAGGCTGTGGAATGTAGACCAGAGTCTGAAGGTGAGTGCTCTCCTTACTGTGTCTGCCAATAGCAATGAAGTACACACACAAACCAATCCTATGAACAACACATTCACACCATTGACAGGGAATGGCTGCACGACTGGTAACGATAGATCTGTTTAGGATTCAGCCAGCCGTATGGCTGATAACATATTGGTGTATGGTTTAGCACTTTAATTAAGAAATTGAAATCTTGAAGATTTGGTAAATTAATGAAAGAACTTTTGTGTGGAGATAGCTCAACAACTGCAATAATAATGTTGGTTTTTAGACACACTAACTACTTTTATGTTTATGGGGGATGTCTAGTTACCGGAATTTTGTATTCACAGGATTTCTTGCAAATGCCATTAAATCTATCGACATATGGCTGTTGTATTTGATCACCTTAATTTACTACTTGACTGAAACTGGATCAAACCCTCGGGAAGGATAACACACTTATCACCAGTGCTACACAGCCTGGCTATTATTATTTTATTATTATGTCCATGTGCTCCTAGTATTGAAACAGCTCATTAATACTGGCCGATGAAGCATTGAAGACTGTCCTAAGTAGACTATAAAATTTAAAAACATGCATGTAGACTTTCGAAAACCTGTCGGAAAGTAGAAGTTAGGGGCAGATGACCATGCTGTTCTTCCCCTTAAAGCAGCAATATCTAACTAAAAAACTAGCATATTAAAAACCATGTCTACCCATGTAGCTGTCGGCGTTGCATTCTCATGAGTGTACGATAGTCCCACCATTGGCAGTCAGAAGATGATTTTCCATGGCACCCCACAAGGCAAATACCTTAACAAGGCCACGGCTGCTTTCTTTCCAATCTCGCGGCAGAGCCATGCACGTTTAATCGTGCACCAAAATCGATAGGAGAATGGAGGTCGCAATACCAGCGCTGACAGTGGCTATCATGAGTGTTTTTCCACACTCCCTCCAGGAAAATGCTGGGATAGTAACTTACTTGAAGTCCTGGGGCACCTATCTCATTCCTGGCACTAATAATTTTAGCTACAAATACAACTACAGTGGTCAGAGAAACACAGTTTATCAGACAAATCCAACACACACCCAACTACACGAGGTTGATGATCAAATATCCCAGGCCCCTAAACAACAAGCACAATAAACATTTTTTCCATTGCTAGTCCTTTACATCAGTCACCAAAAATATTTATTTACTGAGACTGGCGCGTGGCTCAGCGGTAAAGTTCTCGCCTGCTGAGCCCAAGATAGCAGGATCTCGGTGCATTCAGTTGACATTTGAGGGTAAATGTGAGGGAGCTATGTCGGTAGATTTACTGGCACGTTAAAAATCCCCTTTGGGGCAAAACTCCGGCACCCCGGCGTTTCTCAAAGCCACAGTAGATCTCCTCCCCTCAAGTTTGCCCATGCCTGCACCAGGCAGCGCACTCTTGCCATCAGACTACTTTAGGTGATGTATGAAAACGGTGAACATTTTACATGGCAGTCTTCTAAAATCAGGAGATGTGTGAAATGTTATTAATTTACGGTGAGGCAGAGTGACGGTGGAAAGGCAGTACGACTTTACCGACACTTTCCAAATCGAAGGCATCCATGTGACTGGATGTTTGTTAGGGTGCTTCAAAGACTTAGAGACGGAGTACTACAGCCTAATTTTGAGGGTAGGGCCATTCATGACTGCAGCGTGTGTTGTCAACTGAGGAAGAAACCGTGGGCTTGGTAGACTGATCCAAGGAGGAGTACCAGAGGTATTTCCCATGAGGTGGGTGTATCTCACTACATTGTACACTGAACTCTTAGGGAGCAGTTGTTGTACCTATACCACATGCAACTAGTTCAACACCATCTAGCAGCAGATCGTCCCACAGGGTACGATTTTGTCAGTGGTTATTGAGAAACAACAGCAACAACTGGATTTTCTCACAAGAATTATAGCTGCTGATGAATCATATTTCATACGTGATGGAGTACTGAATTTCTATAACAGCCGTACCTGGAGTGAAGAAAATGCTCATGTTAGGTCCTTTTAACATCGGTTTTCATTGAACGTATGGGTAGGAATCATTGAGGACTATATCATTGGCCCTTTGTTACTCTCACGAAGTTCGACAGGCCAAGAGTATTTGCAGTTCCGAACTGAAACTTTGCCGGAGTCTTTAGATGGCATTCCTCTGCACATACAAAGAGATGTGGTTTCTTCATGATGGTGTGCCCCCTCACATTTCTCGGCCAGTTCAAGAGTACTTGGGCAATTTTTGTGGGCCAGTGGCGTGGTCAAAACAGTCCTGTTCAGTGGCTGGCCCAAAGCCCTGATTTTAATTTCTGGGACTATATGAAGGAACTGGTTTGCAGGAGTGACCTCTGAAGGTGTGTATTTGGCGCAGTCTCGTCAATAAGGAATGACATCGCAACATGTGAAAGTGTCCTTATAACTACAGCGATCAATCCAATATATGAATGAATGGCTTCCACACTTAAGGTGTAGGCTGCACAGTACTACTGGTCCAACTAACCAAGTCTTTATGTGAAGTTTCAACAACACAATTTGCTTACGTAGGGGTTTATAAAACAAGGACCGCTATCATCAGTTGGACACCCTCCTCTCAACAGGTAACATCATGCTTCAATTACGCAACAACTTCCTTGTACCGCCCATTCCCAAGCTGCGCTTGCTAGGGCAAACTTCGTTTGCACCTTCTGCCTGAAGTGTTACTGTAAAACCTACAGACATTGACTTTTTAATATTTTATTTTACATTTTAAGATAGGTCACAGTTTCTTCGCCTAGGTTACTTAGAATAGTCACTTCTACCACCAGTTTAATGGACTTCCATTATTTCAAATACACCCTGTTTGTATGTATGCATGCATATATAATTTTTTAAATGAATATCTGCATTTAGACTAACACCAGCTTCTATTATAATACACATTTTATTTTGAAATTGCAAGTAGGAACACTATGTTGTAAGGAAGCATGAAACTTGAAACTATCTCCCTTGACACTATGTTCATGAAAGGTTAGAACTTACTTCAGGACAACATTTTATGTAGGTTATGCTAAATCTTCATACGAAAAAAAATAATTTGATCACATACACCAGTCTCCTGCATGCACAGTGCTCTGTGATGTCACCGGCCGGAGAATCCGTGCTCCATTTCTCCAACGGAACGTGAAAAGAGGAATGTAGGGGCAGAGGAAGGGATGGCAAACATATCTAGCAGTGGGGGACTCCACTCGACTATCCATGTGCAGTATTCTTTTTAGTAATACTCGCACATTATAAAAGGCATATTTTGCTCTGTTAACCTATAGGGTTTAAACATTTATTACTTATTAATAATATATATTTATTACTTTAATAAAAATTTGTTTTACTGCAATTGAATAATGAATGTTATGTTACCACAGGCAGAACATATTGAACCCTTGCAAAGAAGCTTATGAGACTCAGTTTCGGGGGGTGTAACAGTCCAAATCGTAAGTTGTTGTTAAAGCGCTTCATTAACATGCAGGGTAACACATAACAAAATAACATGCAGGAAAAAGTGAAGCCAGGGTTATAACAAATGAATTTAATAACAAATCCGCTATTTACAATAAGAATTAACAAACAAAACTCCCATAATGACTCCCACTGAATAAATTAAATTTGCCAAAACTAGGCCAAATCTCAGGAGAGATTATTACACGGACCAAATGTCCCAAAAAGAAAATCAACAATAATGACAATGTATGCGCGAGTGCTGTTCTACATGCTTCACGATGAGTACAATTGAATGCAGGATTCGTCATCATCCGGAATAAACTTTCAGAAGACGAATCCGCATTACTTAGAGCTAGACAGACGCGGGGAACAACTATACAACACTTAAAACTAAACCGACACTTCCTATACTTAAAATAAACACAATAATTTCCGCATGAAATTGGAATCAAGACTGCCGTAGCAAAACATTACTGCCTAAAATTAGGACTTCTCACAAATCAACACAAGTAAGTTAACACATGACCAACGACAGAAATACACATATGACCGCCGTCATTTTTACAAGTATACTACCACTACACCACTCGGGCGTCACACACTAAATTACATGGACTGAGTCATAAACAACATCACTAGGCTCAAAGCCAACATTTACATTATTAACACAATATTCCATCCATACGACATGCAATAATCCGTCACAGACATGGCGAACTCCCGAATTAATTATGGTTCAAAATAACCATCACAACGAACAGGTTTGCTAAATGAAAGCTTAAAGGGGCCAGTCGGAAAATAGGACTGCCTAACAAAATAAGTCACCAGGCAAGACGGGCGTCCGTGGAAATCTGCATATCTGTCAACCCACGTGTCAAAAATAACCTCGGCCTCCCAAGGCACGGGATCCAGTCTCGAAGAAACGTGCCCCAAAGCACAATAATACGTGTGTGTCAGAACAAAAATATATCTCAGCATTTCCCCTAGGAAATCCAAGAATCAGCATATGGACAAGGAACAGTGGTCTCCTCAGAGCACCCTGCCTTTCCATCAAAATACAACAACAACAAAATATGAGGGCGGTAGGACCTCTACCCCTCTTCACGTAGAATCAAAACACACACCTGACACAATAACACACACAGAATCACACGTATGGGTTTGACAGACCCTGAAATAAAATGACATCAATATTTTCCACCTGCTGGCGCTTCCGTTCGATGCCAGTGACTAATAAACCTGAAAAGGACTCAAAAAAATCTAAACAATTAGAACTAAGGTGTTCTACAATTACATCTTAATTTGTTGCACTTGGCAACCCTAATATGAATAACCTGTTCAGCAAACATCTTACAGTAATTACCTCCCTTTCCTATCAACAAAATATGAACTTTAATAAAGCACCACTTATCGAATGTAAAGGGTTTCGCATTCGCATGGATAAAAATCACGTACTTGCGCCGTGTACTTTAAATATGACTCCAAAGAAAAATAAAACACCAATAAACAACTTTGGCCACGCGCCAACGTACATTTAAAACATTTAGTGTCGGTACAAGAAAAACAATCTAAAACAAGAAAAAGACTAAAATGAACTATTTACAAAGTTGGGCGCCAATCTAACTACATATTGAATAATCAATTTTTGTACATCACCGTATCAGCTTGCAGAACATATGACTTGCATCTCGGCTCATTTCCCTACGGGAAATTAACCCTCCATCGTTGTCTTCGTAGAAGCGTCGGACATCACTCCAGCTCCTGACCACACGTCGGACATCTTGGTGTAGTCTCTTTGGAAGAAAAGTTCAATGTTATTATAATTTGACCTGGCTATAATCGCTTGTGAGTTACTAATTTCGCCCACGAATTGTCCTATGCGATTAATCAACTAAGTCTTTCCCTAGCTCTCGTTTACACACGCACAATACAACACTTGAAATAAATACAGTAAAAATTTACATGAAATGTACACTTCAAACCCATCGTCACTGGTTTGTCAATACAAGTTTTAAATCTGCCTGTCGCAGTCGTTATCTCGCTCGGTAATCTCTACTGCTCTTGGACCTTCGCTCGCTGAGCGCTAATTGGAATGTTACTCAAGTCTTGCCCCTAAGAGCTGAAAATAGTTGTCTTCAAGATAATATTAGAGTACTTAAATCACCACGCAAACTGGCGTGAAGTTAGCTCACCAGAGCTCAAAACGAATTACTTCAAATAATAATATTAGAGCGCTATAATCACTACGCAAACTGGCGTGAAGTTAGCTCACCAGAGCTCACAAAGTATTACTTCAAATAATATTAGAGCTTTAAAGATCGCTACACAAACTGGCGTGAAGTTAGCTCACCAGAGCTCAAAACAGTTGTCATCGAAACAGCGTCTCGTCGATCAATTTATTGGAAACTGACAGAGTGAGGAGGAGTGGGGTGAAATAAGAAAAATTTTCTAGAGTTTTCATCTCACACACACGGGACTAGTGTCAATCTTCATCATATAATTCAAACGTCTCAGCGCACTCATGCGGAGATAATTCGGATCGGCGGTTCTTTAGATAATCAATTCCGCGCGCTTTTTACCAGTGACGCCACCCATCGCGTGGTTTTGGATTGGTCTCTCCTGATTGGGTGATTCAATCGTAGGTCGGTTGCAAGAAACTCGTGACCATCCCTTTATGATTCCAATTCTGGTGCATGTTGTTACACAATTTGGCCTTGAACTCAGCTTACCCGGCCGTTTTCAAGAATAGCTACTAAGCTCGGTTTCTGTGGCAATCATTGCAACACGCTAACTTGCCTTCCTCTTGTCACCATCCATAAGTACTGCCTGGGCCGCAGTAATAATAATAATAAATCATGAATACTTATTTATCGCAGATTAATTTCAATTCCATCATAAATTCACGGTTCGTTTATGGTTATTGTTAGTGTTGAAGATGGGCTGGTTCATAATGAAAAGTTGTTGGTTCCATTTCTACGTTCTATTGACAACTGATTGCTCCATCTTGAAAAAGTAACAAGCATTTTTGGTACTCTTAAGAGTTACTGTTACTTATTTTAAAAAATAAGTTATCTCGTTACCGTAGAAAGTAACGGTTACTAGTAATGGCATACAAGTAACGTGCTACTCCCCAGCCCTGCTTTTAAGTGTGCCGAAGCCAGTTTTCTTTTCTTTTGAACTCTTTCTTATGTCCTTTGTGAGTTTTTATTTCAATAAAAATTAATATTTTTTGGGCATTTTCTTTGGCATCTATGATCAAACTCCGTAACCTTTAGAGTATCAATTTTAATGTGTATTTGTATTGGCTGGGTGGTGGTTTACTTTATTTATACATTGTGCAGGAAGACCTGTCGATTGGGAAAGGAGGAATTTCACTTTCCTTTCCAAATGAAATTCTGGTTATGTCACTGGGATAATTGGGATTTGACTAGGTGGTTAAGCATATATTTTTTTCCCCTTGTTTTGGTGTGAACAATCGCCTTTCTCCATTTGAATGATAATGACTACGGCTCGGATTTTTAGGTAAATAAATATTTTTTATGTAAATACATATTTTAAGCATTTTTTTATAAATACATAAATTCCTGCATTTCACTTATATATTAGCACATAAAAATACATAATACATTTTTAAAGTGGGTATGCTAGATCTTTCAGCTTATTGCTTTTTTGTTGTGTTACTTCAACGGGGAAGAACCTGTGAGCTATCCAATTTTCATGCAGAACGTATGTCAGCTTGCAGCTGTGTTTATATTACCTTGTTGCCCCGTCCCACTCACTGTGGAAGCCGGGGATGTCCTTGTCCATAGCCACATTGCATCATGTGTTAGACCTCCCCCTCCACCAGCTAACTGGAACCAGTGTGACTCACATGAAGTTCATTTCTGGCCCTGTGAAGTGTAAGGCAGTTCTACGATGCCTGAAGTAAAAACAACTACAAGTTGTCTGTTGCAGAATTTAAAGATAATTTTACTTCTGATGGGGGCGTTCTGTTCTGCCAACCATGTGGGAAAGCAATCCAGGCTGAACAGCGACCTCAAGTTACACAACACCTCAAGGGCAAGAAACATATTGCCGTAGTTTCGCGATAATCGTCGGGTCATTTGTGATGGACGACCTGAAGAATTATCTCGTGTATTGTAATGCTTCAGCAGTCAGTGAGGCATAGCATAAATTGCATTCGTGAGTACTGCATATTGTTTATATTCACATTAATAAACTAAATTATAATTAAATATTTTTCCTTTTTCGGCACATATTTCAGGTATTTTTAATGCATAAAAAATAAATATTTTCCCGATTTTTAGCACCTAAAAATCCGAGCTCTAATAATGAGTCTTGACCCCCTCTATCTATTCAGAGCAAATATTAGGTATGTTGGTAACTAAGTAGCTTGAACTAAGAGATTACAACTGTGCAGATTAGCCACACTCAATTCATACCACAATCCAGAATCCCATTACAACAGCTAATAAACATTTATGCTATAATTTTCCACAATATATTACTCCCTGAACTATCATCTATTTGATAGAAAAACTTCCACTACTGTCTGTCCTCTTTGAACAAGCTACACAAAAGTATTGGGTTTATTGAGACACCAAACAGTGCTATGCCCTTTAAAGTTCTTGGGCCAAGAATCTCAAGATTTAAATTAGACTTAAATACTATAATATTTTTCATGGTAAAGTATTTTTATTTGTTTGGGGGAGTAAGCTCTCATTTATTACAGCAGTGGGGTCAACATGTTAATAAAATACAGTTTGGTATACAGACGTTTTTATCTGAAATTGCTTGAAGTTTTGACACGGGTAAACAGATTATGTGAAAATGCACATGTTGTTATTTAAGCACTTTTGCATGCTTATCATCCATACGACCATTTACATAAAATACCGTAAATGAAATAATCTGCAACAGTCAGAAATCAGGCTATATAAACATGGCTCGTGGGCAATTGTGAACATAATTGTCATCTACAGCATAAGTAAAAGGAAAGGCCATAATTCAGTAATTTCCCTGGAAGTGAGGTTTACTGGTATTGGATGCAAGGAAGAAATTAAAGTTACATCTAATCTTACAGAAAAGAAACAACATAAGACAGTGTTGTGGCTGTAAATGCCTATAATTAAGAAAGGGAAAGTCCCTCTCTCCCCATATCCAGAATAATCGATTGGAACATATGAGGACTCAGAAATTAATGACAATTTTTGCTTGTATCTACTTTTGATATTGTAACAAATCAAGATCAGTAATTCATTCCACAGTGTTCTTACGTGAAGTTGCTTATATGAACTTGAAACCTAATCTAGTCAATTTAATTCCAAGCCCGGATTTGCACCAAGTTGCCAGCTATTGGTGGATTGGTTTTGAAGTTTTAAATGTTATCAACAGTCTTTTTAATGTTACACATTTAATTGTAATTTAGTTGTTCTCGGGTTCAAATATTTAAATTACAATGTATTTTCATGACCAGTGTTATGGGAAGACCATGTTTGTATGACATGATGATACAGTAGTTTAAAACTGCCTAAAATAGAAACCTAGACGAACTGTTGATACATGCTGGAATGCTTTTTTATTCCTAGAGTAAAATAAACTACAAAACAGGGAGCTGCCTATTTGAGGACTGATTGCTTTGGGTACCATTTGTGTAAATAACCTGGTTAAAACCAATCATTTTCATTGCAACAGCTGTTAAAGTTTATAGAGTCATTTTCAACAAAAGTGTGATGGTTTTTGTGATGCATAAGATTTGTTTGTATCAAAAGTTCATTACGGTACTTCCAAACTATTTAATTTGGTTATTTTCGTATGATAATATTGTTACTTCAGTTTTGGGAATAAAAACAACTGTTTACAAAAGAAAAACCATCAAAAAGCTGGAAAAGTATTCCAGAAGGATTACATTCAATTTTAGGCAGGTATGCAGTTAGTATTATAAAAAATTAGTGAGGTTTCTTTATAGTTACGATCAATTCTCACCATGAATTCTCATTATTTTGAATTGGTGATGTGGTGTACCTTCAGTCAGATGTTTTGATTGTAATGATCAGTGTTCATTATGACATTTGGTAGCATAAGGTCTTTAAAATTATTGTCTTCAAGAAACTGAAAATATGATTTTATAAGACCCTAACAAATTGATATTTTTATTGAAGCATTGCCAGGATTGCTATTTTAAGTTGATGTAAATCTGGAAACATTGCTTTATTTGTTTTGATGCTGGTTTTAGATTTTTTTGACAACTGTAACTTACAGAAATTGTTTACAAAGTATGTTAAGCAAACCCTTCAGTTGAAATGTAGGAAAGTAGGGAGGTTTTATTTTTATTGGGTATGGCCCGAATTTGTTAGATCCAGGAAGAGTTAATGTAATGAATGTGTCAACCCTGAGCTCCACAGCTAACTGTGATGTGCTGTTACCTTGCATTATAGATGATATCTGAATAAAGTAACACAGTATTGAGTGTAGTTGCTGTAGTTAACTAATTAGGAATTGAATGGGTATGTGAGGATTTCATTAATACATTCATGGTAGGCATTTCAGGCTGAAGATTCTCCTTCTAGGGTATGGCTTCATTGGTGGTGCTTACAAATCTTGAGTCCCTTCAATCAGTAGGCCAATTATTGATGGAAAATAACCAAGACACTCCACTAGGCCCTAACAAGTTAATAACAGTGATATTGTATATTGTGCAGGTATTGCTGAAGCAATGATCTCATGTATAATGTATGTATCTGCAAGGTAAGGAAACTGCACAGATTTCAATGATCACGCAAGTGTTTTTTTGTGCTAATAATGGTGGGAATCTGTTGTGAGCTAGACGGGGGCAGAAGTTTTTTGCAACCCCATCTTCTGGTTGCTTTCTTCTTCAGTCCGATGTGCTCCCAAGACAAGACGAATGATTCGAGCATAGAGCAGATTCTTCAGCTTATAAAACACATTAAAGGCTGTTGGTCTTGATGGGATTTGTTCCAAAAAATTATTTAAACACTTAAAAGATGTGTGTGTTAATTGATTCTAGATAGTTGCAGCCACACAGTTATAAGTAAAATTGTAGATACTTGGTAATTTTTGAAAGCTAGTAGCTCTCATGATGTTGTTAACAGGTGCTGGTTCAAAGATTTTAAAAAAGAAATATTATATCTGGTTAAATGCCAGTTAACGAGTACTTCCAATGTTTCACTGCTGCTGCTTTTTAACACTTAAGATTGGCATTTTCCTGATAATGCTCTGTGATACAATATCTGAAGTGGTGCAGCCCAGCCAAAGGAGTACCTGTGTATCTTGTTAATACTTGTAATTGCTTGTTTTTTTGGATATTCATTTTTGTAATCCTCCTGGAAGGAAATTAGTAATTTGCTACTGTGATTACAGGACTACCATATTTCAAGATATTTGACATATTCTGGATATTCTTTTTATGTGTATGTATATTCATCCTCGACATGACATGCATGACCCAGCTTCTTATAATATTGTCATTGGCGGCCCAAGCATCTTATTTGCTGTTTTCTAAAGGGGCACAGGGATTCCCATTGTGATGGGCTAATTATTAAAAGCCATTGTTGTGTGTGATTCAACATAATTTTCCTATACATTGAAACATTATCTTAAATTGCAAAGCAGTGGAATTGTTCATCTTTTTGTTTTCTCAAGGCTAACTTTTTTGGTGAAACTCTTATTGGCTATGAGTTTCAAATTACCACCATGGTAATAAAGGGAAGTATTAAAATATTTAATTAATAGGTCAGTGTTCTGCAACCTTTTCTTGCCAAAAGTATTTAAAACGTATATGTTCTAATGATCACCAGTACACTGTGCTTTGGTTGGTAAATTTATTTACACACACACACACACACACACACACACACACTTCGAAGATACAGTTTATGCCACCATTTTTGAGAGCTCGCACCCTGAAGGAGTTTAGTAGTGGCAGTGATGAGATGCTTAGAGCATGTGATCTGTTTGTAGTCTGGAGTCTTTTTGGCTGGTTGGAATTTTATCTTCAGTCCATCATTTCGATCACAACCAAAAATAAAATAGTCACCATTCCCAGCAAACGATATGAGTGTACAATAATGCGGTTGACCTGCGTAATAATGAACCTCGTATTTCACAAGTTTGACAGCCAGAGTAATCTGCCATTGAGCTAAGCAAACAGCTGACATGTCATGCCTCTCGGTTAGAGCAATGCATCACCACGTGCTTCGTCACAGAATGATGATATTGCATGATACATGACATTGAGACTCTTCTGTTTTATGGGGCAGATGACCTTGCTGTTCCGCCCCTTTAAGCAAAAGTAACTAACATAACTATCTCTTCTATTTACTTTGATTGTAGGCAGCTTTCACACCAAAAGATAATAGGTTCGAGCACGACTTTAATCGGTGGCATTTTTAGATTATTGAAATACATTAACTCTCCATTCCTCAGCGTATGTCTTAGCTGTTAGAATTGAAGTTCAAGATGGCAATCACTTTAGTTACACTGATGGATTGTAGCTGAATAACAGATTTAATCAAAATCATCAATATCAGTGATGCGACTGAATACCCCATGTACCTTACCTGGTCTTCCGAACGAGGTACCCAGTTCGTCACATTTACTTCCTTCTTTAATAACCTTTCTAATGGTCTTTTTTGGCACTTATTTCAGAAGAATTAAGACCTCATGTGATGCTCCTTCACTTTTCATAAACAAATGCACATTATTTGTAACCTCACAAGTTTGTGAAGAGTTTTGCCAGGCAGTTTTGATTGAATAGGTGGCATTTTGCTCAGCACACTAACACAATCTCCACTATAAGTAACACAACACGCACACAATGAACTAGATTAATAATAATGATATTGGTTTTACGTCCCTTTTAACTACACTGGCTTTTAAGAGACGCCGGAGTGCCGGAATTTTGCCCCGAAGGGGATCTTTAACGTGCCAGTAAATGTACGGACACGGTTCCCTCGCATTTGCGCACCCTCAAATGCCGGCTGACTGCGCCAGGTTTCGAACCTGCAACCTTGGGAAGCAATGAACTAGAAGGAACTACGATAAATATCAGTCTACTATTTCATTTAGTCATTCAGCCTAGCTTCCCGTGCTACAAACAACTCGCGTATCAATTGCACATGCCTGAGGCTTGCAGACTGTCCTCTGTACGACTGTGCAACCAGGGCAGACCGGCCAAAAATGGTGGCGTAAACTTTAGATCACCAGACCAGTAACCACACAGATTTTACCTCTCCCTAAGTGGTTTATTACTTTCTTCAGTTTCGATTTTCTCACCTGCATTGCAGGAAAATGAATTTGTACCTATATATATTTAAAACAGATTTGCTCTAAAATATTATCTTACTGTAATATTATGGGCTACTTACTTGGTTCAAGGATAACAAAATACATGAATTGCTTGTCTGTCATACATTAACCTCCTGAAATACTTGATATTACTTGTCAGAGTTAATGTCCAGGTTGACATAGCACTCCTCCAGATTACACCCTATAATTACCCTTCATTGCACTAATTGTAAGAATACTCGAGATGCCCACCCTCTGTGGGGAACCAGGAATAAAATACTGCTATATAGAAAGCAGAAATAGCAGAGAATTCAGCTCTAACCCCATTTCCCCCCCTTATTATAGACAAATTATATATTAATTGGATACAGTCTGCGAAGATCTCATTAGTAAATTTATGGTAGACACTTGAAACTGAAAATTGTCTTTAGTGATTCCATGTAGGGTATGGCTCCATTGGTGTTTCTTATAACAATGGAGTCCCTTCATTTGATTAATTAAGCACTTTGGCAGAAATCAAAATGTGATTAACACATATCTGTTTCCAGCAAGACTTGATAAAACCTCAAGCAATCTTCCCTTACAACTCGTGTGAAATCGCTGTAAATTTGATGGGTCCGAGCAGCAGAATGTCAACAATGCTAAGAAATAATTAGCCATGCTAATTAACTACCCTCGTGCTAACACACTTATTGAAACATCAACAGACTGCATGCTCTTCATCTAGGTTGTTTACATTCTTGCTAAGGGAAAAATTTTCAACATGTAGGATATTTTTTTTGTCAGTTATATCTATGATTTCACCTTCAGGATTGGAAAAGAAAAAACAGTTTAAAGTGTGCATGGCTAACATTTTTTATTTGAAACCGTATTCCCAAATTGTCATACTGATTACATGACAGTATGTAATATTGCATGGTCAATACCAAACTGTGATGAGTACTTCCTATGAATGAATGAATGATCGTGTGGCCTCCTGAGAGGCCTAGTGCAGGTCTTTCTAGTTGACGCCCGTGGGCGACCTGCGCGTCGTAATGAGGATGAAGTGATGATGAAGACGGCACATACACCCAGTCCCCGGGCCACGGGAATTAACCCCAGGAGATTAAAATCCCTGATGGCTCGGCCGGGAATCGAACCCGGGGCACATTGGGCCAAAGCCTAGCGCGCTAACCATTTAGCCACAGAGCCGGACAGTACTTCCTATAAAAGTAATGTTTACTTGTACTTTATTAAAATTTCCTTGGAGTAATTGTAATTTGTCCCAATTCCTTACTTAGAGCACTTTTTCCATCACTTCATAGAACAGGTGTGGTGAACCACTTCTGCTTTTCCTTAATATAGTTCAATATTTATTTGGTTAATAGTTAGTAAGTTATTGGGGTTTTAAGGGGCAGAACAGCGAGGTCATCTGCCCCTAAGCACATATAGTTTTATATATTTATTTTATGTGTCAAGACTGGTTGTGGAACACTGAACTAAATGACCCTTCTAGCAAAAAACTTTGTGACAAATCATCCACCAATTTGCTTCACTTGAAAAAAATATGCCTGGAATATATATTTAAAATAGTAAAATTGAATAACTTCATGGGTACGGTATATATTAATACTCTCAGTGTCCAAGAATTCTAGTTTTCTCTGGAAACATAGATTTTTTACTTTCCATGGATATTGTATAATTTTCAGTAGGAATGATATCTTAATTGTAACTATCATAATTATAAATCTTGCCTGGAATACAAATCCATACACCACCTGAGTGTTCAAGTCAAATGTTATTTTTACTAATACTAATACTCATGGGCTTTGTGTGCTCAACTTTGTATTTTGTAGCCCAGTGTTTATTAATTTATTTATTGTTGCAGCTATTCATTGCTTATCTGTGATATGGTGTTTCATTGGTGATGCTTTGTGGTTGAAATTAATTATCAGCTGTCCAGAAAACATTCATGAACAACTGGACCAAGTCCCACAATGTACTTTGCCAGAATATTTATTGTCTTCCTTCAGATACCATAGGCAGCTCATGGCAGTCCCCTCATACTAGTTTGGGAATTAAATTCTTCTGCATTATACAGTTTACATCATTATCTCTTCTTGTTTTATGATACGTTTTATGAATAGGCACTTACTTGATTGTGAAGTAATTTTTATTTTCGTGTTACAACTTAATTTATAGGCTACTGTACTATTAAGCAAAAATTGTCAAAGCTTATTAATTTTACTGGACTGTATACTCGGATACTATTCAGAGCTATGTTCTCCATCAAACACTTTTATTTCAGACACAGCACAGGACTGATTTCATGTCTGGATATCAGGAGTTTGTACCGTTGTATATTATTGAGGATGTTTGCACAAACACTTCTAAATTCACCTAAATGCACATCATATTGAGTGGCAATAAGATGGAGCCTCCTTAAAATTTCGTATTTATTAGCATGAATTATTTTGTGTGGCATTTACTAGAACATTTTTTCATGCTTGAAGATACATCATATTGCTCATTTCACTAGAACATTTTTTCATGCTTGAAGATACATTATATTGCTCATACAGTTACGGTACTTAATTTTCTTTTGAAAGAGATTTTGTGAGTTTTTTTTTCTCTTACAACCAGAATTGTTCTAGACTGAGGTGCCCTAGATTCTTGGAAAACATATCCTTGTACTATAGTAGAGCATAATTATCCATAATGCCCATTTTGCAATCATTTGACGAGTAACTTTTACTTGCAGGACAGCTACTAGAGCCTATTCCTACAGGATGGAGTTCGTTATAGTTTGTGGCTGGAAAAAGTAAAGGGAGAGGTGAATTTGGTTGGGCACAAGATTCAGTACTTCATTCTGCAAATGTGTAATATCTGTATTTTTATAGGCTGTAGCTGGAAAAAAAAAGGGGGAAAGTAGTGTTTGGGTGTTAATGTATAATATCTGCAATCTTTATTTGATCTCTGCACCTTAAATAAATTTAAAATTGTGCTCGATATGATTTTTACTGTATGTTTACCGATTCTCTTAATACATTGAAAATCAAGTTGGAAAATGTGTACAGAGTCGAGCACATTATACAAACATCTTAGAAAAGGGTGTCACAATAGGAAACAAACATTATTGTACATTAATATTGGAATGCTAATATTTTTGAAGTGGTTTCCATTAAAAGAAAAAACATAAAAATTAAGATAAGAAAATTGAAATGTGTCATTTCCTTGTTTATGATAGAAGCTTGAGATGAAGTGATGGGTTTTTACCCATGTTGGCTAGTACAGGAATTGTACAATCCTGACAATAAGTAAAGTAAATACTCGCCCTTTCACAGTCTCATTTTGCAACGTGAGGATTGAGTGGGAGATTATGAGGTTCATACAAGAAACATTTAAGAGGACATTGTGAACATGAGTAGTGGTGTCAAGGTCAGCCACTGGTGGCTTCTCTGTGCTGAAAGCTGTCCCAAATGCTATTTCGGTATCTAGTGGCCATACAGACAGCCTCCATTGATTAACTGGATCAGTTGGTTTCAAGCTCTTTTCCTTGCCTCAGATTGCCACTCATTTAGTTTTGAGAACTGAGACCTTGGCACTACTGATAAGGAGGATTAAATGAAAGCTGAACATTTCCCTTGTATTAGATACTTGAGAGGTGTTCATGTAGGTAATTTTCAAAATAAAACCTGACTCTTTCGGAAATTTAAATGAGATTTCAAGAAACCCAGCCCTGCTGATGTAACTCGTTGCTTCATGAGATTCAAAAAGATGAAAATTTGGTATGTGTCTGCTGAAGCACTGATTATTACTTTTATGCCATTTGCTTGAATAACATGGAAGTTTTACTTCAATGGCTTTATGGATTTGTAACACAGTATTATATCTCTTGTCTTTTAAGGGATATGGAAGACATGTCATACCCACAGACATATTCATGTCCAAATATGTAGTTTGTTTTATTGTTTCTAGATTGGAAAAAAAAAAATAGGAGAAAGGTATGACAGTGGTACTAATAAATGTATGGTGGTGATGGAAAATTCCTTAAACATGGCATTGTAGTACACAATTATCAAATGACCTTGTACAAAACCTTGTGCCATTCTTTATGTTACCAATCCTTGGTCAGTTCTGATGGAATATTATAATGTGATAGGGAAAGCTTGATATGCATACTTGCAAGAAGTTTGTATTCTGTGTAAAGTATAATTATCATACTCAGTACTATGCTTTAGTATCCAAGTGATTAAAGTATCGTCCAGACATCTGAATTAATAATTGATGAGAGATTTCATGTTTGTTTCAATCAGTTTTGAATCCAGGGAAATATGCCAGACATTTCCTTTATCAGTTCTTGACCAGTTCCAGCCTGGAGCAGCTAGATTTGAAGGAAAAGAACCCCTTCCTCCTCTTTCTCTCTCTGTCAACATCCTTCAGGTACTCTTGTCGAAAGCAATGGTAGATTTTTCTGTTGAATCTCTGTGTATGGCCATTGATGAGTTCCTCAAATGTTTTAGTGTTGTGCAAAGGTCATGGTGACCATATTGAGAAGAGACTTGAACTAGGTATGCCAAACCTGTCTGAAATAACATATCGTAATAGTTTTTAAAAGAATACTGGATATTTGTTAAGAGATATGCACCAGTATTTATAGTAAGCCTAGATTTATATTCTTTTTTATTTACATTTAGACTGTACATACCTTACTTTTTCCACTAATGGTTCAAAATAGATGATGATTTTGGGATCTCATCTAATGTTATACAGAATCATTATTTTGTAAAAATAAAAGAGAATGGGAACAATCTCTATCCTGCTTTGAATGTAACATACCTATTGTAGATAACACATCACTTCAAGTTTATAAGCTCTTTGTACAGAAATTGTACAGTAATTATTTTAAAATTTAAAACCAATAAATTCATACTAATTAGCTTCTGTCACACAGACATGTTCACTTGCAAAGCAACTACTCTTCTGCCATGAAATCCCACTGGAAGTTCTTAATGAACTAGCAGCAAATGTTTAACTTATCAGGAATGTTTATAATGGTGCAGCAGCAGAACTTTCTTACCAGTATTTTTTGCACAGAGCCTGTTATATTAACAGACATGATGTTATGTTCAATAGTAATAATGGCTAGTGCACATTTATTTCTAATTTTAGTATTTGCATAGATCTGTATCAGGCATTGTACAGTTTGTAAAATAAATAGTTTTTATGTCAGACTAAATTGTGATTTACTATTGACTCCCAGATGTGTAGAATTGTGTTCGACAGTATATTATTCAAATTAATAATGAATGTGACTACAGACAAATACAAGGGAAAATTAATAGCGCTTAGCATCGTTTGCAGTGCATTAGTACCATATGGGATTCAAGCAGAGAAATATCGACCTTCCTAACAGGCGTTAATTGGGCTGCATAAAAAAATATCATTAACCCGTTTCTGCCTGAATTATATTTTTGACATAACCTAATTAAGATTAGTACCAAAAGCTGTTTTTAGTGTATTTCTACAGTATTTTAATGAAATTTGTTTAAAACGGACCGTAACATGTATAATACAGCATGTGCCATATATGGCACGCTAGGCAGATTATACAATATAATTATCTATGTGAAATAAATTACAACCCTGTTTTTTCTCTCTAGATTGTTTGCCTCCACTGCCTTATTTGGTATGATATGGTACAATAATCACAATAATAACCTATTGCATATTTGACAGTGGCGGCTGGTGACATTGTTGCAGCGTTGCACAACTCCCAATAATTTTACACCTAATTCGTAGTTTTTTTCCTTTAATGTTTTAGTTTTATAGATCTAATGCACTCAAAAATTTGTTAAAATCATCTATATTTTGATATTATTTATCCTAATGCTTTACACTGTACCTATAAAAGCCGCCGCCTTCAAATCAAACTCCAGGGGGTTAGCTCTCTTGTAGCGACTCCCAAGCAGACAGCGCGGCGTACAGGACGAGGCTGGACGAGGCCAAGCTTGTGCATAGCATGCCGACCAGCATGGGTAGCAGGGAGTTGCAGACGAGCTGCCAGCCCCCTGGCAACACTCAGCTCCAAATGGCCCCGTTAGACTACACCACTCTTTGGAAATGACAACACCCTCGATTTCTCTTACCCCGCGAAGGGTAGTTTAGTTAGTTAGTTATTTAGTTAGTTAGTTATTGTTGTTTTAAGGGGCGGAACTACGAGGTCATCTGCCCCTGAAGGGTAGTTTCTTTCCCACACCACTAGGGAATGCTACACCACCCACAACGGTACAAATATCGGAATTTCATAGGGAGACATTAGTTGGTTCACACCCAATTATTTTTAGATGTTTTCTCATCATAACTTCATTTAATATTTTTGTCAATTGTTCTGTGAAGCGAGCCTAAGAACGCCACCGTGCTATAAGTACAGTAGATAAGTGGCTGAACTATTTTGCGACGTATTGTTGGTGTACTGTAGCGGTTTATGTTTGCTCTTACCACTATTGTTCTTGCGGGATTTGGGTTGCGATTAGTTCTGTATTTAGTTGATTGAGTATTTTGGTTCCAGGCAGATACTTAACTGTGCATTATTATTATTATTATTATTATTGTTATTATTATTATTATTATTATAATTGTTTGGTTGACTGTGAGTAGACCTATGCATTCACTACGAAATTTCTTGGCTAGCAAAATTCAGTGTTTTGTCAGTTTGCCTTTCGCGCCACTTTCCGATGTAGCACCCAGATTTATCATCTGTGCATCTTGTAAGTTACCGTAGTATTTTATTTTAACGGAATGTTTAGTTTGAAACATTAATTGTATTGTGGAGTGTGAGTGAAAATGAATAGAGTAAGTAATTTACTAGTCAGACAGTTTTCCCAGCTCCCTGATGACGATAAACTTACACTCGGTAGACCATTACCGGATAAGTATTGTCCAAAATATAAGTATACGAGGGCGTTTAAAGGAGATATTTAAGGCAATAATACTTGGTTATGTAAATGCGATATTAAAAACGCTTTATTCTGTTTTACATGTTTGTTGGTGGATAATTCGCGTGGACCAAAATAGGAGTTACGGAAAATAATCCCTAAAATAAAGAAACATGAATCTTCAGCTGAGCGGCTTCGGTGCCGTAGTTGGTAGCATGCTGAGCCTCTATGACCAAGATCGCGGGTTCAAACCCGGCCGAAGTCATCGGATTTTTTAAGAGCGTTAAAAATCCCTCAGTATGCATTCCTTCGGAGGGGAAGTAAAGCCGGCGGTCCCATGTCATAGATTTATGGCATGTTAAAGAACCTTCCACTTATTACACCTGTGTGAAGCTAAATTACAAGTAAAAAATTTGAACAACGCTCTTAGGTTCCAACGTTCGTCGCCAGGAGCCGACTGCGGTGGCGTGTAGTAACCAAGTTCTGAACTAGTAGTCGTTTACGGTGGCCTTTGGCGTCAAAAGTAGGAACTGCTTGAAATTCAATGTCTGCAGTCCTCACTTGAATTAAAAACAGATAACACTCACTAATACAGCCATCACAATTAACACCGGTTATCAGACAGTTTCTCCACACACACAAAGTACAGGGGGCTACATGACTGCGTTGTCGCAGCTCCTAAACTGAGGAACCAACCAACCAATCTTCATCTGTTTGAAATTGACACTTTTTGGAACTGTTAACGAAGCTGCACAATTGGACAGTGCCTATAGAAGGTAAATTGCGGAATATAACGAAGATGTTAGGCACAATAGGTATGTGTTAAATATTGTAATAAACTCTATTCGTTTCTGTGGCTCTTTCGGACTGGCCTTGTGTGATCATGATGAAAGTGTAACATCAACAAATCCAGGTGGTTTGAGAGAACTAATTAATTTTACCGCTGAGTTGGATGCTGTGTTAAATGTCATTTGGTAAGGGCAACTGATTTCAAAGGAACGTCCAAAAAAATTCAAAATTAATTTTTACAGATTATGTTGGAGATTTGCCAAGAAGAAGAATCAAAGCAAATAAAGGAATCGGAAATTTTTGCCATTATAGCAGATGAAACTAGTGATATTTCAAACATATTTCAGATGGCTCTTGTGTACCGATACGTAGTAAGAGGCAAACAAAACCTGATGCCCACACATTAGCAGCGTGTTTACTGGATGAATTAAAGAAGCAGAAATTGAACGAAATTCCGCAAAAATGAATTGCGCCGACGTATGACAGAGCGCACTTCATGGCTGGTTCCTCTGATGGGGTTCAAGCTATAGTAAAAAGAAAGACTGATAGTCAGTCTGAAAGACTAGACTTTCTATAATTTTAAATGCTACAAATGCTACAAATGCTGCGTGAACTCAAAGTCCGTTAGCAAGTGCAAACCAAGGTCAAATGAGGTAGCTGGCTAGATGATGTCATGCACACCGGAGCTCGCGGGGAAAGGAGGAAGCTCAAGCAGTATTATGACGTCACACACCTCAGTGCATGCTCGGTACATTTCGTCCCGTCACCGTAACGTAACGCCAGACCCCAGCGTAACTACGAAGTCGGCAAGATCATTTAAAATGATAACAATCCTATCCTTATGCAGAATATGTGCCCGTCTTTGTTAGTAATAACATTTTTCGTTAACGTACAAACTTTTCGGTTGCCATGTTTTTATGTTGAGAATGTTTATTATCCCGGAGATTGAGACCCAACCTTAGACAACCTGCTGTGTTTAAAATTCTTCCCATGAACTCAGGCATAGGGCTTAAATACATAAATCTGATTTTTTTATGAATTCCTATAGGAAGAAGCCCAAAAGAGCCATTAAAATTTGTCTATTTGTCGAACGTACAGTTATTTTGGAAAACCCATGTATTTCAGTTTTTATAGAACTGTAGTTTATCTAACGTTAATTCATTTTTGCTACATGTGTAAACTTCCCATATAAAATTGCGACATCAGAAATTTTGGTGCAACACCCAGCTTTACTTACCACCGGCCGCCACTGATATTTGATGAACATTGTGTGGGGAGGACCTTGTCAGTCTTCAGCAACACAGTGTGTGTTTCTTATCAAGAACCATGACCACAAAATTGTTTATCTCACCATACCTGATGTCTTATGTTATTATGCAGATAGACCCTGGGGAGTTCCTAGGATGACCTGGTCCTCTGGGTAGTGTTGGGTTCGATGTCAGGTAGTACTGCACAATATGTCTTCTAAATTGTAGCTGAAGCAGAGCAACCTTAGTTTTCTGGTAGAGGACCCAAGCATTGTCAATGGACACATCTATCAACCACATAAATGTATGCCACCACCACTTTTTCTCTGGGATGTGTATTCTATACTTTCCAATGTTTTCGTCCATTTGTTCAGTTCCACCCATATGCTGCTTATATTTTCCAAATGCACATGGCTAGGGGGCAATGATTCTCTTTTTCTTCCCTGCTTAGGGTACCGAAACGCGCCAGAAACTGAACAACCTACTTTGTCGAAGCAATAGTGACAGAAGAGTTGTCCTGCCATATGATGATTGTTCCATTCTCCTCACTACTCCTGTACTCATAGTACCCCTATGTTCCTTCCTAACCATTTGCTTTGACGGGATCACTTCACTGTTTTTGGGGATGCGATTGTAGCGGATTGTTCCTGTACCACCATATCCTCGGTCTCGTAAGCGAGTTTGTAACCCTGCAGAGGTGAATATGTTGTCAAACAGAACCTGAATCCAAGGGGCTTCACTTTCTCTGAAAACTCGTCTGTAATTTGAATCAAGTGCGCCACAGCTTTACCGGAAACCTTCATGTATTTTTGATTTTTACAAGGATTTTGCTCTAGGTACACTTCAATTTACAAGGTGCCTTTGGGTACAACTCAAAACCATACCTTGTACCCAAATCTAACAAGCTAGTTTTTTAGGAATTGTTTACAGCCATGTCTGCCAAAATATATTACCATGCATTCGTCATGAGGCCGGTTTTGCTCTGGATAAAATTGGAAATAAATTTCACTTTTAGTGCGTCTGTGAGTGGCTGTAGTTTCCACATCATCTTCTTTCTTCGAATGAGCCAACTGGACTACATTTTATCACAATCATTATTTTTAATGTACAGTACCGTACAAGACGCGTCCCATAAGAAGGTATGCTTTTACCAAATTTGGTAAAGATCCGACGATTAGTTTGGCCATAATTTAATTTTAAGTTTTGACCATTTGGGTAGCCGCCATTACGTTTTGGTAAAGATGGCGGCAATATAAAACTTGCCACTGAGGAGCCCTTTGATAGTGCTACCTCTGTACCAAATTTCCTTCATTTCCATCTTATTACTCCTCTAGTGTCCATGTACAGCCAAACTAAACCTATCGAAAAGTAAAATGACTAATCTGCCTAGTGTGCCATATGTGGCACGGCTATATGTGTTTGTAAATAGCTCAGTCAATTATGAACAACCAGACAAAACAACATAATGTACTGAAACGTTGGACTTCACAGTACGTAACATGAAAAGAAAGTTACGCAGAATAATTTATATTGGTCATAAATAATTGCATACCATTTTTGTGAATTAATTTCATGTCATCAAGGCGCGCACTTCTCACTTCAATAATGCAATGCTACAACAAAGCACGCAGGTGATAGGTGATGACAGTTGAGTCACACAGTATATACAACAAGTGCAACCAACAACAGAAAAATAAAATTCTCTTAATTCCAAGTGATAATCGTACAAAAATTGCAGCGTGCCATATATGGCACGCTAGGCTGAAACGGGTTAAGGCAGCTGATTCACCTGGTCTGTGTGTATATATAAGGAGGTCGAGTCATAAGTCATGGCTACTTTTTTTTTTCCCTCGCGAACAGGAGACAACGCGAAAAATCTACGATATGCATTTTGAAACTTACGATATGTACTTGCGTAGGATGCCACTAGATGGTGTATGTAAGCAACAGTGTGGGTCTGAGCATGCCCCCAAGTTCAGTGTGTGAGTGAGAACGTCATACAATGGAAGTCAACAAGCAGGAGCACCGATCGTATATTAAAATCGCAGTTCTCCGCGGCAGAAATGCACGCCAATGCCATGCAGAGCTGCTGGAAGCATTAGGTGTGCATGCAATGCCCTATAGAACAGTGGCGAGGTGGGTGGAGTCGTTCAAACGGGGTAGAGTATCAACTGCCGATTTGCCTCGCCCAGGCCGTCCAGTGTCCATGGACAAAGATGTACGGATAATGGTGATCGATCAGTGCTTACAGGAGGACAGGCGCCGGACTCTAGCTGAATTGCAAGAACATACAGCAATAACAGCGGCAACAATACGGCGCATTTTACACAAGAACCTACAGATGCGTAAAATTTGTACAAAGTGGGTGCCAATCACCACTTAACGGAGGTACAGAAGTGGACTCGTTACGAAACTTGTCGCATCAATCTGGAGAGGTTTCAGCAGGAAGGACAAGCCATGTTGAATAATCGCATTATTGCAGTCGATGAAACATGGGCACGTGAACCTGAACTGAAGAGACAGTCGAGTGAATGGCGTCGTCAGGGTCACCACGGGGACACAAGGTTCGACAAAATCCTTCGCCCAATAAGGTTACGGTCATCCTGGCATAAGATGTTCAAGGTGTTCTTGTGTGTCATCCAGTGCGTGAGGGGCACACTGTCAATGCAGTGTATTACAGGAATTTTACAATAGGGGAGGCCACCATCAAATGTAATTACGCATAGAGAGGTGCATATTCTCGGGATTAGCATTACGGCTGTAGTTTCCTGTCGCTTTCAGCCGTGCAGCAGAACGCAGTGTAGCCATTAGTTGGCTATTATCAATATCTTAACAGTCTATAAGACAAGTAAAGAGTTGATTTATTCTGAAAGGCTGCTACTCCCTTTCAGAATAAAGTAACAGAGCAATTCTACGGACAAAAATACTAACCTTCTACTGACAACTAAATACTAAAATTCTACTAAAGAGAAATACTAAAGTTCTACCAGCAACAAAATACTAGCACTAAAACAGTCTGTCACCAGGCACACTCATATGGACCCTCACACATCGCAGTCTAATGAAACAATGAACTATATCTAATAATGTAACTGTCACTAGACACACACGGACCCTCGCACATCACAGTCTTAATGAAACAATTAACTATAATACACAATGTAACTGTCGCCTGGATCCTCACACATCACTGGCCAATGAACTATGTATTATAACTGTCACCAGGCACACTCACATGGACCCTCGCACACCACAGTCTAATGAAACAATGAACTATATCTAATAAACAATGTAACTGTCAACAGACACACTCACATGGACCCTCACACATCACAGGCTAATGAAAAAATTAACTAAATCTAATAAACAATGTAACTGTCACCAGGCACACTAACTGTAAGTAGTAATGAAATAATTCAGGGTACTTAGGTAATTTACAGAAGAGATCGCGGTAAGAGAGGTGGTGGGTTATTTATTTGTGTTGGTAGGGACGTCGTAAGCAGCTTAAAATGGCCAATATGGATAATGAGCTGTTATATGTAGATGAGACAAAGTTAAACCCTCTTCAGGTGACAGGGGCGTACCGAGCACCGAAGGACAACTTCTCACTACCGGATACTCTTTATGACATCACCTGTACGGGTAAAGTTATGGAAAATAATGTTATAATTGCCGGGGATTGAAATCTTCCAAGCGTGAACTGTTCCGGTGATTCAACCTGCGGTAACCAAGCTCAACTTGCAGAAAACAAACTAGTTAGGGAGGGGAGTTTCTCCCAGGTGGTTGATTTTCCCACGAGAGAGAATAATACTTTAGATGTTTATTTAGTACGACCTGTGGCGCTGTATGTTAGTCGTATGAAAGTTCCTGGAATTAGTGACCACTAATTATTATGAACTAAATATTTGTTTTACCTATTAGGCCTATTAGTCACAGTGACACTCCAATACTTGACTCCGTCGAAGCAGTTAAAATATTTCAGTAGAGCAGATCAGAGCAAATTTCGGGATTACATGAATGAGTCGTTTGTAAGATGGGCGTCGAAGGGGTGTCATATAAACATATTGTGGGAAACTTTTCTAAATATCTTAGATCGTGCTATTGAGAAATTCGTGCCGTTTAAATTAATGAAGCAAACCCCCGATCCGGAATATTACAGAAGGGAAATCAGGGGACACAGAAGGAAATTAAGGAAAGCTTATAACAAACGACACGATAGTTACGAGCATATTCGAAAGTTCAAATTATTATCGAAAGAGCAAGTCCTCAAGAAAAAGCTGCTCACGATAATTACATGCAAAACGTTATTGGGGGAGGTGGTAATGGGTGGAAAAAAGAAGTTACGTTAGAAGGTGGAAGGGAAATTCCAATGATTTGTCTATGATAATGTCCGGAGATGGTGAATAAATTACTGAGAAACAGGCAATTGCTAATTAATTTAAATTCTGGTATCGTAGTGTGTTTAATAAATTGAATAGCTGTGTGTTGGACCTTAACTATGATTCTGATAGCCAACCTTTCCGAATAAACCAATCGTCAATTTAAGCAAGAAATAAAAAGCTACGTAGAAATACCGGTATATCGAAAGGCCCAAACAATATTTGTGGAGATGTGTTAAACCTGGGAAGTACCAGGGGCGTATTCTTAGGGCTACCGGGACTACCGGCGGTAGCCCAAGAAAATTAGATTAAAAATAAATAACACTTTATTACAGGTTCAACTAAGCATTCAAACAATCGTGACTTTCATGCACATTCTTCTTTATCGAAAGAATTAATGGTTAGTGGGTAGTCAACGCGGCAACGCAGCAGAAACCGACCAAGAAAGTGGCAGCCTTACGCCGCTCTCCCCATCTCTCCGCCCCCACCCTTGGTCCGTGCAGGCCCAGCGCTCATAGCCAGCGAGTTGCCGCTACGGCCAGTGGTTTCTTACCATACTGGACAGCGCCTAACAAGAATAAACACAGCTTGGAGCGGCGATGGTATATAACGGAGCACACTAGCGTGCCTCTGGTTAGTCGACCAACAGGACCGCGCGTAACAAGAGCACACACAACACCAGCTAAAGCTGCTACTAGAAAAAAAAAAAATACTGCACGCCACGGCCGGGAGGGCATGTGGTGTGCGATGGCCTGAGTAACACGGAGCGAAATAGGTACTGACACATTTATACCACGCAAAATAACATCAAACTACCAAATATTTAAATAATTGCATACACAACATCAAATACAAATTATTCGCTCAACAACTTGAAACCACGCAAGAAACCGCCGATTCAAGTTAAACCCCAGGCTAAGTCGCACCGCATACCTGGCCCACACGCCGCTGGCTCGCGCAGCCAGGGGCTAATTTAATTGAGTACCAGCGGTTTCTTTGAAGTTAAAAGCATTTAAAGGAACAAATAGCCTACAAAAAATATACATTATCGCGCGCATATACCGTATGTGAATATGTTTTAGAAGTTGTAGTATTTTCGATGTGTGATTTATTTAAGTGTGTGTATGCTGAAGAATCTTTATGTAGTGTTTTGTTTTAACTGTGCCAGTTGTGATTTTGTAAGAAAATTATGGAACAAACACATGCGGGGACTTTAAATGCCAATGACTGTATAATATAGAGTTTGTTAGAAGTTTCTTTCAGCCGTCGTCCATACAGTAAGAAAGTTCATATTATACATATGACAAGGCCTACACCTGAACTGCAATTGTGTGCCAATGTATACACGTCATTTCACATCATCTACATATGCTAGGTGGAATAGGTTATCTGCTAGTTCTAAACTGTCTAAATTGTATTGCTGGCAGTGTTTGTTATTTAGTCGTGAAAGGAAGGGTTTTCAAATATGAACTCTTTTCGCACGGCAGTTCATAAGCATGTTTTGTGTAATATTAAGCTCAGTGGTAGCCCAGATATTCAGACCAGTATACGCCATTGGGAGGTACAGCCATTGGGCGATACTTGGGGGTGCTGTTTAATGTATCAATTAATAACACACAAATACCCGAAGACTGGAAAAGGGCTACAATAGATCCAATATTCAAGGGAGGGAACAGATTGGTAATGGGAAACCATAGGCCTGTTAGCCTTATATCCATCATATGTAAACTGATGGAGCACCTTATTTCTGATAACTTAAGGGAACAGTGGGGAAAGTTATCATGGCTCAATGGGATACGATATGGATTTAGAGAAGGGTACTCATGCGCGAGTCAAATGTTATCACTCTTTCAGGATATTAATAACTTGCTAGACAGGGGAGTGCAAGTTGACACCGTAATTATAGATTTTGCGGAGGCATTTGATGTCGTCCCACATGGCATACTAGTTCGTAAATTAGTGGCAACGAAGATTGAGAAAAGAGTAATGTTATGGATTCAAGAGTTCTTGCTATTACACAGCTAGGAAAGACAGGTTGTTGTTGCTGCTTTCTTGAAATGGCTGTGTTTCCTATTCATCAGCCCTGTGTACTTCGGTGTGTGTGGATTTTGTCTTTCCACCAAGATAATCCAAGCCCTTAAAATGAACATAAAACAACAGCTAACGCCATGATATTAATTCTGAAATAATTATCCATTATTTACGTACAGAAAAGTGTTTTTTCATCGCTTATGCCTTAAGTTCGACTTCTGTTGTTGTTGCTTATTTTAGGAGCTGCAACATCGTGGTCATATAACCCCGTGCATTTGGGGTTGTGTGATAACATGTGTTATCGTGTTGGCTGTAATAGTGTGTGTAGGCCTATTTGTAAATTGGGGATAGGATAGGAAAGGAGGCGGCCGTGGCCATAAGTTAGGAACCATCCCAGCATTTGCCTGGAGTAGAAGTGGGGGGAAAACACGGAGGAGTTTTTGAGATGGAAAGTACCAGCAGGTTATATGAAAATAGGCTATGTTGGTTGTTCACGGAACTAGTTGTTGCGTTGCGTTATCGTTTTATCCTCCAGGGTTGGCTTTTCCCACGGACTAAGCGAGGGATCCTACCTCTACCGCCACTGAGGGCAGTGTCCTGGAGCTTGTGATTCTGAGTCTGGGATACAACTGGGGTGTGTGACCAGCACTACGCCCAGGCGGCCTCACCTGCATAGCGAAGAGGGGCCTGATAAAGGGATGGGAAGAGTGGGAGGGTAAGGCAAGGAAGAGGGAAGGAGGCGGCCTTACAGTAGGTACTGTGCCCGTTTATCACTGTTGAATCCCTCGAAGAACACTGGATCGTAGAATCTGAAAATGCACGGCTAAAAAATTAAAAAAAAAAAAAAAAAAAAAAACAGATCTTAGCAGCAGGTGAAGGAAGTATAAAGGGAGCATATCAACTAACCAAAATTGTGCAAAGACAGACCAAAGTGCACACAAAGAAAACTATCTCAGGTCAAAGACGTAACACGAAACTCAAATAAGATAAAACTTTTCTCAGAGAAGTGAGAAAATTAAGGAAAAACACATCGATCTTCTCGACACAATTTTATGCGATTATTATGAATTATAACTCGAATTAAATTGCTGTAAGATAAAAATTTATTCAAGAAAAAGTATATTTCAGAAGGTATCACCACACCTTCCGATCATTCAAAATGACAAAAATGCTAAATGACTTCGAAGTGTCAAATGGAACTCCAAATCTGGTTTTAGACACACCTTTGCAAGATTCTGTGCTGCATGCTGGCAATACGTTAAATAACGATCTTTATACATTAACAAGAATAGTGAATGAAATTCACCAAAAACACATCATATGACCCTAAATTAAATTATATACAACGATGTACACATATTTACATTTTAAGGGACACTGGGATTGAATTTTTCAACTTCCACATTTTTTTTTATCAGAATGAGTTGAAATTTAAACTGCATACTTAGAATAGTAACACTAAGTCACATACCAAATTGGAAACAATTGGATAAAATGTAATTGATTTTTTACTAATTATATTATTAAAATATACCGTGTATGTTAACTCAAACGACGTAGTCTCAAAAGAAGTAATTATGCACTCCTTGTACATCCACATAACTTCAAAATACTTAACCTAAGTATTTTACAACACCATGGAAAAACCTACGAACTTTAACTATATTCCCCTCAACACCTGTAAATCACACTGTACTTCATTCAGATTCACATTATAATTTCTTAATAATCGTCACTCGCACAGTGATCGAAAAACGTTCTCTAACTTTGACCATTTATCTCGCGGTTACGATAATCCACAAACTCATTTTCATTATAAGTTATTCTTCAATTACAACTCAACGCTATGACTAATTAACGTAAGAAATCTTAATAACAGTATTTTCCAAGAATCAAATCCTTTCATAGCTTAATAAATATACATTTTCAAGTATGACTTTCTGATAGATTATAATATATATATATAGCCTACTGTGCCCAATTCTAGGAATGGGTATTCCAAGATTCAGACACCTAGATATCAAGGGAAAGGCTACAGCCGCTTTTGAAAGTTGAGATATTTGAATATCGCGCTCCATTACTTCTAGAATGGAATGGAAACTTTGTGCAGCCAAGAGCATGTCAAGTGACGTAGCGAGTAGTAGCAGAGGTCGAGACTATTTGTTGATTAAATAGTTAGCCATGGAGTAGAGACTTGAGACTTGGATCAGATTACTGGCACGGCCAAATGAAAGAGAATGCACTTAGTCTCAAGTGAATCGGACCAGAGACACCGGAGATATGAGGATTTCCAGATTTCAGCGTGATCCAGCGTGGACCCGACCGTTTTGAATAAAAGCCGACCGGCCCAAGCATCATCAGCTCACTTCGAACCAAGCTCTTGCATGACAAGGTGCTGCTGCTACGTTGAGCCAAGGCACATGGTTGCCGGATCTACGCAGAAGATATCTTTAAATTGTGATAGTCACAAAAGTGCTGCGATACGCGTGGAACATAGTAAGTTTCCGGCAGAGGGAATCACTAAGGTGATTGTTATTTTTCTACGGACACTGGTGAAATACTTTATTTCTATATGGACACATGCTAGACTTTGTCTAGAAAGTACTTTGTCACAGTCCAGTAATAATAATTCAATACTTGGATATTTTAATCCAATTAGTCAGTTTCATAAATTGTAACTTGATAACCACTTCGATCTTTCGGTATATTGAAGGCCAGTCTATCACGATGTTGTTCATTAGCCGACAAAGGGAAACTATAAGTTGCTTCGCGCATGATAGATGGTGATAAACCATGCCCAGGGAACGATCTTCAGAACAGCCGTTGATTGATTTAGACTGTCAGTGTTTTCTTGTACTGAAAAGATTACCGTGAGTTATGTTACAACTGACGTAATTGAGAATAGCTCATTTGGATCTGACCCCATTTAAGCGAACTGCTATGGATTTAATTGAAGCCAATATTAAAATGGATCAGCAGTTACTTCAAACTTCAAGAAATATTTCCACTATGTCGTGTTAGACAGATTGTGGGTATATAATGGCGGCCGATACAAGGATTAGACGTGCGTGTCCAATAGGGCATGTATCTGGATAAATCTGGTACAGACCAGGTTCACTACGCTTCAAGACCAACGAGAAATGTAAGCCACATTTGACTTTTATATTATGCCTAGCTAATTGGAACAAACTCATTTTCTGCAGATGACCAACACGTTTGTTTTTCTTCGTATTTAAATCTTGCAATGATTTACGCAAGGCATATTAGAGTTATTCTGAGTATTTTCAGCACTCAGTACAGTTTAGAATCGATGACCGAGCATAACGAGCATTTATTTGAATGTTTCATATTTTTTTGATAATCGCGGTAATCAGCCGAGGTAACTGTAAAAGTTAATAATTATTTTTGTTGAGAAATGGATATTCGAAGAATCGAACATGTGGATTCTCACATAATGAAATAATAATTAAACACATTTACAATAATATAAATAATAATAATAATAATCCACTAATAATAATAATAATAATGATTTTCATAACTTTTCTAAATAATTCTTGGATCTTATATTTTCTAATAATCACATTCATTGAGAGAGAGCTTATGAAGTAGTTTAATCATTTCTAGTTTGGAACAGGTGATTTTCCGAAGGATAGTGGTTAGCGCAAGCCCGTATTCAACCAACATTACAGTTCTGGTTGAACAGTTAATATTTGCAATGAGCAAAGTATATTTTTCAGATAACACGGAGAGGCATGAAACGGGAAGCAAATGATATTTGTATCAATTAGGATATTTTTGTATTTATATAAAATCATGACGTAGATACACATTCGAAAGTGAAATAGAGAGTATCATAAGTGTGGTAACTTCACGATTTGAACTGAATGGTAAAATAAAATAAACTTGTAAGTTTATAAATCTTCCAGTGTTGATAATAAGCAGAGGCTTGATTTATTGTATAAATTTTGGGAAGAAAATTTATGTGTGTGGAGTATTTGAAATGCCATTCCCCGGTGCGCATGTTTAAGTCGCAGGAATGAGGAGGTTTTTATTTGAGCATCAATCAAATAGCAGGTTCGATGACTCAGTGTTAAAGAAGGAGTATTGGAACTACACATTGCGTCGTATGAATGACCCAAAGGTTATTTCTTTAAAACCACCAGTTCTTATTTCAACCTTGTTTACGGATTCCATTAAGACTTTGATTTTGCTAGAACCCGGATTTGTCATGAAAGTATTTTATTCTTCTTCAGAGGAAGACCTTTGCCGTTGTTGTTGGAATATTGTGTTCTTATAACAATAATAGAATGGGCCACTGCCAATTAAAAATAATTCTATAACCACGAATAATTTGAAGGATGTTTTCAATCCTAGTGTCATGAACTAAATGAATTTATTATGAAGCTACAATTCTTATTTCCGCATTCTGTTGAAGAATTGCAAGTTGTGAAAGTTACTAAAATGGCCACAAATATAAATATTTTTCTTAATAATGATTCCAAGTGGAAAATCGAATAGTTGAATGGTCCAACAATTTATTGATCAAGTTGATGATTCAGAAATCATATATTTTGTTAGGAACTTGAAGTTCATAATCGAGTCACTTCTCGAAACGTTTAATGTCAGAAGAACAATTCATTTTGTTGTGCTTCGCACAGTTCTTCGATGCTATGCTCAAGGGTCAGATACTTTTCAGAGGTTGTTATTAATATGTGTACATATTAATTTGTGTTGATTCAGAGATAATAATATTTTTGACAATATTTTTTGAAACTGGAAAAATAAGTGAAAGTTAAAAATTCTATGAACAATTATTCTACGAGTGTTAATATTATTTAAAAATTCAACCAGTGAACTACAGTATTTCCAGTAAAGACAATTAAATTTGAACTGGATTTAATCATAAATAATGGATATAATTTTGGAACACAGTCTACAGGACTGATAATCAGACTTGTGTCTCCAAAGATAATTGTCCAATGTGTTGGAAAATTTCTGTACATTGTGTAAATAGTAATGTGGGTCGCCACACATGAATGATGCTGCTTTGAGCATTTTATTTTGCAGTCAATTTTAACTTCAGAATAAAATGAGATAATTTTACATGATGTGTTATGCCCAGTTGAATCTCCTTCTATCCTTATTGTTGCATTGAGCCAAAAATCAGTAAAGCATTTTTTTCATTTGATGTCGTTTTTGCGATTAGCTTTAACCCATCTGGCGCCCCGGGATATTTTGACTCTCGTGCTGACTGATTCTTGGTAAAATGTATATGTGGTCGTGCGGACTCCGGTCTAAACTGGCACATAAAATAAGATAGAGGGAGAAATGGCTTCGAACGTGGGGCTCGAGTTAGACACGGTCAATCGCATGCCGATTTAAATTGTGATAATTTTTATATAGATATTTTGGGAGTTGAGAGATGTCTGGTTTGGATGAATAAATTAGTAGGAAACCCAATTAGTGGGGAAAATTAAAAATTTAACTGGGTTAATAATTAGAATGGGTTTGATTATTTTTGATAATGGCTTAACTATTAGGGCGTCAAGTAAATTCAGTAGTAAACGTTCGATGACTGGACATACGCATTATTAGAATCCAGGTGGAGGATATTTGAGAACTTGCATATTTTTCTTGTGATATTGTGGTAAATGTTATTCGTAAAAGTAGAGAATTTTGTTTTTCCATCACGTCGACATTAGGACAAATCTCATTTTATTTGAGAGTTCCAATTAGCTATTCATATTTCTTGTTCTAATTATAATCTTGTGTCTGCCAACATGTATACCCCTAAGTTTTGAATAATAATTGAAAATTACGGAAGAGATGATGAGGAGTTTGGAAGAGAGTTCTAAAGAAGCTGGACTGCGTGTAGCAGCCATTATGAAAGAAAATACAGAGGCTTTGGAAAAGAAACTTAAAGAAAATTCTGATTCTTTAGAAAATAAACTAAAAGAAAGTTTAAATGATAAACTTAAAGAAAATTCTGATTCTTTAGAAAATAAACTTAAAGAAAATTCTGATTCTTTAGAAAATAAACTTAAAGAAAGTTCTGATTCTTTAAAAGATAACTTGAAAGAAAGTTTAGATGATAAACTCAAGGAAAATTCCGATTTGTTAGAAAGCAGGTTAAAAGATAACTTGAAAGAAAATTTAAATAGTAAATTTAATTCTATGGAAAATAAATTTAAAGAGAATTCCGAAATCTTGAAAATGTCACTTGAGAGTAAAATGACTAAATTATGCGAAAAAACACATGAGCTCGAAACTTCATTAGCCACTAACGCAAGTTTAATGGACGATAAATTTCGCGATGCCGATCTAAGATCCCAAACCTTAGCTGATAGGATAGAACATGGTCTTAGGAAAGTTGGTGAAGACATGATCAACCTAGAAATCAGAGCGAAGAAAGAGAGCAATGAGATGGCAACTCTAGTTGTTCAACGTTGACAGAACAATTCAAAGAACTCATAGTGGGAGAAATAAGAGAAGGTGTGATTAATGAATTACAAACTGAAATTAAAACCACAGTTATCGATGAAATTAAAGACAGACTCAAGCTGGAGAACCAAGAGGGAGTCAAGGAAATTAGGGAATCTTTGTCATCCCATATTCAAGTAATTTCCAAAGATATTCAAGCAACTCAGGACATATCAGATGTGACAGGGTCGTTGAAAAGTCACGAGGCTGTTATGAACCAGATATCCACTGATGTCAAGGAGAACTGTAAGGAAACCGAAGAAATTAGAAAAATGGCAGAAGAAAACCATAAGGAAATTGAGGCTATGAAAACCCAAATCAAGGACGAGAAACAGTCTGACCATCTGTTGAAAATGCCAAGTATAAGGGGAGAAGAACAGATACAGATAAACCTAGGAGCAGCTAGAGAAACTGATAGTCAAAGACAGGATGAGGTCAGGACAGTATTTCAATCCAACCCCATAACTGTATTCAAGAATGTAGAGGATAAGCCTTCTAAATTTTCAGGGCGAGATTCTGTGACACCCGTAGAATTCTTAAGAGAAGCAGGTGATTACCTAAAAGATTCCAAAATCCCCAAGGAAAGACAGATCCGAGTGATAGGGAAATTTTTGGAAGGTCCCGCACTTCTTTGGTTTAGAGCTTTTAGGTCCACTCTCACCAATTTTGAGGAGTTTTCCCGTGGGTTATTAAAAAAGTTTTGGTCCCCGGAAACCCAACAGCAAGTCAGAGCAGAATTATATTCCAAGAGATTCTCGACGTCACAACCTACTCGATACTCTACGTACTTTTCTGGACAGCTTTCTAAACTACAACATTTAGATCCGCCGATGCCAGATAATGAATTAATTACCGCATTAATACGTCAGTTTCCAGCAGACGTCCAAAGAACTTTGATCGCTGCTGACATTTATAATATGGAGCAATTTGACGAGGTATTGCAGAAACTTGATCACACGAACGCTCAATTCTTCCATCAGAAGGGAGGAAAGAATAACAACGCTGTGTACGCTGTTCTGGCCGACAGTTATTCCCACACACCTCGAGAGATTCGAGAGGGGCGAGAAGAGAAAACGCCGAGGGAAGAGCCCGATAAAAGAGGATGGAACCAGAACAATAACAGATACAGTTACAAGCCTTATGCGAGACCGGATGGTGGATATCGATATAATACTCGATGTAGAAGGCCAAGGGATAATCAAGGAAGGTACCAGGAAAGAAGGTACTATGGTAGAAACAATAACTACAATAACAGAGGGAATGTGAACACTCGTCAGTCCAATGAAGAGTTCAATAAGGAGACGAGGAAGAACTTGGAAGAAAGACACCAAGAAAACTTGCAGTTCTTGGAACAGAAGCCCAATGAACCAGGTCCATCGGGAACACAACAATCCCGGGGGAATGGAAAAGAAAAAAAACTTCGAATTCACAGTAGAAGATAGAATTTTAATCACTTTCACTTCCAGGATTATTAAATGGCAAGCAGAGGATGATGACTTAATTCAACATAATGACGAACGGAAAGAAATGGGTACAAGAATTAAAATGCCAATCATATCATGCGAAGTATTCGGTATGCCTGTCGATACTTTAATTGATACTGGGGCTATGCTTTGTCTTGTGAGCGAGAAGCTTTATATTCTGTGGAAGCTCAAAGAGTATTTAGAGGAGATTCCAGTATCAGGAATTAAAATCCAAGGAATAATACCCAACAAAATATCTCTGTGTAAAACACAATTATACTTATGTGTTACTATTGGAGGACATGATTTCCGACATGTGTTTGTAGTACTGAAGGACATGGCTTTTGACATGATATTGGGAGCGGATTTCATTCAGAAATATCAAGCAGTGATAGACATGAAGACAGAGACGATCAGATTCAAGAATACCGAAGAGATAAACTTCGAGGGAAAAGAAGAGGAAGACATCGAGGGAGATGCTCAATGGTCTCTGATTTTTCATGAAGCTGAAGGAAGAGAAGTCTACACTGAGAAGGAGTCCCCAGAGCTAGGAAAAATTTTGGAAGAGTACCACGATATTTTTGATATTAAACCTGGTGAAATTAAAGATTTTGAATATCGTATTCGTGTAAATGATGATGCACCTTTCCATGCTAAATTGTATCCGGTAGCGGAAAAGCATCGAGAAATGGTAAAAGTGCTTATCAAAGAGATGGAAAGTAACAACGTGATTGAAAAGTACACTACCTCTTATGTCAATCCATTAGCAGTAGTGTCTAAGCCAGATGGAAGTCTGAGACTATGTTTAGACGCGCGAAATTTGAATTCAAGATTGCTGCCAGAGTATGACAGACCACCAATCATTAGGGAACTGTTAAGGAAATTCCAAGGCAAGGTCTGGTTCTCTAACATTGATCTCACTTCGTCCTACCACCACATTAGGCTTAGTGAAGATTCCAAAACGTTTACAGGGTTTATGTTTGACCAGCAGACATATGTATTCCGCCGTCTACCATTTGGGGTCAAAACATCTGGATCTGTTTTGATCAGAGCACTGGAACAAAACTTGAGTCCTGAAGTAAAAGAGATAGCAATTCGTTACATAGATGATATCCTAATTGCATCTGAGACTAAGGAGGAACATTTGTTACATCTTCAGATGTTATTCGCAGATTTGAGAAAAGCGAACTTTAAAGTAAACCTTCGAAAATGTCAGTTCTTTCGGAAGGAAATAAAATTTTTGGGCCACATTTTGGATGGTGAAGGATACCGTCCCAATGAGACAAAGATACAGGTGATTGCAAATTTCCCTAGACCTACTAGAGTGAAGAATGTCCGCAGTTTTCTCGGGACATGCCAATTCTTTGCAGGGCATTGTCCAAGCTTCACCAAGACGGTTGCTCCATTGCAGGAATTATTAAAAAAAAGGAAACAAATGGAAATGGAATGAAGATTGTGAACAATCATTTCAAGATGCCAAGAGGTTATTGGTAAACAGCGTGAAATTAGAGTATCCTGACTTTACCAAGAATTTCATCATAGAATCCGATGCATCCACCGTAGGGATTGGAGCTATTCCTCTTCAAGAAGATGACGATCACAAGAGACGTTACCTGGCGTTCATAAGCAGGAAACTTCGTCCATCAGAAATGAATTATTACACCAAAGAGTTAGAAGCCCTTGCTGTAATCTTCGCGTTGGAGTCGTGGAAGAAAATGTTAATTGGACATTCAGTAATTGTGAGGACTGATCACCATGCATTGGAGTTTATCTTGAGAACAAACTTTGCCAGTGATAGGATAACTAGATGGTCACTTTTTATTCAACAATTCAACCTAGTTATTGAACACACTCCTGGAAAATTGAACGTTGTGGCCGATTTATTGAGTAGAGCAGTGGAGTCTACATCTAAGGTTTTTCAAGTTAACCTGACACAGGAGGATGAGGATACCTTGAGAAGGTTAAGATTGTTGCATTTATCCCAGAGGAGAGATCGACGTTTTAGAAACATTTTTCGTTTTCTACAGGGAGACATGGATCCAAATGATGATGATTTTGTGGAAACTGAAAGAATTTCAAGAGATTTTTTGATGTTAGATGGTTTAATCTACAAGTTTGCAGATCCCGACCATACGAAGCTGAGAGTAGTGATACCTCCACGAATGCAAAAACCCATTATCTGGATGGCACATCGAATTGCAGGTCATGCTGGAGTAGATAAGACGGTCAACTTGATACAAGAAAAATTTTCGTGGGAGCGAATGCGACAAACTGTCAGGAACACTATTCGAGAATGCGACTTATGCCAAAGGAGTAAACATAATTCTAGATTATTGAGAGAATTACCATGGCCTATTATTCCTTCTAAGCCTTGTGAAATCTTCGCGACTGATCTTTATGGTCCTCTCCCAAAGTCTAAAAGAGGTAACCGATATATTCTGGTGACCATGGATGTTTTCAGCAAATACACTATGTTACACCCAATTCAGAAGGCAAACGCCAAATATTGTGCGAAGAGAATTAGAGACAACGTAATTCCGGAAGCAGGCGAACCGGAATTCCTTTTATCAGATCGTGGACCCCAATTTACATCTTTAGAATTTAGAACCGTCATGAATAATCTTGGGATTAGACAATTGTTTTGTTCTATCAGACATCCTGAAAGCAATCCAGCAGAACGCGTGATGGCTGAAATAGCAAAATTTTGCCGCCTCTATTGTCCAAATGAGCATTGGAAATGGATGGATGTTCTCTCATTAGCATCCGAATCCATCAACTCTACAATTCATGAGAGTACTGGACAGATTCCCATGTTGCTTCATCATGGAATTAAACCAACAAGATTATGGGATCGAATCATCTCTATTCCACCTGAGATTGAACCAAGTCGTCAGATGAGGGAAACTCTAGCTTTAGACAAGTTGAGGAGCCAAGCAGAGAAAAGAGAGCGCAGAGTGAGAGGAAAGCGTTTTCGCAGACCCTTGCGCGTAGGAACTCTTGTTTTAGTGAAAAGACCTACACCCTCTGACGTGCAAAATCGAGTGTACTCGAAGTTTGCAAGCCTTTACGCTGGACCCTATCGTATTGTGGAAGTAAACAACAATGGAAGCTATGAAATCGCCAATACACGAACTGGTAACATCGTGGGAACTTATAATGCAGCGAATTTGAAGATTTATTATTTAAGAACCAGATGATTTAATGTGTAGATAGGAAAAATAAAAATTTTCCAATTTTTATTTTTTGCTAGGTGTGGGGTGGATGTGCCCAATTCTAGGAATGGGTATTCCAAGATTCAGACACCTAGATATCAAGGGAAAGGCTACAGCCGCTTTTGAAAGTTGAGATATTTGAATATCGCGCTCCATTACTTCTAGAATGGAATGGAAACTTTGTGCAGCCAAGAGCATGTCAAGTGACGTAGCGAGTAGTAGCAGAGGTCGAGACTATTTGTTGATTAAATAGTTAGCCATGGAGTAGAGACTTGAGACTTGGATCAGATTACTGGCACGGCCAAATGAAAGAGAATGCACTTAGTCTCAAGTGAATCGGACCAGAGACACCGGAGATATGAGGATTTCCAGATTTCAGCGTGATCCAGCGTGGACCCGACCGTTTTGAATAAAAGCCGACCGGCCCAAGCATCATCAGCTCACTTCGAACCAAGCTCTTGCATGACAAGGTGCTGCTGCTACGTTGAGCCAAGGCACATGGTTGCCGGATCTACGCAGAAGATATCTTTAAATTGTGATAGTCACAAAAGTGCTGCGATACGCGTGGAACATAGTAAGTTTCCGGCAGAGGGAATCACTAAGGTGATTGTTATTTTTCTACGGACACTGGTGAAATACTTTATTTCTATATGGACACATGCTAGACTTTGTCTACAAAGTACTTTGTCACAGTCCAGTAATAATAATTCAATACTTGGATATTTTAATCCAATTAGTCAGTTTCATAAATTGTAACTTGATAACCACTTCGATCTTTCGGTATATTGAAGGCCAGTCTATCACGGTGTTGTTCATTAGCCGACAAAGGGAAACTATAAGTTGCTTCGCGCATGATAGATGGTGATAAACCATGCCCAGGGAACGATCTTCAGAACAGCCGTTGATTGATTTAGACTGTCAGTGTTTTCTTGTACTGAAAAGATTACCGTGAGTTATGTTACAACTGACGTATTTGAGAATAGATCATTTGGATCTGACCCCATTTAAGCGAACTGCTATGGATTTAATTGAAGCCAATATTAAAATGGATCAGCAGTTACTTCAAACTTCAAGAAATATTTCCACTATGTCGTGTTAGACAGATTGTGGGTATATAATGGCGGCCGATACAAGGATTAGACGTGCGTGTCCAATAGGGCATGTATCTGGATAAATCTGGTACAGACCAGGTTCACTACGCTTCAAGACCAACGAGAAATGTAAGCCACATTTGACTTTTATATTATGCCTAGCTAATTGGAACAAACTCATTTTCTGCAGATGACCAACACGTTTGTTTTTCTTCGTATTTAAATCTTGCAATGATTTACGCAAGACATATTAGAGTTATTCTGAGTATTTTCAGCACTCAGAACAGTTTAGGATCGATGACCGAGCATAACGAGCATTTATTTGAATGTTTCATATTTTTTGATAATCACGGTAATCAGCCGAGGTAACTGTAAAAGTTAATAATTATTTTTGTTGAGAAATGGATATTCGAAGAATCGAACATGTGGATTCTCACATAATGAAATAATAATTAAACCAATGGCGGCTGGTGACATTGTTGCAGCGTTGCACAACTCCCAATAATTTTACACCTAATTCGTAGTTTCTTTTCCTTTAATGTTTTAGTTTTATAGATCTAATGCACTCAAAAATGTGTTAAATTCATCTATATTTTGATATTATTCATCCAAATGCTTCACACTGTACCTATAAAAGCTGCCGCCTTCAAATCAAACTCCAGGGGGTTAGCTCTCTTGTGGCAACTCCCATGCAGACAGCGCGGCGTACAGGACGAGGCTGGACGAGGCCAAGCTTGTGCATAGCATGCCGACCAGCATGGGTAGCAGGGAGTTGCAGACGAGCTGCCAGCCCCCTGTCAACACTCAGTTCCAAATGGCCCCGTTAGACTGCACCACTCTTTGGAAATGACAACACCCTCGATTTCTCTTACCCCGCGAAGGGTAGTTTAGTTAGTTAGTTATTTAGTTAGTTAGTTATTGTTGTTTTAAGGGGCGGAACTACGAGGTCATCTGTCCCTGAAGGGTAGTTTCTTTCCCACACCACTAGAGAATGCTATACCACCCACAACGGTACAAATATCGGAATTTCATAGGGAGACATTAGTTGGTTCACACCCAATTATTTTTAGATGTTTTCTCATCATAACTTCATTTAATATTTTTGTCAATTGTTCTGTAAAGCGAGCCTAAGAACGCCACCGTGCTATAAGTACAGTAGATAAGTGGCTGAACTATTTTGCGACGTATTGTTGGTGTACTTTAGCGGTTTATGTTTGCTTTTACCACTCTTGTTCTTGCGGTATTTGGGTTGCGATTAGTTCTGTATTTAGTTGATTTGAGTATTTTGGTTCCAGGCAGATACTTAACTGTGCATTTTTATTATTATTATTATTATTATTATTATTATTATTATTATTATTATTATTATTATTATTGTTTGGTTGATTGTGAGTAGACCTATGCATTCACTACGAAATTTCTTGGCTAGCAAAATTCAGTGTTTTGTTAGTTTGCTTTCCGCGCCACTTTCCGATGTAGCACCCAGATTTATCATCTGTGCATCTTGTAAGTTACCGTAGTATTTTATTTTAACGGAATGTTTAGTTGAAACATTAATTGTATTGTGGAGTGTGAGTGAAAATGAATAGAGTAAGTAATTTGCTAGTCAGACAGTTTTTCCAGCTCCCTGATGACGATAAACTTACAGTAAAAACACTCGGTGCACCATTACCGGATAAGTATTGTCCAAAATATAAGTATACGAGGGCGTTTAAAGGAGATATTTAAGGCAATAATAATTGGTTATGTGAATGCGATATTAAAAACGCTTTATTCTGTTTTACATGTTTGTTGGTGGAGAATTCGCGTGGACCAAAATAGGAGTTATGGAAAATAATCCCTAAAATAAAGAAACATGAATCTTCAGCTGAGCGGCTTCGGTGCCGTAGTTGGTAGCATGCTGAGCCTCTATGCCCAAGATCGCGGGTTCAAACCCGGCCGAAGTCATCGGATTTTTTCAAGAGCGTTAAAAATCCCTCAGTATGCATTCCTTCGGAGAGGAAGTAAAGCCGGCCGTCCCATGTCATAGATTTATGGCATGTTAAAGAACCTTCCACTTATTACACCTGTGTGAAGCTAAATTATAGGTTAAAAATTTGAACAACGCTCTTAGGTTCCAACGTTCGTCGCCAGGAGCCGACTGCGGTGGCGTGTAGTAACCAAGTTCTGAACTAGTAGTCGTTTACGGTGGCCTTTGGCGGCAAAAGTAGGAACTGCTTGAAATTCAATGTCTGTAGTCCTCACTTGAATTAAAAACAGATAACACTCACTAATACAGCCATCACAATTAACACCGGTTATCAGACAGTTTCTCCACACACCCAAAGTACAGGGGGCTACATGACTGCCTTGTCGCAGCTCCTAAACTGAGGAACCAACCAACCAATCTTCAGCTGTTTGAAATTGACACTTTTTGGAACTGTTAACGAAGATGCACAATTGGACAGTGCCTATAGAAGGTAAATTGCGGAATATAACGAAGATGTTAGGCACAATAGATATGTGTTAAATATTGTAATAAACTGTATTCGTTTCTGTGGTTCTTTCGGACTGGCCTTGCGTGATCATGATGAAAGTGTAACATCAACAAATCCATGTGTTTTGAGAGAAGTAATTAATTTTACCGCTGAGTTGGATGCTGTGTTAAAGGTCATTTGATAAGGGCAACTGTTTTCAAAGGAACGTCCAAAACAATTCAAAATTAATTTTTACAGATTATGATGGAGGTTTGCCAAGAAGAAGAATCAAAGCAAATAAAGGAATCGGAAATTTTTGCCATTATAGCAGATGAAACTAGTGATATTTCAAACTTATTTCAGATGGCTGTTGTGCACCGATACGTAGTAAGAGGCAAACAAAACATGATGCACACACATTAGCAGCGTGTTTACTGGATGAATTAAAGAAGCAGAAATTGAACGAAACTCCGCAAAAATGAATTGCGCCGACGTATGACAGAGCGCACTTCATGGCTGGTTCCTCTGATGGGGTTCAAGCTATAGTAAAAAAAAAAAGACTGATAGTCAGTCTGAAAGACTAGACTTTATATCATTTTAAATGCTACAAATGCTGCGTGAACTCAAAGTCCGTTAGCAAGTGCAAACCAAGGTCAAAGGAGGTAGCTGGCTGGATGACGTCACGCTCACCGGAGCGCGCGGGGAAAGGAGGAAGCTCAAGCAGTATTATGACGTCACACACCTCAGTGCATGCTCGGTACAATTCGTCCCGTCACCGTAACGTAACGCCAGACCCCAGCGTAACTACGAAGTCGACAAGATCATTTAAAATGATAAAAATCCTATCCTTATGCAGAATATGTGCCCGTCTTTGTTAGTAATAACATTTTTCGTTAACGTACAAACTTTTCGGTTGCCATGTTTTTATGTTGAGAATGTTTATTATCCCGGAGATTGAGACCCAACCTTAGACAACCTGCTGTGTTTAAAATTCTTCCCATGAAATCAGGCATAGGGCTTAAATACATAAATCTGATTTTTTAATGAATTCCTATAGGAATAAGCCCAAAAGAGCCATTAAAATTTGTCTATTTGTCGAACGTACAGTTATTTTGGAAAACCCATGTATTTCAGTTTTTATAGAACTGTCGTTTACCTAACGTTAATTAATTTTTGTTACATGTGTAAACTTCCCATATAAAATTGCGACATCAGAAATTTTGGTGCAACACCCAGCTTTACTTACCACCGGCCGCCACTGAATTAAACACATTTACAATCATATAAATAATAATAATAATAATAATCCACTAATAATAATAATAATGATTTTCATAACTTTTCTAAATAATTCTTGGATCTTATATTTTCTAATAATCACATTCATTGAGAGAGAGCTTATGAAGTAGTTTAATCATTTCTAGTTTGGAACAGGTGATTTTCCGAAGGATAGTGGTTAGCGCAAGCCCGTATTCAACCAACATTACAGTTCTGGTTGAACAGTTAATATTTGCATTGAGCAAAGTATATTTTTCAGATAACACGTAGAGGCATGAAACGGGAAGCAAATGATATTTGTATCAATTAGGATATTTTTGTATTTATATAAAATCATGACGTAGATACACATTCGAAAGTGAAATATAGAGTATCATAAGTGTGGTAACTTCACGATTTGAACTGAATGGTAAAATAAAATAAACTTGTAAGTTTATAAATCTTCCAGTGTTGATAATAAGCAGAGGCTTGATTTATTGTATAAATTTTGGGAAGAAAATTTATGTGTGTGGAGTATTTCAAATGCCATTCCCAGGTGCGCATGTTTAAGTCGCAGGAATGAGGAGGTTTTTATTTGAGCATCAATCAAATAGCAGGTTCGATGACTCAGTGTTAAAGAAGGAGTATTGGAACTACACATTGCGTCGTATGAATGACCCAAAGGTTATTTCTTAAAAACCATCAGTTCTTATTTCAACCTTGTTTACGGATTCCATTAAGACTTTGATTTTGCTAGAACCCGGATTTGTCATGAAAGTATTTTATTCTTCTTCAGAGGAAGACCTTTGCCGTTGTTGTTGGAATATTGTGTTCTTATAACAATAATAGAATGGGCCACTGCCAATTAAAAATAATTCTATAACCACGAATAATTTGAAGGATGTTTTCAATCCTAGTGTCATGAACTAAATGAATTTATTATGAAGCTACAATTCTTATTTCCGCATTCTGTTGAAGAATTGCAAGTTGTGAAAGTTACTAAAATGGCCACAAATATAAATATTTTTCTTAATAATGATTCCAAGTGGAAAATCGAATAGTTGAATGGTCCAACAATTTATTGATCAAGTTGATGATTCAGAAATCATATATTTTGTTAGGAACTTGAAGTTCATAATCGAGTCACTTCTCGAAACGTTTAATGTCAGAAGAACAATTCATTTTGTTGTGCTTCGCACAGTTCTTCGATGCTATGCTCAAGGGTCAGATACTTTTCAGAGGTTGTTATTAATATGTGTACATATTAATTTGTGTTGATTCAGAGATAATAATATTTTTGACAATATTTTTTGAAACTGGAAAAATAAGTGAAAGTTAAAAATTCTATGAACAATTATTCTACGAGTGTTAATATTATGTAAAAATTCAACCAGTGAACTACAGTATTTCCAGTAAAGACAATTAAATTTGAACTGGATTTAATCATAAATAATGGATATAATTTTGGAACACAGTCTACAGGACTGATAATCAGACTTGTGTCTCCAAAGATAATTGTCCAATGTGTTGGAAAATTTCTGTACATTGTGTAAATAGTAATGTGGGTCGCCACACATGAATGATGCTGCTTTGAGCATTTTATTTTGCAGTCAATTTTAAATTCAGAATAAAATGAGATAATTTTACATGATGTGTTATGCCCAGTTGAATCTCCTTCTATCCTTATTGTTGCATTGAGCCAAAAATCAGTAAAGCATTTTTTTCATTTGATGTCGTTTTTGCGATTAGCTTTAACCCATCTGGCGCCCCGGGATATTTTGACTCTCGTGCTGACAGATTCTTGGTAAAATGTATATGTGGTCGTGCGGACTCCGGTCTAAACGGGCACATAAAATAAGATAGAGAGAGAAATGGCTTCGAACGTGGGGCTCGAGTTAGACACGGTCAATCGCATGCCGATTTAAATTGTGATAATTTTTATATAGATATTTTGGGAGTTGAGAGATGTCTGGTTTGGATGAATAAATTAGTAGGAAACCCAATTAGTGGGGAAAATTAAAAATTTAACTGGGTTAATAATTAGAATGGGTTTGATTATTTTTGATAATGGCTTAACCATTAGGGCGTCTAGTAAATTCAGTAGTAAACGTTCGAAGACTGGGCATACGCATTATTAGAATCCAGGTGGAGGATATTTGAGAACTTGCATATTTTTCTTGTGATATTGTGGTAAATGTTATTCGTAAAAGTAGAGAATTTTGTTTTTCCATCACGTCGACATTAGGACAAATCTCATTTTATTTGAGAGTTCCAATTAGCTATTCATATTTCTTGTTCTAATTATAATCTTGTGTCTGCCAACATGTATACCCCTAAGTTTTGAATAATAATTGAAAATTACGGAAGAGATGATGAGGAGTTTGGAAGAGAGTTCTAAAGAAGCTGGACTGCGTGTAGCAGCCATTATGAAAGAAAATACAGAGGCTTTGGAAAAGAAACTTAAAGAAAATTCTGATTCTTTAGAAAATAAACTAAAAGAAAGTTTAAATGATAAACTTAAAGAAAATTCTGATTCTTTAGAAAATAAACTAAAAGAAAGTTTAAATGATAAACTTAAAGAAAATTCTGATTCTTTAGAAAGTAAACTTAAAGAAAATTCTGATTCTTTAGAAAATAAACTTAAAGAAAGTTCTGATTCTTTAAAAGATAACTTGAAAGAAAGTTTAGATGATAAACTCAAGGAAAATTCCGATTTGTTAGAAAGCAGGTTAAAAGATAACTTGAAAGAAAATTTAAATAGTAAATTTAATTCTATGGAAAATAAATTTAAAGAGAATTCCGAAATCTTGAAAATGTCACTTGAGAGTAAAATGACTAAATTATGCGAAAAAACACATGAGCTCGAAACTTCATTAGCCACTAACGCAAGTTTAATGGACGATAAATTTCGCGATGCCGATCTAAGATCCCAAACCTTAGCTGATAGGATAGAACATGGTCTTAGGAAAGTTGGTGAAGACATGATCAACCTAGAAATCAGAGTGAAGAAAGAGAGCAATGAGATGGCAACTCTAGTTGTTCAACGTTGACAGAACAATTCAAAGAACTCATAGTGGGAGAAATAAGAGAAGGTGTGTTTAATGAATTACAAACTGAAATGAAAACCACAGTTATCGATGAAATTAAAGACAGATTCAAGCTGGAGAACCAAGAGAGAGTCAAGGAAATTAGGGAATCTTTGTCATCCCATATTCAAGTAATTTCCAAAGATATTCAAGCAACTCAGAAGGACATATCAGATGTGACAGGGTCGTTGAAAAGTCACGAGGCTGTTATGAACCAGATATCCACTGATGTCAAGGAGAACTGTAAGGAAACCGAAGAAATTAGAAAAATGGCAGAAGAAAACCATAAGGAAATTGAGGCTATGAAAACCCAAATCAAGGACGAGAAACAGTCTGACCATCTGTTGAAAATGCCAAGTATAAGGGGAGAAGAACAGATACAGATAAACCTAGGAGCAGCTAGAGAAACTGATAGTCAAAGACAGGATGAGGTCAGGACAGTATTTCAATCCAACCCCATAACTGTATTCAAGAATGTAGAGGATAAGCCTTCTAAATTTTCAGGGCGAGATTCTGTGACACCCGTAGAATTCTTAAGAGAAGCAGGTGATTACCTAAAAGATTCCAAAATCCCCAAGGAAAGACAGATCCGAGTGATAGGGAAATTTTTGGAAGGTCCCGCACTTCTTTGGTTTAGAGCTTTTAGGTCCACTCTCACCAATTTTGAGGAGTTTTCCCGTGGGTTATTAAAAAGTTTTGGTCCCCGGAAACCCAACAGCAAGTCAGAGCAGAATTATATTCAAAGAGATTCTCGACGTCACAACCTACTCGATACTCTACGTACTTGTCTGGACAGCTTTCTAAACTACAACATTTAGATCCGCCGATGCCAGATAATGAATTAATTACCGCATTAATACGTCAGTTTCCAGCAGACGTCCAAAGAACTTTGATCGCTGCTGACATTTATAATATGGAGCAATTTGACGAGGTATTGCAGAAACTTGATCACACGAACGCTCAATTCTTCCATCAGAAGGGAGGAAAGAATAACAACGCTGTGTACGCTGTTCTGGCCGACAGTTATTCCCAAACACCTCGAGAGATTCGAGAGGGGCGAGAAGAGAAAACGCCGAGGGAAGAGCCCGATATAAGAGGATGGAACCAGAACAATAACAGATACAGTTACAAGCCTTATGCGAGACCGGATGGTGGATATCGATATAATACTCGATGGAGAAGGCCAAGGGATAATCAAGGAAGGTACCAGGAAAGAAGGTACTATGGCAGAAACAATAACTACAATAACAGAGGGAATGTGAACACTCGTCAGTCCAATGAAGAGTTCAATAAGGAGACGAGGAAGAACTTGGAAGAAAGACACCAAGAAAACTTGCAGTTCTTGGAACAGAAGCCCAATGAACCAGGTCCATCGGGAACACAACAATCCCGGGGGAATGGAAAAGAAAAAAACTTCGAATTCACAGTAGAAGATAGAATTTTAAACACTTTCACTTCCAGGATTATTAAATGGCAAGCAGAGGATGATGACTTAATTCAACATAATGACGAACGGAAAGAAATGGGTACAAGAATTAAAATGCCAATCATATAATGCGAAGTATTCGGTATGCCTGTCGATACTTTAATTGATACTGGGGCTATGCTTTGTCTTGTGAGCGAGAAGCTTTATGTTCTGTGGAAGCTCAAAGAGTATTTAGAGGAGATTCCAGTATCAGGAATTAAAATCCAAGGAATAATACCCAACAAAATATCTCTGTGTAAAACACAATTATACTTATGTGTTACTATTGGAGGACATGATTTCCGACATGTGTTTGTAGTAATGAAGGACATGGCTTTTGACATGATATTGGGAGCGGATTTCATTCAGAAATATCATGCAGTGATAGACATGAAGACAGAGACGATCAGATTCAAGAATACCGAAGAGATAAACTTCGAGGGAAAAGAAGAGGAAGACATCGAGGGAGATGCTCAATGGGCTCTGATTTTTCATGAAGCTGAAGGAAGAGAAGTCTACACTGAGAAGGAGTCCCCAGAGCTAGGAAAATTTTTGGAAGAGTACCACGATATTTTTGATATTAAACCTGGTGAAATTAAAGATTTTGAATATCGTATTCGTGTAAATGATGATGCACCTTTCCATGCTTAATTGTATCCGGTAGCGGAAAAGCATCGAGAAATGGTAAAAGTGCTTATCAAAGAGATGGAAAGTAACAATGTGATTGAAAAGTACACTACCTCTTATGTCAATCCATTAGCAGTAGTGTCTAAGCCAGATGGAAATCTGAGACTATGTTTAGACGCGCGAAATTTGAATTCAAGATTGCTGCCAGAGTATGACAGACCACCAATCATTAGGGAACTGTTAAGGAAATTCCAAGGCAAGGTCTGGTTCTCTAACATTGATCTCACTTCGTCCTACCACCACATTAGGCTTAGTGAAGATTCCAAAACGTTTACAGGGTTTATGTTTGACCAGCAGACATATGTATTCCGCCGTCTACCATTTGGGGTCAAAACATCTGGATCTGTTTTGATCAGAGCACTGGAACAAAACTTGAGTCCTGAAGTAAAAGAGATAGCAATTCGTTACATAGATGATATCCTAATTGCATCTGAGACTAAGGAGGAACATTTGTTACATCTTCAGATGTTATTCGCAGATTTGAGAAAAGCGAACTTTAAAGTAAACCTTCGAAAATGTCAGTTCTTTCGGAAGGAAATAAAATTTTTGGGCCACATTTTGGATGGTGAAGGATACCGTCCCAATGAGACAAAGATACAGGTGATTGCAAATTTCCCTAGACCTACTAGAGTGAAGAATGTCCGCAGTTTTCTCGGGACATGCCAATTCTTTGCAGGGCATTGTCCAAGCTTCACCAAGACGGTTGCTCCATTGCAGGAATTATTAAAAAAAGGAAACAAATGGAAATGGAATGAAGATTGTGAACAATCATTTCAAGATGCCAAGAGGTTATTGGTAAACAGCGTGAAATTAGAGTATCCTGACTTTACCAAGAATTTCATCATAGAATCCGATGCATCCACCGTAGGGATTGGAGCTATTCCTCTTCAAGAAGATGACGATCACAAGAGACGTTACCTGGCGTTCATAAGCAGGAAACTTCGTCCATCAGAAATGAATTATTACACCAAAGAGTTAGAAGCCCTTGCTGTAATCTTCGCGTTGGAGTCGTGGAAGAAAATGTTAATTGGACATTCAGTAATTGTGAGGACTGATCACCATGCATTGGAGTTTATCTTGAGAACAAACTTTGCCAGTGATAGGATAACTAGATGGTCACTTTTTATTCAACAATTCAAACTAGTTATTGAACACACTCCTGGAAAATTGAACGTTGTGGCCGATTTATTGAGTAGAGCAGTGGAGTCTACATCTAAGGTTTTTCAAGTTAACCTGACACAGGAGGATGAGGATACCTTGAGAAGGTTAAGATTGTTGCATTTATCCCAGAGGAGAGATCGACGTTTTAGAAACATTTTTCGTTTTCTACAGGGAGACATGGATCCAAATGATGATGATTTTGTGGAAACTGAAAGAATTTCAAGAGATTTTTTGATGTTAGATGGTTTAATCTACAAGTTTGCAGATCCCGACCATACGAAGCTGAGAGTAGTGATACCTCCACGAATGCAAAAACCCATTATCTGGATGGCACATCGAATTGCAGGTCATGCTGGAGTAGATAAGACGGTCAACTTGATACAAGAAAAATTTTCGTGGGAGCGAATGCGACAAACTGTCAGGAACACTATTCGAGAATGCGACTTATGCCAAAGGAGTAAACATAATTCTAGATTATTGAGAGAATTACCATGGCCTATTATTCCTTCTAAGCCTTGTGAAATCTTCGCGACTGATCTTTATGGTCCTCTCCCAAAGTCTAAAAGAGGTAACCGATATATTCTGGTGACCATGGATGTTTTCAGCAAATACACTATGTTACACCCAATTCAGAAGGCAAACGCAAAATATTGTGCGAAGAGAATTAGAGACAACGTAATTCCGGAAGCAGGCGAACCGGAATTCCTTTTATCAGATCGTGGACCCCAATTTACATCTTTAGAATTTAGAACCGTCATGAATAATCTTGGGATTAGACAATTGTTTTGTTCTATCAGACATCCTGAAAGCAATCCAGCAGAACGCGTGATGGCTGAAATAGCAAAATTTTGCCGCCTCTATTGTCCAAATGAGCATTGGAAATGGATGGATGTTCTCTCATTAGCATCCGAATCCATCAACTCTACAATTCATGAGAGTACTGGACAGATTCCCATGTTGCTTCATCATGGAATTAAACCAACAAGATTATGGGATCGAATCATCTCTATTCCACCTGAGATTGAACCAAGTCGTCAGATGAGGGAAACTCTAGCTTTAGACAAGTTGAGGAGCCAAGCAGAGAAAAGAGAGCGCAGAGTGAGAGGAAAGCGTTTTCGCAGACCCTTGCGCGTAGGAACTCTTGTTTTAGTGAAAAGACCTACACCCTCTGACGTGCAAAATCGAGTGTACTCGAAGTTTGCAAGCCTTTACGCTGGACCCGATCGTATTGTGGAAGTAAACAACAATGGAAGCTATGAAATCGCCAATACACGAACTGGTAACATCGTGGGAACTTATAATGCAGCGAATTTGAAGATTTATTATTTAAGAACCAGATGATTTAATGTGTAGATAGGAAAAATAAAAATTTTCCAATTTTTATTTTTTGCTAGGTGTGGGGTGGATGTGCCCAATTCTAGGAATGGGTATTCCAAGATTCAGACACCTAGATATCAAGGGAAAGGCTACAGCCGCTTTTGAAAGTTGAGATATTTGAATATCGCGCTCCATTACTTCTAGAATGGAATGGAAACTTTGTGCAGCCAAGAGCATGTCAAGTGACGTAGCGAGTAGTAGCAGAGGTCGAGACTATTTGTTGATTAAATAATTAGCCATGGAGTAGAGACTTGAGACTTGGATCAGATTACTGGCACGGCCAAATGAAAGAGAATGCACTTAGTCTCAAGTGAATCGGACCAGAGACACCGGAGATATGAGGATTTCCAGATTTCAGCGTGATCCAGCGTGGACCCGACCGTTTTGAATAAAAGCCGACCGGCCCAAGCATCATCAGCTCACTTCGAACCAAGCTCTTGCATGACAAGGTGCTGCTGCTACGTTGAGCCAAGGCACATGGTTGCCGGATCTACGCAGAAGATATCTTTAAATTGTGATAGTCACAAAAGTGCTGCGATACGCGTGGAACATAGTAAGTTTCCGGCAGAGGGAATCACTAAGGTGATTGTTATTTTTCTACGGACACTGGTTAAATACTTTATTTCTATATGGACACATGCTAGACTTTGTCTAGAAAGTACTTTGTCACAGTCCAGTAATAATAATTCAATACTTGGATATTTTAATCCAATTAGTCAGTTTCATAAATTGTAACTTGATAACCACTTCGATCTTTCGGTATATTGAAGGCCAGTCTATCACGGTGTTGTTCATTAGCCGACAAAGGGAAACTATAAGTTGCTTCGCGCATGATAGATGGTGATAAACCATGCCCAGGGAACGATCTTCAGAACAGCCGTTGATCGATTTAGACTGTCAGTGTTTTCTTGTACTGAAAAGATTACCGTGAGTTATGTTACAACTGACGTATTTGAGAATAGATCATTTGGATCTGACCCCATTTAAGCGAACTGCTATGGATTTAATTGAAGCCAATATTAAAATGGATCAGCAGTTACTTCAAACTTCAAGAAATATTTCCACTATGTCGTGTTAGACAGATTGTGGGTATATAATGGCGGCCGATACAAGGATTAGACGTGCGTGTCCAATAGGGCATGTATCTGGATAAATCTGGTACAGACCAGGTTCACTACGCTTCAAGACCAACGAGAAATGTAAGCCACATTTGACTTTTATATTATGCCTAGCTAATTGGAACAAACTCATTTTCTGCAGATGACCAACACGTTTGTTTTTCTTCGTATTTAAATCTTGCAATGATTTACGCAAGACATATTAGAGTTATTCTGAGTATTTTCAGCGCTCAGAACAGTTTAGGATCGATGACTGAGCATAACGAGCATTTATTTGAATGTTTCATATTTTTTTGATAATCGCGGTAATCAGCCGAGGTAATTGTAAACGTTAATAATTATTTTTGTTGAGAAATGGATATTCGAAGAATCGAACATGTCGATTCTCACATAATGAAATAATAATTAAACACATTTACAATAATATAAAT